>JAVLUX010000030.1:11857500-12292500 GCA_032164185.1 Moxostoma hubbsi | reverse complement strand
AGAGATAAGCTCGACTAATTTTTTATATTTAGCTTATGTTTAACATCTAGATGTTCGGAATGTGTCATTAATTAAAAAAAGTAAAAAAGATAGGAGTTCGGCAAAGTTATACACACAACAAGCTAAATGAAATCACATACATGGAATCAGCCGGCAGTCATGTAAACCAGTAATGAGCTAGCTATATGGCTAAAATGTGTACGGAGCAAGACGGCACAGAAAATGCAACAGCTATCGACTGAACACAACAGTAACTCCGACATCAACACCTTTGCTGTTTATTCATGTTCCATTTAGTTAAATATTTGTTCATGATCCAAAGCACTGTCAGGAACGCTACAAGAAAGTATTTCTTGTTCTTCATGCAATGTTTATTGGCGGTTGGAGCATCACAAGAAAGTCTTTCAGGGGTCAAATGTCCACAGAAGATGATGAAATTGGCAACATTTTTCATTAAAAAGAGTTAACACATATTATGTAGGATTAACTCCTAAACTGAGTGTACATCCTGAACTTTAAATTAAAAGGTAACTTACCATGTGGTGTTTACTTGTAAACAAGTTCTGTTTACATTAATTCTTAAGGTCTAACAAATATGTGGAAACCATTTCCTCTCCCATTTATGGTATGAAATGCATATAGGTGATAAATAGCAATATCGAATTATATAAAAAAAAAACATATTGTGATAATATTTTTGGCCATTTTGCCCAGCCCTACAGGTAATGACGAGCATGCCGATATTCAGTTAAATGGCTCTTTCCCATGTGATATTGCTTTTATTTGTCAGTTCTATAAAACAAGAAGTAGATACTGAGTAACTTACATTGTAGACACAATATGGATATTTTTAATTTTTTTGCTCTGCCAGGGAAAATATTTCCAAATGAAACCAAAGCAGAATCAACCGTTGCATGTGGCGGAGCAATGAAAAGGCCGACAGTGTGTCTGGAACGTCGCAAATACAGGCAAATGGAGTGACACAAACAGTGTTGGTATATCCACAGTTTTCCTGAGCTCTCACTGGGCGGTGCAAAATGATTCTAATTGCCTGTTTTCTGTTCCTGGTCTCGAGACACAATGTTAAAGGAGCACTCAGTAACTTTTCGCAGGTGTCATCTTGGACTCACGCCTAGTGGTGTGGCTCAGCTGCGATTTCTCAGAGTAGTCAAGGGAGGTAATGTCTCCTCAAACATTTGGGTGAGCAAAATAAACAACATAACTAAAGTCCAAAAATAAAATGTTCCAAAATGTGAGCTCAAACTATATGGATAGAAGTCGTCTTTCTAAAGTCACTGCCACACAGTGACACCCAGTGGATAATGTCTCTCAAGCCTCAGTTCAACTCGCGTCGTAATTCGCTGATTCGTTCAATATGCTGTCAGTCAATCTATTTTCCAATGGGTTAAGAAAAACATTTGATTCAACGGAAAAACTAGTTCCATAGCATAGCTTTCTTGCATGTTATTTTTATTTTTTTTAAAGGAAACTAAGACAAAAAGAACTCAATTAGTATTTTTTTTGTGTATACGAGTAAAAAAAAAGGGGCGATTGTTCCATACCAGAACGGATGGTTGGCCATTTTTCTACAAAAGTAAAAACGTTTGTAAAAGCAATTCTGAGTAATTCTGATGAGGTTGTATTGTTTAGAAGGGTAAGGCAGTTTAAGAGTGTGTGTGTGTGTGTGTGTGTGTGTGTGTGTGTGTGTGTGTGTGTGTGATTGTGTGTGCTTGCGTGCGTGTGCACGTGTTCTCTGATGCTCATGCTGAGGGTGTGATCAGTGAATCATGCTGTAGGCTATTGTAGAAGCAAGTTCCACCAAGAGATCACAAAAAAAAAAAAAAAAGAGCTGAGCCCGAGAGATTGTTCACCATTTCTGCTCTCTGATATCGATCTCAATGAGGGAGTTATCAGGCAGAAAATTACCGCAAGGGGCTTCGCATCCCATAGCTTACACACACACACACTGAAACATGAAAAGGGTGGGAGAAGGGAGGGCAAAAAGACATAGACATGAAGAATGTAAAGGCCATAAAATACAAGTGACAAAGATCAGTAACAGATACAAGAACATTAATAATGACAGGCCATTGCCTCAGCACTGCCTTCTAGTGTTTAACACACACATATTCCAATGGGTGGGGTCCACGGCAAAAGTATGCTTCAGTTTTCCAGTTAAAGATAAAATGCGTGTGATATGTATTTCATAGCCAGCAGGGTTCACTGATGTCTTATACATATACAATCATTGTTTGACGATATTTGTCCTAAAATTTTTCACAGCAGTTGCACTTCAGTCATTAAAAACACCAGTTTGCAATGGGAGTTTATGCGATTCTACCCAAATTGTGGCAAATCGGGACATAGAACAGTGGAAATCATAATGTCAAACCCTGGGTATCTCCTGGTCCAGAGGAAAATCTACACTGGTGTTAACCCGAAAAATCAAATCGATTTATGTAGAGTAGGTCTGTTAGTCCAACTTCTCAAAAATTTGACTCATCACTATAATATGTAGAGTTATAGTAATTCATTTATAATTCACAAGTCATTTGCAGTCAGTAAAGTGGAATTTAATAATTATCAAAGCTCAAGAATGTAATATTAGGCTACATACAAGCCAAACACAGTCAAATCGAAGGGCACTGAGAAACACGGCATAACATATATGTAAGTTAAGAAGTGTTATTTATAATTATTTAATTATTAATGTGCATATTTTATTATTTACATGTAACCCAAGCAAACTGCTGAACCCAACTCTAAAAGTCTATACTGTGACTCCCCATTAAATGTTTTAAGCCATAACAGGCCTGTTTATGGGGTAAATCAAGTGTGCAAATGACGAATGTTGAGCTAGATTGATGTAAAAAAAGAAAAGAAAAAAGAACCACCACCACCTCTACAAAATCCAACTTGTTTGTTCACATGTTTAATTAATATAATTAGATACGTATTCAATTTACTTACACATATGAAAGTGACTCAGATTAGATTAAAAAATGTCAGATTCAATGCGCTTGTGGCTGTTAACACACTGTCATCCAATTAACAGATCTGTCACACATGTGAGTGAAAAAGATTTGGGCCATATTCAGCTGCGGTGTGAATGTAGTCTTATTGACTTAGTACAACTGAAACTGAACTTTTAAAGTATATTGTAACAGTATAAAGGATGGGCAAGGAGGCGGCGGGAACCGGACGAAGCATCAAAGTAAGATTTTCATGAAAATTTAACACAAACACACACATGGCAGCTGCCTGTGGCTCTCTCTCTCCCAAACTGCTGCATCCGGCTCAGCCTTATCACTCTCCTCGGCTGATTAGCCCGATTGTGGGCCGGCCGTGCGCACTCACAGCCCGGCCTAGCCCTTCTCCTCATCGCATACATGTTCACATATGGAATGATTTTACCATGGGTAAGTTGTGTTCTTAGACATGACACAAAGCGGATTAAATGGAATAAACAATTCTTCTGCCAAGTAAAATAGTTCATTATACGGTAGTAGTTTGTGTTCATTGTAACTTTCCACATTAATTTAGAATGTGTGGTTCAGATCAACCAATTAGAATTTAAAGTCAGAACAATCCGTTTTATGACAACTTTTTTCCAGAAGAACACTGAAGTGTCGCTGTCGAATTTGTAAACAGTAATTTAATCTATACTTCATATACTGCCTTCAAGTCTGTGTAATTAATGCTTTATCTGTATTTTATTATCCTTGTGCAGCTACAGACAATAATGGTACATTTGGTCTAACAAGAGTGTCACCTCATAAGTTGGCTAAATGAGTAGTATTTCCTGGCAAGTTTTAGTTAAATCATCCTTAACAGTACACAAAATGAATACAAATTCAACTACACAGTCAACATTCACAATTAAGTCCATTATGATCAATAATAATTACCTTCCAACATGATTTTGTAATTGATTACGCCTCCAACTCGGACAGTTATCAAAGTAAGAGAAAGAGTTTCCCACTGGTAATTATGGCATTACAATTGCATTCATGTGTACTGATCATAAATATCATATGAAAATATGATCATTCCAACACAACTTGAACAAAAAACTGCATAAGCTGTTTTCTTGTTGTGTCTGGTTATAATCCAGTAGTGATGATTCCATCAAATTGCTAAAGCAATAACAAAGTAATGCACAAAAATATGAATATACCTTGAAGTCATAATCTCAGATACGCTTGCATGAACACGCCGAGATTTGGCTAACAACAACTCATTACACAGTAGGTTACACAGCGTTGACTTGTCTGAACTGTAGATGGACAGATGCATCCCAGAGGGAATGCTGATGTGTTCTTTAACACACAACATAACAAAAAAAAAAAACAACAACTCAAGTCTGAGAGAATGCATTCGCTCTCATCTGATGAGTGTAATCCCTGGGAGCTAATGGCGCTAATGCTAATGACCCAAATCACGGCAGGAATCTTGGACAGACATGCTGAACAAGTTCACATACCCGCATGGCATTACCAATGTGTCTAAATATTAGAGAAGTGGCTCTAAAAATAGGATGCCACTTGATGTCCGATGCAAATTCTGAGTACTGGGTACCAGTTGAGAAACACTGGTTTAGAGGATCTTTACACACACTGAGCTTTGAGGGATTATGAAAACGTAACTATTAAATAAGTGAACCATTCCATTTTTTCATCATGCCGGGTGGGCATATGATTGGATAGAAAGTCAAAGAATAGATATAGAGTGTGAATATAGTTATATTGGTTTATGCCTATTTATCAAAGTGACAGTCTTTTGTGACCATTACTTTTCAGCAGGTAGCATAAAAACAAATCAAACTGGAAGCCAACCACAATTTGGCTGCACAACTTAATTCCACTAAAAGCGGTATGTAAACTCAAGAATGGTAAGTATAATGTACTTATTTTTCTCTCTATTACTCAGACCCTCTATTTTATGATATCCACACACTTTTACTCTTTTGAAAAATGATTCCAGAATGAATAGTTTGCACGGTAGCTCACCTGATAGAATGTTGGACTTAAGACGCAGGACCCCGGTTCAAGTCCAGCTATGAACTCAAGCTGACACTTGACACAAAGGAGTCAAAGAAGCTGCACAAAATGAGGTGGCTGTTTTTTTAATTTTGCTTCTGCATTTTAAAACACTATTGGTTATGTTGCTTTGGCAAGGATGTCTTTTTAACTTCTAATTTATTTATATAGGTTGATTTTAAAAACCACTGGCCAAATAATCGTTTACAGCCTTTTCCACCACAGATTTAAAAATTGGCAAAATGCACAATAGGTCGACCTCTAACACAATTCAAAATCCACCAGCAATAACATGTCATCCAGGCAAACATGTTACACTGTTTCCAGTGTACTATAATTTGGGACGCACTAATTGTATACATAATATAGATAATAAGCCAATTAGGTAGAATCCCTATACAAGCCATCTTGTATATCTTCAAGTCTGCTGAGAACAACATTAAAATATAATTTCTATTAAATTAATAAGAAAGGGTCTGAGCATTAAAAAAATTAAAATGGTGAAAAAAAGAGAATTTTGTCTCGTCTCTGGCATAATGATACAAGACCACAGTGTGTTGAATACATAGCGCTTACCTGTAGTCTCAATGTAACAAATGCACTTCTCAATGAAGAGTGGAATAGGCCGCTCATGTGTAACTACATTGGCCAAGGGAACTCCAAAGTAGTTACTCTCAATGGGTTTAGACAGTGAAGACTGGCGAGCCTTTGGCCGGGATTTCTGTAAGATAAGAGAAGAACAGGTTATTCGTAATTAGTTATTTCCAACTAGGGTTGGTGCAACACACATACTGTAAAACATACTCTGTTGGATGAGAGTACTTGCACTTGTTTTGCATCTCTGTCGCTCTTTATCTCACTTTGCATGTTTATGATGTAAAAACAAAGTGGAGTTTAGCTCTTTATTGTGTCCACACACTAATGCAACTTGCCACATTATTATAGAATTCAACTTGTGTGTATATTGGCAATTTTTCAATGACTTCAAATACAGCTGATTCAGTCATAATTTAGAGTCAGATGTACATATACCGTAAGCTTATATAGACATACAGGGTTCGGGAGTAACAGAATACATGTAACGTGATTACGTATTTAAAATACAAAATATTAGTAACTGTATTCCACTACAATTACAATTTAAAGAATTGGTAATTAGAATACAGTTACATTCGATATGTATTTTGATTACTGGAGAGATTACTTTGCATTTTATTGTCATTTGTTTCATTTAATATTTAGTCCTTTCAGATGGAAAACATTTACACATATAAATAATGTGATCCAAAGTGCATTTGAACAGCAGTGAAACACTTTCTTATGATGTGTTACATTCATACGAGCAGACAGAGAAGTAAGTTTGAAGTAAGTTTGGAGCAGAAGAAATAGAAATAAAGTTTTAAGCTAAGCTAAAATGCT
This sequence comes from Moxostoma hubbsi, assembly GCA_032164185.1. NCBI lineage: Eukaryota > Metazoa > Chordata > Actinopteri > Cypriniformes > Catostomidae > Moxostoma > Moxostoma hubbsi. The sequence continues at coordinate 12,286,042 of JAVLUX010000030.1, read as the reverse complement.
ATTTCTAGCCATTTTACATGCACATGTTACCAGACACGGTCATATTTTTATTTTTTTTATCAAGAAAATTCATGTTGGATCATAATTTAATTTTTTCTAGTAAGACCTTTAATATTAGGGCACAAATTATATTCTTGATAATAATGTTTGTATTGTTTTCCTGTAAAAATATAAAAACAAGATCAGTTTGATTAATCTTGTTTGAGAAACAACACTGCATAAGATATTTAGGTTTTTCAGAGAATGTATTTTTAACATGTATTTTGTCTTACTGTACTGGCAGAGTTTTTATAGTCAAAACAAGTGAAAAAAATCTACCAGTGCTGAAGAAGTAATCCAAAGTATTTAGAATACATTACTGACCTTGGGTAATGTATCGGAATACATTACAAATGACATTTTACAGCATGTATTCTGTAATCTGTAGTGGAACATATTTCAAAAGTAACCCTCCCAACCCTGTGGACATATATGTCAGACATACATTCTTTGGCAGCTGCATTGAGGTTCACTGTTCCAATGTCTCGCCTATTAATTATAAAATAATAGGTTGTTATAACAATCTTTTTCAAAAAGTACAAAAGATGGCATTATCAAAAATGTTTTCATTATATGAAGACTTGCAGGCCAACTCAATGAATGAATGAATGCTCAGAGCACGTCGGTTGGCTTGAGAGTACATGCCATCACCATTATGCTTTTTAATACACCGTGTTAAGTTGTTTTTAAGACCCTGCATTTTGCATCATTCAGCTGTGCAATGTCTAGCTGTTAGAAATGAAGAGCTCGACTGGTCTGTGTGCACTTCTCCAGGGTCCCGGACAGAAAGTAAATGTGCGATGTGATGGAGCTGGTTGCTGTGATGATTTATGCTGATTTTCATTCAACTCGGAGAGTCACAATTTCCAACTTCCTACTGGGAAAAGTGCTATGGAACACCACTTTATATCATACTTCCAACTTGGAAACTAATACGGAAAAATGTGACTATGATTAAGCCCAGGTGCAGGTGTGTCGTCACTAAAACATGTGGGCAGTGCACCCAGGGAGATTTACGTTGTCAATGAGAACCATTCACTTTTATTTAATAATATCAATTAATGAGTCATTGTCACAATTTTACATGATAACAAAACTAGTTTAGCAAACGATTGCAGAGTCAAGTGTTCAAATCACAGTAAAATACTTTATTTTGATTATTGTAAACCTGTAGAACAAACACTAGCATTGCAGCATCATTTATCGGTTTGCTATGAGACACCTCTGTTGACAACAAAGGTACAGCTCAAAATCACAATCTAATAAATCTCAAAATTAAAAATAAGGCCCTTTTGACATGTTTGTCTAATTCGTTCTCATCAAATCAAAACGTTTTCATGATCGATCATTGCTGTCAATTCCGAGTGCTCATCCCTAAAATAAGCTTTTTTTTCATGTATTTCCATCACAAATAGCTATATTGTGGTTTATACCATTACAGTTATATAAAATTACTGATACCATGATAATACTTTCAACACCTAATCTCAACTAGTGCTGTGAAAAAGTATTTTCTATTTTTTGGGCATTTTTCATACTAAATTGTTTTAGATCTTCAAACGAGAAAACATAAAACAAAGGCAACCCAAGTAAACACAAAATACAGTTATCAAATATATATCTATATATAATTGAAGCAAAAAAGTTATCCAACACACATATCACCCATATAAAAACAAACTGCCCCCTTAAACATAATAGCTGGATGTGCCACCTTTAGAAGCAACAACTGCAACCAAACGCTTCTGATAACTGGAGATCAGTCTTTCACAACACTGTGCTGGAATTTTGACCCCCTCTTCTTTGCAGAACTGCTTTAGTTCAGCCAGACTGGAGGGTTTTCGAGCATGAACTGCACATTTAAGTTCCTGCCACAGCATCTCAATCGGGTTCATTTACATTTACATTTACATTTATGCATTTGGCAGACGCTTTTATCCAAAGCGACTTACAGAGCCCTTATTACAGGGACAATCCCCCCCGGAGCAACCTGGAGTTAAGTGCCTTGCTCAAGGACACAATGGTGGTGGCTGTGGGGTTTGAACCAGCGACCTTCTGATTAGCAGCCCTGTGCTCTAGCCACTACTCCACCACCACTCCGGTTCAAGTCAGGACTTTGACTAGGACACTTCAAAACTTACATTTTACTCCTATGCTTTGCATCATTGTCTTGCTGCATAATCTAGTTGCGCTTGAGCTTCAACTCACGGACTGATGACCGAACGTTCTCCTTTAGGATTTTCTGGTAGAGAGCAGAATTCATGTTTCCCTCAATTAATGCAAGTCGTCCTGGCCCTGAAGCAGCAAAGCATCCCCACACAATCACACTACCAGCACTGCTTGAACATATGTATAATGTTCTTTATGTGGAAATCTGTGTTTGACCCGTTTTCCAAACAGTTCCACTTTTGACTCATAAGTTCACAGAACATTCTCCCAAAAGCTTTGAGGATCATCAAGGTGTGTTTTAGCAAACTTCAGACGAGTCTTAACGTTCTTCTGGGTTAGCAGTGTTTTCCACCTCACCATTCTTCCATGGATGCCATTTTTGGCCAGTGTCTTTCTGATAGTGGAGTCATGAACAGTGACCTTTATTGATGCAAGAGAGACCTGCAGTTCCTTGGATGCTGTCCTTGGCTTTTTTGTGACTTCCTGGTAGAGTTGATGCTGTGCTCTTTTTGAAAATTTGGAAGGTCGGCCACTTCTGGGAATGTTCACTATTGCGCAAAGTTTTCTCCATTTGGAGATAAAGGCTCTCACTCTGGTTCTTTGGAGTCCCAGAGCCTTTGAAATAGCTTTGTAGCCCTTCCCAGTCTGATGTATTTCAATCATCATTTTCCTCATAATTTCTGGAATTTCTTTTGCCCTTGTCATAGTGTGCTACTGGGTTAGACCTTTTAGCCAACTTCATGCTGCTGAAAAAGTTATATTTAGGAGCTGATTTGATTGAACAGGGCTGATAGTAATCAGGTCTGTGTGCGTCTAGTCCAGCTGAACCCCATTATGAATGTTATTTCATCGATTTAGGGACTTTTTCATACAGGCCAAGTTGGTATTTGATAACTTTTTTGCTTCAATTAATAACATTATCATTTAAAAACTGCATTCATGTTTACTCAGATAGCTTTTATTTTGTTACATTTTGAAATAATTTAGTATGAGATATATACAAAAATAGAAGAAATCAGGATTATACATTCACAGCACTATATGTGACAGTCTACATTGTGGTACACTGGCCAGGAAATTTGATTTTGAAGCTCTGCACACACTGCTCAGATCTCCCTTGCTACCACATCCCTTCCCATAATGCATTGCAGTCAGAGAATCACGGCTGGCTGGTCAGTGTCTGCAGTACTGTCAGACAGAGAAATAGCCATGCTTATTAGGCCAGTCTCTGTCTGCTTCATAGCTAGCAGGCATGCCAGCTTCCTGATATATCTAATAGAATTCATACAATTCCTGCTGTACAAAACTCTGCTTATCATATATTCAAAAACGAATACACTGAAAAAAAAAAACAGTATTGTAACAGTCGTAAAAAATAACAGTATATCTTAATCAGCATTGTTGTCTTATTTTACAGTACAAAAAAAGTAAACAAATCTAAACATGATTAAGACAAGATTCATTTTAGTTGAGACAACACTAAAATTAACACTTTTAGAACTTTTGTCAGAGAGCAAATTTAGGATTAAGTGTATTTTTCTTACCCCATTGGCAAATAGTTGAAGCACTCTGAAAACAAGTTTGATTTTGTTAGTACACCGTTTTGCTTTTTAACTTTTGTGTTAAGATATTTGATTAAGAGTAAAAGTGAAATATTCAATAATAATGAACCACTACACAATTGTCTCCCACTTCCATGCCTCTTATTTTACAACCTCACATTTCCTTTTCTTTTTTTCAGATTTGACGTTTACATAATTACCACCCTCCCCGATCCAAGCCCTCATTAAAGAATCTATGCTCCAATTACATTTCACAGGAAGTACTACTGGCATGGCAATGTTATGCAAAAGTAATGTTTACCCTGCAATGCAGGTCACACAGCCATGGGACATTAACACCGACAGCAATACACTTAGGCTGAGGCACACAAAACCAGCCAAGTCAGGTCTCTGACAATTGCTAAACCCCATTTCCTCTCTCTAGCAACTGCAGGGCATGATAGGACTCTCCAGTGGTGCAGTAAGTATGAAGTATCTGATTTTTAGCTATGCCTCACTAACATCACACTTCATGCACAAAGCACACGCAGTGTTGTGTAACTTGACATCGCAACCAGTCCCCTGGTAGTCTCAGCCTCAGATAGCACACCCACAGTCAGTCCACAGACTGCCTGATGGATCTTGCATATAAAAATGGAATACACTCTCTCAATCAAGTAAATTCTAATCTGATTGGCTGACTTTAAGCAACTTTAAGTTCACCTAGAAACAAAGTCATATTTATAAGGTACTGAGTTTATACAAAAATCACTTCTGTGGGAAAAATGATACTGGATATGCCAGGTTAGTAACATTAAACCTGTTAAAACTTGTTACATTTTAGGCATTTTTGTCAAAGTGGTTGTTTCTTGGCCAGAATAAGCTGCAGTATGGACCAGATACATTTGCAGTTTTGTCAAAGTTCTTTACTATGCGACCTCTCTTTACTCACTTATGCAATGTTAACAGAAGCATAAGAATGTAAATGGGTGATGCAGGAACTTGAAAAAAATCCACTTGTTGGGTGAGTAGATTTTAAAAGGCTCAAAGAACATTTCCAGGCTTTCTGTCCAACAGTCTACAGAAAAAGAGAATGCAGATGGCATAGATTCTGGAAAGGCTTATTCTAACTCTTATAATCAGAAAGAGACAGTCTTTGTTGAACAGAACTTAAACCAGTACAGACCCCTAGGGCTAATGGGCTGCTATGTTTATGGATTTCTTCATGGATACTTCCCATAAGGTGATTTAACCCAATGGCCTAGTTCTAACCCCACTGAAGTAATAAAGACACTGCTGTGCAATGAGAAGCACTGGTGTCTCTATCCACTCATATACCCTTAGGCTGTAACATTCTCTGTGAGAACAGTAGCCACTGAAATTGCTGCTTGTGTTAACAGAGTATTATTGGAGTGAACGACATAATGGTATTCCCTGGTGGTGCAACAGAATGATTCTTGGCCGAAACCGAAAATTTGACACGCTAAGCTGAAAACGACATTTTTTAGATACATTAGCCATTGTTTGGAATAACTATAAATTCTACTTTTCTTATAATATATTTAAGTGATTACAAAAAGTTCTTCCATTGGCCTGACTTTACAGTAACATCTAGGATCAACATTTAAAATATTGTTTAAATATAATGAAAACTGTTGGTATAGGTATATTTGTATAGGGACAGAAAGACATGAAAAAATATATTTTTAAAATAAAAATACATTTTTAATTTGTACATATAGATTAGCATTTGCTAATTTACATCTCAGGTCCCTAGAAAGGCCTTTAAAAAGAGAGAAATAAAGAAATATTTTAAGAGTATTTTAATTATGTCACACATTGTGCATGGCACAAGTATTAAATGTAAATATATAATGATGTTTGACTGCAATATGATTCCATAGAGTTCAGTGTTCAAATGAATTTCTATACAGAGCAGGAGTGCTCATCAATTATAAACACATCTTTTCAGCAAGATCAACAACATTTAACATGGATAATTTTATGTGCACATCCCTTTGTTTCCATGTGAATGAAAGAAAGACAGAACGAAAGACAACGAACAAACGAAAGAAAGAAAATCTCTGTAAAACTCAGGGCAAAAACTGAAAGTAACAAAACTGCAATTCAAAATACTGTATGGGGGCATTAATATAATGAATATAATGAAGTCCTCTATTTAGGCATACACATACTTTCTCTATTTCTATTTTCTATTTATTATATTATATATTTTATTAAGTAGATGTTAATGTTTATTTAATTTATGGGTAAGGGTGATGAATTCCCAATTTAGTCATTCATATTGGGAATTTATGTTAATTGATGTAATACATTTTTACAATTTCATTAATTTTCATATAAAAAGATGGATGTATATTTTTTAATTGCCCCATTAAATGTATAAAATGCCCTTGAAAATCAAAACAAGGCAAATATTGTCCTTTGATTGAAAAAATTATTTCTGACCCAGCTGTGAAATATAACATTTCTATAAAATAATTAATATGACAAACTGGCCATATCTAAATCGAACAAGTCTTTTAAGCAGAACTATGGTCCAAGTTCTTATCACAGTGCATATCATTCCATTGCTCGAGTACACAGAGTTGGCCTTGTGCATTTAAATAAAAAATAAAAAATCACAATGGAAAAAATCAAAAGATATAAAGAAGTGGGAAACCAAATAATCTAAAAATAATGTGAAGCTAAACGTGCCAATGGTTATGAAATTTTGACCCACAAAAGTAGAGCAGTAGGGTATTTCTGATTAAGCAAGTTCCACTATACTTGCTGCATTTGAAATGCTGCAGCAGAAGTGAGAAATTAATATCTAAATGGGTACAGTGCTGGACAGGCACCAAAAGACTCGCAGATTTTTTATATCCAATGCATTTATCCACAGATAGTTTGAGGATCAGCAAAATGCAGTATTACCATTTTCTTTTTAGGATTGCTCATGTTAACGGACACATTCACAGAATCATGCACACATTAAGATACATAATTTAGACATAGGATAGCACACATAACTGATGGTTTGATTACTTGTTTTAAATCCATCTATATTCTTAAATGCTTAGATGAGGATATTTAATCATTGATATTACCCAAAACAGAATAAATGAAAACAAGTCTAGCGAATGGTAACCTTTATTAAATCAACTATTGTCACCTTCAGAGAACAAAGTTAGCTTGTATGTGTTCATTCATATATATATATATATATATATATATATATATATATATATATATAGATCCCTAACATATATGGCATAAAATTTTACCTTTGTAGTTCTGCGCAGACTTCTCAAGATATTTCTCCTTTTTGGGTCCTCGCCTTCCTCATTTATGGAGCTGTCCCCTTTTTGTGCCCCAAGCTCATCCTCTTTAGTCTTGGGGAGGCCACCAAGCTCATCATCACTGCCGATGAAACTTGTGCGGAAGCTGCTAAACTTGCCCAGGCGTTTGGAGCGATCACGGTAAAGACGAGGTTTTATTCCAATAGCAGACAGCTTTCGTCTACGCTCTAATGAACTGCTATCAGCCTCACTGTCTGAGCCATTGCCAGCACCGTTAGCATGACTCTTGTTTGCATTGCGAATAGTTATGATCTTGCCCTGTGTGCTATCATGTGGTACAGAATAAATATTCTCCTCTGTAGGACGAGGCTTTGCTACTGCATCCATGGGCTCGGCATAGTCAGATGGATCATAACCACCTTCACTTCCTTGTGGCCAGGAGACCGACGGTAATGAGCGCCTGTTAACTCCCAAGTCCATGTACGTACTGTAGTTCGGAGGTTTGGGGATGTCGAAGGTGACATTGGGCTTTGGTCGCACCTGAGGTGGGACTTTGTTGTTTACCTTGTTTTCAAAGGTAGTGAACTCAGAGAAAAGTGAGAAGGCATCACCTTCCAGATCAGGGAGCTTGAAACTCCCAACATGAGTCAAGGTGACATCATCTCTAAGGGTGGGATAAGGTGAGGAGGGCTCAATGTCATCTTCTGAGTCCAGCAAAGTGGTGCTTGGAGAGCTACATCGAGGTGAAGATACATTCTCATTAGTGACATTCTCGGCAACATTGTCATACATGTGTGTTGCCTCAACAATGGTTCTTTTCTCCACTACCTCCTTAAAGAATGGCTGGAAGTGGTCTATCCGATGTAGGCCTCCCACGACCCCACCAGATCCACAGATCACAGAGCTGAAACGGCCCTCAATATCATGAGCCAATTCCTCCATTTGGGCAAGCTGCTCCTGGACTGCCTCAGATTCTGCAAGTTCTGACTGAGACTCTGCAACGGCAAGCAGCTGAACTGGAATAATGTCCTGGACCTCACATAGGAAGGCACAAAGGGTTTCCATGGAAGCTTTTCGTTTAGCTGAATATACTGCTATGTAACCATGCACTAATCTGCTTTTACGCAAGGAGAAAGATGAGTGATAAGATAGCACAGCTAGATCAATGCTTTGCCTTTGGCCACCAACATTTAAATCCAGCATAACTGATGTTCCACTGGAAAGACTGGAAGAAGGCCGACAATGCTGGGGCAGCAAGAATGGTGAAAGAAGCTGGTCAACATCATAAGTGTCACCACACATGAGACACATTATGATTCGCAAGTCAGCCTCTAATGCCGGCTGAGTGTCTCTGAAACTTGAAAGTGGAGGCAATAAGGGTGGGGAGCTACTTCCTAGACTAACTGCGGGTCTCCGGGTATCTAAGAGACTTTTAAGAACCTGGTTTAAATGCTTTTCATTTATATTACGGCTATAGCCTACACCTGGAGAAGCAGGCTCCAAATAACTGCACTGAAATTTGCCTGCAACTTGCTGACCATGTTGAATTAGGCTTTGAGCAGTTTCACCTCCTATGTCTGCAATTGAACCCACACCCCTTTTGGTGACTAACAGAAGAGACAAAGGGAGCTGAACCAGGCTACTGTCCCTTCGACCTATGGTTGATTCACGTAATTTCTCAATGCTGTCAACAACGTAGGACAAGGATTCCTTGGAATTGTAGAGGCAGAGGCACCCATGGGGGGAAAAAGTAGGGGTGTGGAAGGAGTTCACTGGAAAGCATACATTTCCCTCTATAGGTCGTAGAGCCAGTTCATAAGTCCTTCCATCTAGCACGTACCGTTCATCATTGGTGCACAGTGCTCGGATCTCATTAGCTAACTCTCTTGCCAGTCCATCTTTGCCAAGAATTACAAGATTAATTCTATCTACCTTCCCCTCACCAAACTGTGATTTTGAGTTCCCGTCAAAGGAATATCGAGTGGGAAAACGAAGGGCTAAAAGTTGCTCGATTTTGCCATCCACACAATGAGGACTGCTGGGACATGTTTCCTTGGTAGGATGGTAGACAAAATGGATATGCTTGAGAACCAGGGCATCTCTCTCAGCCTGAAGCTTTTGGAGGGCCTTAAACCTCTGCTCCTCTCCAAGAACCTCTTGGATGGCACCCATTTTTTCTTTACTGGGCTTAGCATCAACTTCAAGCTCATAGAACAGCTCCGAGTACTCCAGTAGAAGTTCTTGGAAGTCCTCTTTGGCTAGGTCAACAATAATCTTCTGGTGTTTGTTATAGATACCAAGGTACTCTGGCTCATCTAGCCACTGATAAAACTCCTCATTCATAATGAAGCTACGGGCTTCCTCCCAGGGTTTGCCAGGTGTAACAAATGGTGATGAAGCAAGTTTCTCTTTGAATTCACATCGCATCTTTGCCCGCTTTCGCTCATTATGTAGGTGCTCTAAGTGACTCTCATAGATTGCCTCTGCTGCTGGGGTTTCCAAAAGGTCCTGGGGAATACGCTCATCTTCCATGTTGTCAATGTGTGGTGTAGTTTCCCATGGTGTGTCATCCAACACAACAAACCAGTGAGAGAACTCACGCTTAGTCTCTAGAACTTTTTGTACTCCTGACCAGCTCAGGTGATCGATCTCATCCAGGTCTGCAACCAAGTAGTTGAGAGCCTGTGGGAGAGTGCTGAGATACATTCTGCGCCGCTTTTCTATGTGCTCCTGCTTCAGCCTGTGTACATGTTGTTGAAATAACTTCTTGGCTTTGGTAGTACCCTCAAGGAAGACATAGTCTTTGTACTCAGGAGAAGTCTGCATTCTGCGGTTGATGTTGGGCCATGTCTCATTATGGTTCTTCACAATGCGGCTGACCAGCCACTCGTAGCGATCCTTGGCGGATGCTATCTGCTGACTCTGCTGTTTCAGGGCTTCAAAGTAAGGAATTATCTTAGGTTTCCCTCGACTCTTATCTATCAACTGCACCAAGGTAAGGAAGGCCAAGTCAACATTAACATTAGACCGTGCAGAGGTCTCAACAACCTGCAAGTTTTTCTTGGTCAGGGCAAAGGTGTGAGAGTCTTTAATATACCGCTCAACCCCTTCATCACACTTGGTCAGCACAAGTACAACTGGCTTCTTGGTCTTAGCTAGCTGGTTATATAGATTGGTGACAAACTTCATCTGGTCATCAAAGTTACGGTTCATACCCCTGCTCACATCTACAGAGAGTAAGAATCCATCTACTAAAAGCTTGCCTTCAGGCATTTGCTTCTGCTCAAAGTCTTGTTCTAGCCCTAGCTGATCTGTACAGAAATACATTAACTTCTCAGCAGAGGCCAGTTTGTTGGAAGCTGCCCGCTTGATATAGGGCTGTAAGGCAGTACTTCGATGTGGCTGGAACGTTTGGTCATCAATGAACTCTGTCTGCTCCACCACATGCATTCGGCACTCAGCCCCATCTTCCGATGTTCGTACCACCTCGCCCCAAAACAGGAAGTGGTCATTGTTTACCACTCTACCACCAAAGTCACTTGTGCTTAAAACAGATGTATGGTCCAAATAAAAATCATCTGCACTGGGGCGGACAAAGCGATTACAGAGGCAGGACTTGCCCACCCCGCACTGCCCCTTTTCCTTCTCAGTTCCAGACAAACCTACCACAACAAGGTTGTAGGTTGGTGCCCGGGCATCTTGTTTTTTTGCCATCATCATTGAATGACAGTGCTCATCTTGCTATTCCCAGAAGCTTTAGTCTGAAAGCTGCTGGGCTGATATTCCATCCAAAATTAATTTCTAAAGTTCCTGAAACTTGCTTTTAGGGATTTTTTCATGCAGGGCCAGTTTGTCCAATGCCCTTAAAGGACAAATTTAAAATCCAGAGTCATTTGTCCATCCAAGTGTTTGGCAGAGGTTTAGAAGGGGAAGAATGGAGAGGGTGGGGGTGGGGAGAAGAGGCACTGTGGATCTAGGCGGGTGAGCTGCAGGCAGTAATATTCCAGCCCATCTCCTTTCTTCAGGGGCTCTTTGATACAGTAATATTCAAGTTTGTACACCATGGATTGGACCCTGAAAGAAAGAAGCAAAAACAACGCACATTACATTTAGAAAAATAACAAAAATAAAACTTTAAATAGAGCAAAAAACAAAGTAAAACCATTTACATCTCTAAAACATTTACACCTTTAAAACATCAAAGACTGCCTAAAGATAATGTTATTATTCTACTTTGATCAAATATGACTATTAAGTTTCTACATCAAGAAGGATCTCTACATATTAGCTTCGATGCCAGGGGCCCTTAAAGGTTCATGCATAAAAACAGTAGTGGAAAAATATTGATACTATAGTAAATCCTATAATTAAATGTATTGTACGTACACAAACACTAATAAAAGGCATCACATTCTAATCCCCAAACCCAAGAGCTTACACATGCACAGATGAAAGCTGCAATAAGCACTTCTGAGCTACAGTTGTTAATAAGGCAGCTAAGGAAACCCAAATGACTAGAGGTGTGAATCTTCGCTGACTTAACGATTCAATGCAATTATGATTCAAAGGGTAACAATTTGATTATAAAACGATTCTTGATGCATCTTGTCCTCCAATTTCTTTTTTTTTTTTTTTCCGAGTTTCTTCAAAATGTATTTTTTACTCTTATTATTATTATTATTATTATTCCCTTTCAGATTTTTTATTTAACAGCTGTTTTCACAAATCTGAGTCACTGGCCTTCTACCTTCAGTATGAACTGTGAACAAAACATGGAATATACACAAGATTTAAATAAATGGTTCAATAATTTAGTAGAGTATCAAAATTTCTTTCTTTAGAACCTGATAAAAATCTCTTAAAAGCACAAGATAAAAAATACTGGTTCTCTATCAACACTGAATACTGTTAAAAACTTATTACATTAATATATATATATATATATATATATATATATATATATATATATATATATATATATATATTAATAATTTAGCAGTATTTAATTATTCTAAAAAATTATTCTATGATATGCCTATAATAATATTTAACTATAACCACAACTGGTAGTTGCTGGTCCAGGATGAGAAATATCTAGCCTATATCTGCTTAGATGAGAGTGCAGCTGTCAGAGTCTCCTCTCCTCACCTGCACAGGTGATAATAAAATGGTTTAAATTTCGAGGTTGTTGCTCCAGAAATGTATCAAGCAATTATGCACTATTCCATCTGTTTGCTCGGTGCGTAGAAGATTAAGATCCTGTTGCAAATGCTAGAATGAATTTCAAACCCTTATCATCAGGTTTGTGAACTGTTCTGACAAGCGATTTACCAGAAATTAGCAAAAGCCAGTGAAATGGAGAGCACACAAGAGTAGAAGGCATCGTGAAAAACCACTGCCTCACCATTACTTTTTGCTGTTTTTCAGTGCAATACTTGGCGCAAGCTCGTCTTTCATGTTGTTTGTTGACATGTTATCACAAACTCTCCCGTTGCTATGTGCATGGGTTTGTGAAAGTATTTTGTGATTGTATTTTCATTCGGGCAGGAATGCTCATGTGTTTGATACACCTAGTCTGCATACAGTCTTCATTGTGCGCTTGACTATAGTCTATGCGCTTAATATGCGTCTTTGTTTCTATATCTGTCTCTGGCGCACGCCACTGCAACTTCATTGGCAATACTGCACATTGGCTGCTTTCAATCGTCTCCATGTTTCTCAAAAAGATGTTGCTATATTAAACAATTATCTTTTGAATGACAATATGGGTTTTGTTAATGGCCGGTGTCGATATCTTGCGCAGGGAGGTCGATAGGCTGATGTAATACCGATAAATATGATATCACACAATTTAATATGATAGTAAATTTCATGTACAGAAAAAATAAAATAAAAAAAATCTAATCAACTTGTATTTTTCATTATTTTCACACAAAATTTCACTCAAAACATCAACTTAGCAATAATAGAAAATACATTTGTATATATATAGTTTAGATAGATTTCTGGTTTAGGTAGATAGCTGCTTCTCCTGGTTTGTTTTGTCATACAGGGCTAAGCAATATAACTACAAAATTAGCAAGTAAAGACACTGACTACCACCCCTGAAGTTCACAAGTTCGAATCCAGGGAGTGCTGAGTGACTCCAGCCAGGTCTCCTAAGCAACCAAATTGGCCCGGTTGCAAGGGAGGGTAGAGTCACATGGGGTAAGCTCCCCGTGGTTGGTATAACGTGGTTCACTCTCGGTGGGGCACGTGGTGTGTGGATGCCACGGAGAACAGGGTGAAGCCTCCACACTTGCTATGTCTAAGCGCTAACGCACTCAACAAGCCACGTGATAAGATGTGCGGATTGACTGTCTCAGTCGCGGAGGCAACTGAAATTTGTCCTTCGCCACTCAGATTCACTATTCACTATGACTTAGTCACTATGCCACCACAAGGACCTAGAGTACATTGGGAATTGGGCATTCCAAATTGGGGAGGGAGGGAGGGGAAATATATTACACACACACACGGCAAAAATCTAGTTTAAAATCATTTTAACTGTTTTCCACGGTTTTTCTCTATATGAACACAAAGGGGGTTGCACTCCGGATGCACAGCATGTTCTAAAATTCGTAACAATTGAACGTACACACACTGCTGCCACCACTCGGCGTCTGTCGACGACACCCACCTACAACTCTGGAGGCTGCTCAAAATTCAGTGCCACGGAGCGCACCTCAAATATTTTCCATTTAATTCATCCCCAATCATTATCAATAGACATATATTATTTTCTCTATCCTCGTCCATTTTTAAAAAAGGGAAAACCTTGCTAACGGTTTGTGTGTACAGTCTGCCACGAGAACCGTATCGACGTCCCGTGTTTGATACCTGTGCCTTGTCCCAGCCGCAACGCACCGTGGCGCTTCTTGTCCGGTGTGCAACCGCCTTAAGGGAGAATGATATTAAATCATTATTTACCCTATATTTTTATATACTTATATTTTTACCAAAAAACATTTTTGTGAATGAACAGAGTGTGCAAAACTTAAAACTCACTTTTTGGAAGCCAGTTGAATATTGTTATAACGGGGCTCAACAATAAGTACAGCGTGATGGCCCAGGGCCATCTGCTAGAGAGAACGGGCCATTGCTGCACTTAGAACAATAAACAATTGAGCGACCACCACAATTACATGGATAAATCCTAGAAACAATCCTTAGCGTTCAACCCTGTATAATACTGAATTATCAAGTTTATTGTTATAATACAATGCTGAATTATTGTTATTTTAAGGATTAGATTTGCTTTATACAATATATTTCTGTTGTATTTACCTTTAAAAGAAGCTTTTATGTTGACAGAATATGTGCAGTGTGAGTTTGACAGTTATAAGCAGTTATATTTTCTGTTATAAGCCAACTGTGAGTTTTTAGATTTGTTAACAAATTGTAGTGGTAAAGATGTTTGGAATTGACTGAAGGAGTGCACCTGCCTTTGCTTTCACAATGCACGGGAACCACTCTGAGACGTTGACAAGGCTGGGATAACCTTCTTTGAGTGTCACGGACTGACCCACGCAACATTCATGAGCCAGAGAGACCAGATAAAGACTGATATAATATGCACTCTACAGGAAGAAATATGAGAATACGAAGAATGAAATGCACAATCTCTCTACACATTATGAGCTCATGCGCATCTGTTCAGGGACTGGGACTACTAGAATGAGACTTCGTTGCACACTGGTCTATTATTGTGGTAACAAGATCGCACTTAAAAGGTACTGTAAGCTATTTTTGCCACTCTACTTCCACGAGACGGAGCAGTTGAATTAGCCACGCCCCCTCTTTACAAAACCCTGCACTCCAAAGATAACAAATGAGCTTAATTGAAACAGATATCGTGCAGAAACGGTAGTTTAAAACAACAGCCGCAAAATAGCGCCCTCAACAGACAACTGTTATGAACATCATGGCTTAAAAATAGCAGAAAGCCTCAATAATTAGCTAAAACTACAATACTATGAGATAGGGCTGGGCGATATGATGATATGTCATGGCGACGATATAAAGTGTCGATCGACAGAAATTTTGCTATATCGTGTATATCGCGATATGTAAATATCCATGTGCGCTGCATGACCATATCTTTCAGTGGGCATGCTTCATGTGAAACTGAAACCAGGCTTTAGCAGGGGATGAATTCGCCGGTTGTTTACACATGCTGGTTTAATGCCAGATTCATTAAAGGAATTATGCAGATCAGGCAACGGGGCAAACGTGCCCAAAAACTCGTGGCTTATTCTTTGGCATTCTGATTTTGAAGGCCGGTTATGAGTGCTCTACAGCAGAGGAGGCAGAAGTCCACCGTGATCTGACTGACACTCTGCTGGGACAGCATCACTGTGATCCAGACACCTGAATCGTCTCTTTAACACGCCGAGGAGTGCTTTACTACACAGCACATCTGTCCATCATTTGATGACATTTTGCTAATCAAAAGAAAAGTTAAGAAAATGAAGGGGAGCTTGCTATTAAAGCAGATGATACCAATCATTGATATTTTAACACTGTGAACGGCCGATGCCTTTCGAATCACCAATTTTACTTTTTAAATTGTTTACTGTCTTTGGCATTTTGTTGTAATGGAAATCACTAATTATTAAGGAACAGCATGAAGACGCTGTGCTATTGTTGGTTAAACTGATATTGCCGTTATTCATGGTATTGCGACAAACATATACAATATATCTGATTTAAATTGGGGTTCTCGCAGAATAGCGCTGTGATGAGTGACTGATGAGAGAATGAGAGCGTGCAAGTTTGATTGGCATCGAGAGTGCACATGTTGGAGGGAGTGAAACTGAGAGGGTGCATAATCGCTCAAAATGATTGGACGATCACAAATTTAAGACTAAGATCGGACAATTTAAATCACCCCTAATATGCACCCCTGATATAATTAACTCAAAAGTTGTAACAACGAAGTATCAATGAAGCCTATTAAACAATTATCCTCCAATGAACCTCGTTTTTAAAATTGTACATATCCTAAAACTTGTTGAATCCAGGTAGGCCTAATCATCTAAGGAGGGAAAAACACGTCCTTAGCTTGGGCCAATGCCAATGAAAATGCACTACAGAAAAAGAGGTGCCATAGACCTCCATCTCCCATATCAGCAACAGACCTGGGAGGCAAGACTAGGTAATGCACTGACAGCAGCTGTGTCTCGTTTCGAAGGCTGTGTGCTCCGGAGGTCACATTTGACTGCCGCATACGTCATTGAGACCGTCTCGTTTCAGAAAAGCGAGTGGGACACTCCAAACGCAGCCTTCAAATGCAACGTTCATTCACAGGAATTTGGAGAATTCAGGAGGCATATCCTTTTTGCCACTCACAACCCCAAAATGCTTTGCTTCATCAGAAAATTACATAACATAATAAAACATTATGCTGATTTATCCAAAAATATGATGTACAAATCCCAAGTTGAAGAACCTCAGAGGACAGGAGTAAAATATTAAATATGTACAATTATAATAATAATAATAATAATAATAATAATGTAAAATAAAGAATTACTAAGTTGCTTTAAATGTAAAGCTTCAAAAACCTACATTATTATATTTCTCCTTAATTTGAACACATTGTCACTTAGAGCGCTCGCATCGGCTGAGAGCAATGTGTGCTGTCATAGCAACCACGATAAGCTCTGTTTACGTTCATCATACGAAGGCCATCTTGATTAAACAAAGCTCATTCTAGCTGAGGACGCTCGGTACATGGCTGCCTACAAAGGACGTGTCCTACTTAGCAACAGCCATCAAAATAAGACACAACTTGGAACTCTCAAAGCACCACGTCCAGCTTTAACAGGTGGAGTTGCAGATGTGACTGTGACGTTTTGGCCCAAATGTAATGATTCCACTGTGGCAAATTTGCTCTGGCAAAAAGACGTGCATTTTTAAAATCACAAAACAAATCAACATAAAATACAGAATATAGTAAGCTTTCATGTCAGACTGGAAAACATATCAAAATGTGGGCCTTGTTGGGTCTGTCTCTCACAGGGAGCTTGAAGATCAATGCCAGTTTGGTGTCAAATCCTACCCAACACCATTGACTGACAGAACTTCCTTTGGGTTCTCCATTCAGTGCCTGATTAGAAACCATTATGTTCACCATCGAAATAAGTAAATTAATGAATTTTAAATTAAATACGGTTCCACTGGTGTGTAGCGAGCAAATGTGAGCGAGTGCTTTCAGTTCCTTCCTATGGAAGCCGACCGTCAAGCTCGCGAGGTGGATTGTAGAATTGGCAGCAGCGCAGGGCAGGTGGTTCCCTAGCGTTGGGAGTGGCTTTAAGAGGATTTCTTCAGCGTCAGTGGAAACGCAGCCTCGGACTGTATGTAGTTGCTTATGTCCCCGCTATGCCACGCTATGGGTCCGGACCCCGGATTGATTCCATCCTGACTGCAAGACATCATGACGACGGCTGCACACTCTCATCGTCTCTAGTGAGTAGCACGACAAAACAACAGTGCTGTGTACAACATATCTGATCTTTCTGCGCTGTATTCTTGAATATTTTTCTCTAGCACTGAAACACGCTTCACTGATGCCCTGTCCTGCACTGCATGCATTGCCTCTTTTCTCCACATGTGAGTAGACATGAGGCGCGTGTTTCCAGAGGGCCTTTAGACCATAAAGTATTTTCTTTCTAAATGTAGTTTTATTAATCAGCATGTTCCAAGCCTTTAATAATAAACAAATAGATCTGTTCTCATTTTGTGAAATTATTCTGATGATTATCTCTGACAAGGATGAAAGACAAAACCATTACTAGTTGGTAGCCTAGTCTTTCACACTTTAAAAGTTTCTCTCAGGAGATACCCCTGAACCCCCAAACAGTACCATTCCTCAGTCACAATGGCTTCTATGCCCCCATACATGGATACCTGAATGTAAAGAAATATGAAAATAATTTGAACGTAAAAAAATATATATATACACTGTCATTATGATTCAAAATGAACAGATCATCTTATGACATTCACATCAAACTGCACTCAATTGATAAAATTGATAAAGTATTGTAATATTTTAATAGAAGATCCCTCAGACCCCACTGCTTTGGCTGTCTCTGGGCCCCCAATGTTGTTTTGTATAGACTATTTTGACTGTTTAGGATTTTTTATTTTATCCTCTTTTTCTGCAAACTTCAATTAAAAAAAAAAATGTGCAGTGTGCAATTGTGAATGAATATTGTGATAAATAACGATAACAAATGATATGAAAAAGACTCCATAAAGCCCAGCTCTAGTAGGTTGTCAGTTAATCCATCATCCTGACAGTTTAGCATGCTAACCTATCATGTTCAACGTAATTCAGCAAACCTTTGCAAAGGGTTTTTTTGCTCCGGCATTGCAAACTTCTGGGAGGAGGCCTTTTGATGTGAGGTAGGCATTGGCAAAAGGATGTCATGCTTTATTCATGTCACACTCATACAATAACCTTTTTAGTCCACATCTGGCTGCTGTGGGATTAGCCAGCAATGTATGTGCACTTGCCAATGAACAAACACAAAATCAACATATGCTGACTTACCCAGAGAAGGGTGAAACAAGGCCTGGAAGGTCAACACTGGTTTTGTCATTCAACTACCCCATTAGAGTCAAAACAAGGTGGTGAGCCACTGAGCAATGCAGTACATTGGGTGTGGCAGCCTTGTGTTTAAGTGGCACACCCCACTAACAAATTTAAGCTTGAAAGATCATCTCTTAAATTTTAAGCATTAAATATTACACTTGCACTTATCAAGACCCCGGTAATCTTGGCGTGAATGGGTTAAGGTTAGGTTTTATATATATATATATATATATCTCAGTATAAAAAACTAACCATACGGTTCGCAACCCATGGTTCGGTAAGCATTGGCACAGCGGTTCAACCCCAAATTTCAAGTCACAGCGATGGTCAAACATTTATAAAACAAGCACGGTTTACAGACATTGCTCGATGCGAGTGCTGTATACTGGTAATTACGCTGAAATCACTGGGGAAAGATGCGCAGATGAGCCGAAACTTCACACACTCCCTTTCGTTTTTAAGCAAGTACACAGTGCTGATTCGGACAGGCATAAAAAAAATAACTAAATTAATTCTATTACACATATATGCAATTGGGGTGTACATTGCCAACAATATGTTTCCCTACTCTGCTGACAAAAATCTGTGATTTAAAAAACAAACAAAAAAAAAAAAAAAACACAAAATCCCTCATATTCATTTTAATAAAAAAGTTCCTTCTATAATGATGTATAGCTTCCAAATATTGCATATATGTGTAATAGAATTAGAAATGCATTTTATGTTGATGCATGTTTTTTTTTTTTATTGCATAATAGTGAAGGTATAAAGTAAAATGTTGATTTAGTAATTAGAGAAAAGGTTTTTTTTTTTTTAGTTAAAGACCCTAACAAAAATTAACCATGGTTTTACTATAGTAATATTGTATTTACCATGACTGCGGTCACCATGGTTTGTGATTCATCAGATCTGTTTATAAGTTATTAGGCTATAAGCGAGTGATTATATTATCCACACAGATAGAGGGCAGGTAATTGTGTAATTATGCTCAAGAACAGGTAGTCGTAAGTGCCGCCTGTAGTATTGTTTTTCATATGAAACGATATCAAAGATGTGACAATGAGGAAGAATGTCTTTTTGTGACTTCAAACCCCATTTTAGCAGAGAAACACTTACGAGCTCTCAAAGAAAATCATTAACAAATAACAATGACTGCTGCCTGTCACCACAGATAAGAAATAACCCACATGTTGACAGAGACGCACACAAACATAACATACTCTGTGAGTGGTGTGGAGTGGAAGCAGAGTTGTATGATTTGGCACCAAAATGAAGCACGATGCAATTTCATGTCTACAAGAATTCACCATTAAACCGTAATAACAGAATATTAGCAGTCAGAATGAATGAAAGATGAAGTTGTAAAATATTAACAATAATAACAATTAATAATTATGACTGAATGACTGAACACTAGTTTGGGGACATCCAAATGTTTGTTACAGAATTAAAAAAAATAATTTGTAAATACATGAAACATTTTTCACATATTGAACAAATAATAGTAAAAAAAAAATGGGTAACAGGTCATTCTCTTCTCTTCAATAAAGAACTAATACATCATGTCCAAGCAACTGTATGGAAATTGCTCCAATATGATTTCAATGAACACTTCTTGCACCCAGGCATTCAAAAAAGATTTACAGTACAGAAGTAACTAGGCACAATTTAACAGATTTCAAGTGAGTAGTGGGATAAAGTAAGTTGGAGCGCAGTGTTTACAGAATGCTTTGAGTAGGGAAGATAAATTACCATCACTCACATCTCCTCACATACTCTGACAAATACACACCCAATTGATGACTCCAGTCTCTGGGACCAGAAGATAAAATTCAGTTGGGTCACCAACATGACAATTCATGTCATGCTTGCTGGTTCATGACTTATTTTGAAAGTCATTGGTCTAATTAAGGAACTGCTCATTATTATTCAGATCTTCAGGGCCTGACTTTCTGTAATGCTCACTTGGCTACCAAAACAACAACTTGATATGTCCCAGTTGTGTATTTCCATGTCTGTCTTGATCTTCATGTTCAGCGTGTTATTGGTGTCATGAACAAGGAGAACTTATCAACAGCCAAATCAAAGCTATGTTAGTGTGCTCGCCTGATGACATGAGGACTTCATCCTAACCATGTTTGTGCTGGAACACGGTCACTTGTAGCCTACATATACGAATGGACTTGTCCTAATATACGCTCTACATAGCAAGTACAAGAGAGGAGGAAGATGCAGAGGGTCTGGCTGGCATGTGAAAGTAAGGCCTGCTTAACATATTGCATCAGCAGCATCCTAACAGCCATAAATTATTACAACTTTTAAAATTGAGTTGGCCATAGAGAACTATAACAAATTTGATTGTCACAAAATCGAACTGACATAAGTAGGGAACTACATTTTCATCCAAATTGTGGATTAGATCCATAGACCTGTGGTTTGCAACAGGTGGGTGAACTTGCTGATGATGTGTGTACAATCAAACTCAATGGTATTTTGCTGCAATCCCATCTGTCACTTGGCGATCCAAATTAGAAAGATGCCAATGTAGGCCTCACCCATTAAGACAATAACCAAAAATATGCAAGGTAAAAGACAATTCATCACAGACTACATTAAATACAGGTTGACATGCAACAAGTTTGTTTGCGCCGAACACAATGCGTGCTGTTAAATATTGGCTATCACGAACATCAAAACCATTGAAATTGCACTGCTTAAGAAACCCACACTAAACACTACACTTTTACAAAACTACAGACCTGTCTCTTTCCTCCCATTCATAGCAAAGACAAACAAGTCGTGTTCAACCAAGTCTCATCTTTTCTCACAGAACAACCTGCTAGACAGCTACCAGTCTGGCTTCAAAAGCGGACACTCTACGGAAACTGCCCTGCTGTCTGTTACTGAAGTTCAGGAGACTGGCTAGAGCATTATCCAAATCGTCTGTTCTCATTCTGCTGGATCTGTCTGCGGCATTTGACACTGTAAACCACAAGATTCCCCTGTCTTCCCTCACGGCAAAGGGCATCACAGGAACTGTGCTCTGCTGGTTTGAGTCTTCTCACAGGTACGTCCTTCAGGGTGTCTTGTAGGGGAGTGGTGTCTAAGTCTCACCAACTAGCTACTGGGGTGCCACAAGTTTCATTACTTGGGCCCCTCCTCTACTCCATATACATGTCATCTCAGGGATCTGTCATTCAAGCACATGGCTTTTCCAACCATTGCTACGCTGATGACATGCATCTCTTCTCTCATTCCAGCATGATGATCCTACGGTAGCTGCATGGATCTCAGCCTGCCTGGTAGACATCTCGTGTTGGACGAAAGAACCTCACCTCTAACTCAACCTCGCTAAAACCTAGCTTCTTTTGATTGCAGCGAGCCCAGCATTTCAGCACAAATTCACCATTCGACTATACACTTCAACGATCACACCATCCATGAAAGCCAGAAATCTTGGGGTTGTGTTTGACAATCAGTTAAACTTCACAGACCACATCACAAGGACAGCCTGATCATGCAGATTTGCTCTGTACAACATCATGCAAATCAGGCCCTTCTTTTCTGAGCATTCCACAGAACTCCACATCCAGGCGCTTGTGCTATCCAGGCTGGACTACTACAATGGTCTTCTGACCGTTTGGTCTTCAATGAGCCCAAAAGAGTGCATGTCACACTAGTGTTGTCACTGTACCAAAATTTCAGTAGTCGGTACCAATACCAGTGAAATTTCACAGTACTCGATACCATTTTCGGTATCAAAGCAAAACACAAAAACAGGTTACTGAACAACACTCTATTAACAAAGTTAACAAAACATTAGCAGCAGAACTAAGAACAAAAATATACCATTGAGCAACACTTCAAGTTAAATATATTATTTTTGAATTCTAACAAAACTGTACAATGTATGCTTAAAGTATTTTTGAACACTTATATAAGATTTGCTTCAACTTTTGCAACTTTTACTTTAAGTTTTTACCATCGTTTTCAAACATCCCCCTCCCCCCAGTCTGCAGTTGATTAGATAGTCCCTCCCAAAACTCATACCACTGGTTGTTGTGTCAGGCTGGATGGGCCGCACAACGAACAGAGCAATTTTAATAGCACCACAGAGACAGTATTTACAGTTTGAGAATGCTGCAGATGCAAAATGTGAAACAGGCCTTAAAAACATGACCCGAGAGCTAGCTGACAGTTACATCAAAAGGTACTTGTCCACGTGTAACCAAAAACACATTAAAATGTGGTGCCCGACAGGGCGTGAAGTTTGTCCTTGCTCTTAACCGTGGGGTAGCAGGGGCTACGTGCCGCCAACTCGGTGAGATGGATGCAACCATACAGGATCAGAGCATTCCAAAACTTCATTAAAGGGCAGTTCAGACTTTAAGAGACTATCAATGTTTGAACTTCGCTAGCCTTCAGAGCTTAAGGCTACGGTTAACAATAGGTCAAATTCCTGAGACTACAGGCTTGACCCGCACATACACTTAGTGTGCTGTTAAAGGCCAAGTGGATCAGAGGGTGGAAACCATACACTAATGTGTGAGTGATGTGCTGTGTTAAGTCTTGCAGGACTATATATTCGTTCTTTCTGATGTTAATGTGAAGGTTTTGGGTGCACTGCAACAGGACATGCTTCTTTTATAGTAATGTCATGGCTTTCAAATGTTATGTTCAAAAGTGTTTAGCTGCCAAGGTTTCTGGACCTGACAATTGGTTTGTAAGCAAGACGGAGTGAGAGATATAAGACTATTATTATTATGTTTCTATAATTCAATGGGCCAAAGTAAATTATTCTGCTTATACCACGGTTACCAGACTTTAAGACATCGTTCAGTGTTTTATCTTTTACTGTTTTTCATCCCTAAAATGCTTTTGTGAGTGGTACTACTTTCTTCCACAACAGATTCAGTGTGTTGTTTTGATACAGCCTGAGTCTTCATTTCTAGTTCAAAAACGTCACTTTAGAACTAGCGACGGAGGACTCGGAGGCTTGTGCTGCTTTACTGGAGTAACAAGGTAGTGCGTTTGTGCATGTGTGTGTATCTGTGGTTGAGTGGTCGAAAGAGAGAATCTCCGAAACTGAGAGAGATCACATTACCTAATAGAATTGTTGCAGATCTGGAGTGTCGCAATTTTTGTATATTCATTGTAAACCTTAAAAACTGTTTTGAACCCAGGTTATACAGGTCTGCGCTTACATGACGGCTCTGTTTTTCACTCGTGGGTGTATGTGTGTGTGTGTGTGTGTGTGTGTGTGTAATGCGTATATGTGTGTCCACATGTGTGGGAGTGTGTTCGAGAGCTAAAGAGAGGGCGAAGGGGAGCATGAAGGTGCTTTCCACAGATATTTCAGATAATATAGAAACTGATGTGTTGATCAAGTCACGGTGGTGCGTTTACTGTGCATGAGACCGATAGAGATGGGGAGTGCGAGGGTGTTTTCCACAGCTATTTCAGATAATATAGAAACTGCTGTATTGATCAAGTGGCAGTAGTGTGCTTACGTGTGTGTGTACGTGCGTACGCTTGTATGTATGTGTGCCAATGTCAGCGTGTGTGTGTGTGAAATGATTGTGAAAGTGAGGGAGGGCACTTTTCTATAAAAATTTAAATACATTTGTTTGTCATTCTTTTCTGATGTACTTAACCAAAGTCTTTGTTTTAATTGGTTATTTTGCTGTGGTAGCCTGTAAGGCTCTTTGAAATAACTGAAATAATTTGGTGAAGTGATATGGAACTGTTATGTGGTCAAAACCTGTAACTACTTCATAGCTTCACACCTTAGAACATCTGTCAACCAAACAAATTCAAGCATTCAACAGACCTAAAGAGTCTTAATAAGGGCCCTATGATTTCTGTGATGCATAATACAGACAGACTCACAGAACCCAGTCTAAAAAACAGAATCAACTATTAAACGTGGAATGTCATGGAATTTGAAATATTTGAGATAAAATTTATGTATTAAAGCACTTGTATTAATCAAATTAAAATCATGATATGTCCTAGCAGGGACTAAAAACGAAATGTTTTTTTAATATTGGTTCGTAACAAGCATACAGTTTATTAAGTACATTTTTTTATTAAAGATCTGCTTCTGAGTCAAAACCCAGCAGCATCAAATCTGTATTAAAGCATCATATCTAACAACAATTCAGTCAAGACTTGGAAACAACTGAAAAAGATGTTTTCATTGTATCTGAATTAGCTGTGCATTTATATTACATTTGTAGTAATTATACACAGTTTTAAAAAGGTCTTCATTCTAAAAATGTTTCATTTGTTTGGGCAACATGAAATGGTGTAATTTCAAAAAATATACTGTGATAAAGCCTTTGGCCTGTAGTGTCATCAAAAAATTATCAGAACAAAATTTACTAGTTATAACCGGTTTTCAGCATTTAAAAATAAAGTTTTCACTCCGGAACAATTGAAAATACCTTTGTTCTGGTTTTCGGTTACATTCTGCTAAAAATTCCGCTCATTTTCGTTCATTGAATCATTTTTAGTCCCTGTGTCCTAGTGTGATGATTAAATCACAAAATTCTGAGATTTAAACCACTGCTAACACACCAACCGCATTACTAACATCACGTGCGCTCTGTGTGTGTATTAATGACAAAGAGCAGAGCACTTTATCGCGTAGCTCATGCAGATTATATATATACACCGGGAAAACATGGAATTTGGTGAAAAATAAAAACGGAATTTG
Organism: Moxostoma hubbsi; assembly: GCA_032164185.1. Lineage (NCBI taxonomy): Eukaryota > Metazoa > Chordata > Actinopteri > Cypriniformes > Catostomidae > Moxostoma > Moxostoma hubbsi. The sequence continues at coordinate 12,260,632 of JAVLUX010000030.1, read as the reverse complement.
GAAAGAAATTAACCGATTTCATCGGTCGTTAAGTATTAATAAATGTGTTAAATGTACAGTGTAAACAACTAAACTGACACTACGCTCATACTGTATATGAAACAAACCTCATAATTTACTTAAGCTCATGTTGGTTAAACAATATTACCATAAAAAATTGTATGTAATATCATAAGTTAAGTGAACCAAATTTTATTACAATGTCAGTGTTAACATGATAGTAAAAAAAATTATTATAATAATTATAGGTGCCTATCTGGCTTTGCATGCCAATCCAGACTATCAGCTTTTGTGTATTATTATATTCCATTCACAAACATGACCTACTGTATGACATCCAGCAAGTGAATCTAAACCTTCAGTTAATCAAGTAAGGATTTTTCTTAATTCTGCCTGCAAAATTTCATCTTGTGGTATGCAAAAAAAACATTGAATTCCAGCGATATTGAGAGAAGTATTTACAAATGTTCTTCAGTATGTATGTAGGCTATAGCATCTGTGTAACTATTGGTTAAAGCATTTCTTATAGACTTGGAGGATGTTCAGACTTGACACATTCTTGCATTTAAAAAAAAGTTGCAGCACAAAGAATAGAGCAGAACACTGGTGTCTGACAAGTTATTAAAGTTATTTTTAACTTGACAAAATAGCTTTTTGACTCACCATCCGTCTAGCAAGTTTACATAGAAAAACAACTGAAAAACGGGCAGCAATAGTTCTGATTGTACACAGTCGACAGAAACACGTCATGATTGCTGATAATGCCAGTCAGAGGAATGTTTGGAGTATATTTTTTTAAAGGGACTCGACTGGTTAGATTTGAAGTCCGATTCCACACTTGTTTGAGTCCAAGACAAAAATATGGTCTCAAGACCGAGTCTGAGACCAAGTCCAGTCTCAATTACTACAACATTGAATGATTTCTTATTTTGTAGAAATAAGAAATAGGTAGAAAGCCAAATAGGTTTGCAATAACATGAGTGGGAAAATTATGACAGTATTTACATTCTTGAAATATTCTTTCAAGACACAGCCAAAATATATGCTTTGCTCTCAAGTTCAGACTTCCTACACAAGGCAATCTGAGGTCCTCTTTTAATAAACTTCATAGTCAACAATCAAACTAGAAAACAAAAATTCAGCCTTTCTGAATGTGTCTTAGGAGAGTAAAATGGTGTAGACAAAAGCAATTTAAAGCACTAAAATTAATATCAACAGAAAACCAAAATGACAATTTGTTTCCTGTCAAAATATTGTGAAGCCCATTCAAACAGACAATCACACACATAATCAGACAGACAAACTGTAAACAAGCACTTACACACTCTCATAGATCAAAGGGTCTTTTATATTCCCTTCAAAAGATGGAGAGAATGAAAACATTGCTGAACATCAGTGATGTGCATTGTTTGGGTTTTGAAGACGTCATTATTAGTGAGAGGGTATTACCATGAGGTAATAATGTGCTGGAGAGCGTATTATTCCACATGGCATGTTGCTGCACAAAAATTATGAGGAGAAATATTGGCTGAGCCATCAGCGGCATATAAAAAAGCGGTCTGCTCCTCTAGTGTGTTATCTTTACTGCAGCCGAAGTCCACGCAGCATAGAAAATGAGAGGCCATTCATATAGTGTCTCACAGGACCGGAGAAGAGGTCCTTTTCCATTTCCGGCCTGTCCTCGTCAATGCCATGTTTCATAAAAGGATTATAGCTGACCGAGCTGGCGATGATGACAAAGGCAGGAGCCGAACAAACACAGTTTAGTTTGACGGATGCTCCTCGCAGACCAGTTCCTCCGACCGAATAAGCACTAATATGGTCGTAAGAGCAGATAGTCTACCCATCCATTTCCCCCCACCCCTTATCCCTCTCTCGAGACCTGGACTCCATTAGAGTATTGCTTGAGGCACTGAGGAACAGAGTCTTAGCACGGACAACACTTCCTGCTTTGGGAGAGTGTCTAATGCTGCAGTGGAGAGAGTGAGACCGACAGAGTCATACAGGGAAGGACAAAGGGGAATGAAGATGTATAAAATATTCAGCTTGAATAGCCAGGGAGGGGGAGAGTCTATTCTTCATATCCAGAATAAATAGGTATAAATGTGCCGCTTTTCTGCCATAAAATGGCTCATACTGATCCAATAAACGTAAAGCACACATACCAGGAGTACTCCATAAATATATCATACAAATAAACGTGCACTAAATTTCTTTCTGTGATAACCGAATCAAAAGTTGACGTGATTGGGAAGAATGTATCGGCTTCATTCCCATTCACTGTACATTAGTGAGAGGGATATATATATATATAGGCCTGGAAAACTGCTCTGGATGATTTTAGCCATTTTGAGATCATTGACACAATCGACAACTAGGGGTGTCCATGGTTAACCGATTAACCGATTAACCGTTAAAAATTGCGTAACCGAGTGAAACATTTTGCTCGGTTAAGTGGCGTCAATGGCGTGCATTGAATTTAGTTGTAATACATTTTTGCACCACCAGAGACTGCCAGAGCGCTCCCAGACATTTGTAATGTCCACAAGAAGTAGTCTTGACCAGTTTTCTAATATGAAATCAAATCCTTAACAAAAAAACAGGGCTACTCTGGTGGGTGCGGTGACGCGCTCATGTAAGGGTGGGGGCGTGGCGCTGCCAATAAAGCTCCTAAAATCTGTCACAAAGAACCGGCAAAAGTAATGATTATGAATATGTAAAATATAGCAAGGAGATATTTTAATTATTTATTAATAAACAAGTCTTTTCTTTGTCCGTGTCATTTGCAAAGATGAAGTTGACGATGCTGACTCGCGGTCTTCGCAGTAACGCACCAGAGAGAAATGCACATTTCTTACGGATTACATAAGCAGAGAGCAGTCTGTGTCTGTTTTCTTTAGTTTTGAATTATTTGTGAGGCAAGGCTACCTTATACACTGAGTTTCGGTTCATTTATGAGACGAGCTCCAGTTCACGCGCCGGCGCCTCCGCTTTGTGATTATATCGTCTGCTATATTTAATTCTTATTTATTAAATCCAGGCAATTGGTTGATGAAACATTGATTAAAATTAAGACAATTAATACAAAACGAAATTCACATTAAAGAAAGGTTTTGCGCTTTCTGTTTGATGTCTCTGTGGAAGTTTTAAAGCATCTTTCAGTGCCGCTTTCAGAGCGCTCACGTCCGTAACATTGTGTTTTCCTCGTATGCGAACTGAAATGAATATCAGTTCATGGATTGTGTGTGTAGGCTATAAGAGAGAAAGAGAAAATGCCAGTATTTCATTGAGACTTGAGATTAAATAAACGGCTTAAGTATTGTAGATCTTGTAGTATTAATTTTCACATGCAGTTACACATTGTCGGTTAAAAACAAAAGTGGCTGGTAAAAACATTGAGTGGCTGGTAGATTTTGAAATCCACAGTGGCCGGTGGACAAAAAAGTTAATTTCCATCCCCTGGCGCACACTATGGTTAACCGAGTATTAACCGTTAAGGGCCTCGGTTAACGGTTAATGAAAAACTTGAAAACGTGCAGCCCTATCGACAACCAATAACTGTAACGATAAATTAACTGTACATGTTTTTTTCAACACAAGCATTAAAGCTCGGGTTTACTTGGTTTCTCTGTGCACCATTTTGCCTCATACATGGTTGAGTAATAAGCTTTCAAAATATACTCTTTGGCCATGAGTGCATACGGATGCATTCAACGCATGTGCACTACAACGGTTTTGTGTTACTCTTTAGTAGTCAATAGAAGGTACATGCGTTTTGATGTGCAAAATCATGACCGTCTGCATGTCGAGACCAACGAGAAATTTACTTTAAGCGTACTGTGTGCTAGCCATATCGGAACATACCGAAGTATACTATGGCCTTCAGTTCCTCCATGTCACAATCGATAACTGTAATGACATCCTTTCCACTTTGCTATTCAACAGAATCATTGGTTGCTCTTCCTTCTGCTGACAGGTCAGATCAAAGATGGTCTTAGCTAGTTCAAGCTTGTCTCCCAGTTTGGCCAAGCTAGTGATCACCTTGTTTATATGGTTGGCCAGCTGGTCTCCATCTGCATAAAAGTCCCCAAAATCCCTCTAAAACAAGCTGGTTTAAGCAGTTTCTTTTAGCAGTTCTCGGTTTCAAAAACTACAGAAAGACTTGTCAATTGATAATGTTCATCATTTCAACAATTTGGTGCATCATTTGCAACCATTAAGTTGAATTTTATGTCAAAGATGCAGCCTGGTATGTAAAATATATGTTCCAACACATCACACTTTGGATGCCCCCACTTTCCAGACTGTCCTATAGGCCTATACAAAGGCAAAAATCCAATAATTATGCAGTTCAATTGTACAAACACAACACAGACAAGCTTGTACGTCACCATAAACAGCCAGGCCTCTTCTCAGAGATTATCATCTCACTGTGGCCAGTAAGGATCGCCTATGCATGCACAGCATGCTGGATTACCCCCTGGATTAAAACAGCACTCTCTGCGACTTTACTTTTCCAGGATAGCTGGCCCTTCAGGTATGATGTAATGCAGTTTACCACACACACACATACCATACATGCACAAAGCAACCATCGTAACTATAAAAGACCTGACCTAGATCATAACACTACAATTTATATAACATAAACTTAATTTGCATAACACATCATTTACACTCAAAGCGATATTTGGTGGGCTGTGGTTGGTGGCCATACATTTTGATAATCTGATGTGATATGATATGTGTTGCTCGTCAAATATTATAAAACATTCTAAATATTATAATCATAATTTGTCATTCTGCAAGGGAAAGAGTCTGTATGCATAGAGTTAAACTTTCCTTAACTTTGTGTTGCAGGACATGCCTACATCGTTTTCACTAATGGTCATTGTCTCTCATGCCACCAAAACTCGCCAACTGTCCCTGAAGATAAATGAGATCCCCTGCTAGTTGCCGTCAGCTTGAACGTCCCTTTAACCACCACAAACATTCTCTGAAATGGAGTTGAGTTAGTCCTTCCTGTGCTAGAAGCTTATAGCAGCAAGGAGAGCAGGGGATTTCTCATTGAATCCAGATTGCAATCCAATGACCAATATGTAGGCCGACAGAGAGAGGGAGTAAAGACTTCCTCTCTAACTATCGACACACACACACACACACACATACCTTTCTCAGCATGAAATTTGGAAGGGAGGCCCGCTCTAGTATGTAGTGTACAGAGGAGGAACACAGAGGTTGTGTAACTATCCAATAGGGAAGGTTAAAGAAATCGAGGATAACAACAAAACAGAGAAGAAATCTCTGAGAAAAGCCTCGGATCACACAAAGATTTTGATGTCTTAGAAAATTTTGGGGAATCATAAATTATTTATTTTCATCATCAGGCAAAATCACCACTGTTTCATTGCTTGGCGTCACTTACTGAAAGCTGCTTAATTCATTTTGCGATGAATATTAGCCTCAAAGAGTTATGTCAGTGACCAAAACGTTTGGTCGCAGTCCTGCATTGTGACAATCTATGATGGGCGTCTAATAAAGAACCAACAAGAGCACAGCAAATGATGAATTAAAGATGTTTATACTAGGTTGCCTACATGATTTGCAACATATGTGAAGGGAAAGCTTAAAACAAGCCATTTCACATGAGTGTGTAATCGTACTATCACAATTACTTTTGAGTTCACTCTGAAGAGTAAGCTTTCTGCAAAATTCTCCATGTCTGAATTGATGTCACCCAGTCTGCCTAGGCTTTTGCACAATATCTAACTCGGTTCATATTGTACAATCTGACAAGCAACAATCATAAAGGACAGGAAAATAAGTGTACACCTTGTGCATGAGTCTTAATGTGACAGACATAGCTGAAGGTTAGCTTCTTTAGCTCCATTGTAACACCTCGACTCTGTCACGATAAAGACTAAATATTTCCCATCAGGGGCCCATGTGATGACAGCTATTAATTTCTCACACCAGCAGGCATTGTGGCGAGTTTGACAGTGATAGGGGCTCCCTCTTTCAGCCACACACCAACACACAGCTCGCACCAACCTCCACAACCCGCAGAACCTATTGCGTAGCTGACCTTAATTTGACTTTATGTCTCTGGAACCCTTTATCCCAACGTGATTTCACTCTTTGCTTCTCTTCCTCCCCTTTGAGAGACCTGACAAAAGTCCAAGTAATACTGGCAGGATCACAGCTGGATGTGAGGATGTTGTCTCTTGGTAAGGCACATCCTCAAGCAGAACTGTGATGTTTGGGGAGCATTTTTTTTGGGTTGTCTGAGTTTGTGTGGCTTCTCTTACTCGAATTCATGGTTAAGAACGTAAGACCTTTGTATAAATATACTGACTAGAGGCACATGCACAGTATAGAAAGCTCTGATGGAGCTTTTGACAGAGATGAATGCAAATATGTATTATATATGGATCCATTTTGAAGCGGAAAAATGTAGGTCTGCTTATAATCAAGTGGGAAACAGCTAAATGGATTTCAAGATGTAGCATTTTTTGGCTATATCAATTGCTTAACATTGGTAAATTAGCTTTGGGTGCTTTTGTACACAGAGGGTCAGGAATAGGCTGGTTAGCAGGTATGCACATTTCTAGTGTGGTTCTTTGGCCTTAATACTACAATCAAACTATATAGAGTGAAACAGTAAAATGTGAACAGCCACTCCCTCATTACTCACATAAACAGGCAGGTGCAAATGCACATAACACCACCACACAAAGAGCCAATTATAATTACACAATGCCTACTTCCTCCAGGGCTGAACACTCCCTTCCCAGATGCCAATCTATCCCACAAACAGCAGAGATTTACAGATTAATTGGCTGGTTAATTGTGTAAAGGCACAGGTGTTTGGGGCTGCAGGTGCACAGGTTTCATTCACACAGTTATTTTTTGAAACCCATTCAACTTAAATATTTTTACAACATAAATTGTAAAAAAAATAAAATACTAATGATGACAATAATAACAGTTATAAATACAACAGTAATATATTTAAAATGTGCACTTTTTAAACCCCCAAGCTTTAATTTTGACACTCTAAACTCTCCAGGAAGTCCTGCTTGTAAGCAAGTTCACAGTCGTTTAATTCACTTCTTATTCAAATTCTTGTCAAATGCATCTCCGGTGCTGTTCTAAATGCATATTATAAGTGAACTGAACTATTGAGCATCTATATCTGAGTTGCTGTTCTTGAGTAGCGCTCAAATATTGCGCACCGAATGTGAAAGCCAAAGTAGCCGCGAGTGCATCACTAGCCTGTGCGTTACCATAGCCTATCGCGCTCGTGCTGCGCATACTATTTATTTACTTATTAAACACAGCCTTTTGTGATTCACAGAGCTATTGAACGTCTTCAAGTGTCTTTGAATAAAATGACATATGAACTGATTTAATGGCGTTTTTATGGTTCTTTTATGTCATTTTTGGAGCTTGACAGTAACAAACATGACTAACACACAGTATTGGAATTGGATTTGGATCAGGCTCGTCGGACCAATACGATCCATCTAAATGCTTCATTATTGGAGTCGATACTGCATCCCTGGTATTTTGGTGCCTTTAAGGTACTGTTTTGAAAGCCCTCAAACCTATTCACTTTCATTTTATGAAAAACAGCCAGGATGTTCTTCTAAATAACTGCTTTTATGTTCCCCAGAAAAAGTTTTGGAAATGGAGTTTAAAACACCATTAGGGTGAGCAAATGAAATTTTGTGAAAAAAGTGAACGGTTTACGATCCCTTGACTGACATAGCCATGTTAAAGCATATACTTTAAACTTTTGCTCTTCTACAAATCAATGTTTCTCCTTCCTGTAAGTTGGTGTCTGTTGGAGGCCCTGTTGATAAACAGCAAGAGAAAACTGCCTTATTAATGGCTTTATAATATATCTATAAATTCCAGTCCTGATACAACTGACGAGAACCAGCAAGATAAAGCCAGTGCCAGTGTGAGAGAAAGGACTGGATAGAAGGACAATGTAGTGATTTGACAGGGAGTTAACAGGGCTTGGTTGCAGTAGAAGTTCACTAATGGGGCATGTTAACCAAAAGTGCGTTGTAAAAATTCTCAAATATGCCCAGACATGCAGCTAGGGCCTGAAACAGGACATGATGGTGCACTTTCCCCTTCTGGTAAATCATACTGTGAAAAACACAGGGAAGACGTTGTCAATGAGAAAGAGAGGGAGAGTCCAAATCATTCAAAACTAACAAACGACTTAAGGCATGGGATGAAAAGTGTAAGTGGGAGGGAGAGCGAGCGAGAATGAAACACAATCTCTTGTGCTAAGCAAGTCCAAGACATCTGACTCACTCTCTGAAAAGCCAAAGCAAACTACGAAAACACCTAAACATGCCATGGTGTCAATTAGAGATAATGACTTTTTACTTGTTGCCACAGAAACTAGCTCTTGCTGCACTGGCAGTTGGCTGTGGACATTTTTTCTGTTTTTCTACAGGGTAATCTCATGTTGACAACCAAGAAAATAAATAATAACAAACCAAATTCTTGGGGGGTATTGCAATATTTTACCTTGCAATACTTTATTGGTATTCAAATACCAATTTTTGTATCTGAATTTGATCAACAATGATTTAAGAACTTGTGGACTTGTGCATACACATGTCGATAAATTTCATGAAACCTTTGGGTGTCCCATTTGTCATTCTATGATTATGAAGGATGTTGTTTTGCAGAGCTCACACTAACTACTTCTTGATAAGTCTATGAGTTACGTCCCACAATGTGGACTCTGAGGTCTGCGAAGGCTTAGGCTTGCATTTGGGACAATGTTGATCATACTGGAACCAAGGTACAATATTCTACCAAGGCATGATATTCTATCAGGTTGTTTTGATTATGTGCCTATCCCCTATGCTATTTTTATTGCATTACAATCAAGTAAAGCAGGCAGTTCAGAAGTTGAGCAGAGCACCAAAGTCCAATGAAGATGAATGAGAAACAAGTTAAAGATCACAATATACCACCATGGACCCCTCTGTAAAGCTTCTTAAGTTTACAGAGGACACTATTGTCATTGGCCTCATCCAGGATGATGATGATTCTGCATACAGAAGGGAAGTTGAACAGCTGTCTGTCTGGTGCAGTCAAAATACCCTGGAGCTAAAGAGGCTTAAAACAGTTGAGATGATAGTGGACTTTAAAAGGAACACCCCAACACTGACCCCACTCACCATTCTGAACAGCACTGTGGCAGCAGTGGAGTCATTCAGGTTTCTGGGCACTACCATCTCACAGGACCTGAAGTGGGAGACCCACATAGACTCAATTTTCAAAAAGGCTCAGCAGAGGATGAACTTCATTCACCAGCTGAGGAAGTTCAACCTGCCACAGGCACTGCTGAAACAGTTCTACTCAGCAGTCATTGAGTCTGTCCTATGCCTTTCTATAACTGTCTGGTTTGGTTCAGCTACCAAGTCAGACAGCAGAAGACTTCAAAGGATAGTTTGGACTGCAGAGAGGATTATTGGCACTCCCCTACCAACCCTGCTGGAACTGTACACATACAGAGTAAAGAAAAGGGCTGGTAAAAGCCTGATTCCGATTGTGATGAGTATAATCACAATACTACTGCATCACAACACAGATATCAATATAATTTTGTATCGCAGTGTCCCTGCAGATTCCCAACCCTACTTTCCACCAGGCCATTACTTGGATGTCATCTTTGAGGACATTTTGATATTTAGGGTGGACAAGTGTCTTGTCTCTTAGTCAGACCAAAAACAGCCCTGAGGAAGCTTGTCCATTGTAAATGGGCAGTCAGACGGGGAATGCCATTAGCCCCATCCAGTCTGCACTGACTCAGCCATGTGCAGCAGTAACCTCCATCTCCTCCCAACAGCAGAGCAGCAGCCATCCACCCCTACTCTTAATACATAGGGCCCTGTTACACCTGAAGAGCCAAATGACTATTACACTGACACACGTGTATTTCATATAAATTTGGCTCACACTACCTGAATGATTTATGGGTGAATTTGGTTGTAGAACGCAGTAAATAACTGGACTCTGTGTAAAAAAAATTATTAAGCACTCGAAAGAAGAGTCACAAATGTATTTAGCTGCAGTCAAAATAAGAGATGTTTAGCAGCAACTGAAGTGCCCCAACTCATGATCTACCATAAGCAGGTAGTGGACTAACACCATTTGATTCACTACAGGCGGCTGAGACACTGCCACTTGTCTCCAACATTCTGTTCCAATCCCAAAAAGCAGGATAGCAGTTGGAGGACAACTAGTTGTATGCATGGCAGCCCCACACATTGCTGCCAAGCAGAAGAGTAAACAGCAGCTAGAAGGGCTACGCAGGCTGAAACTGTTAATGCAGTCTTCACTGGCCAGATTGCAGTAAGACTCAGAAGTGTCTGTCAGAGTGATTCTACAGGAAAGACTTTTGTGTCAGAGATAATAGGGTCAGAGACTTTGTTTGCAATGTGTTAATGCGTACAAATATCTGGGTTCAAAAAAGGTGAATGAAATAGTTTAATTCCACTAATCCAAGGGTTTTAGAGGTCCTTCTGTTTGAATTTATATGCTCAGCCTCAGTATGTTGTCCCAGATCTCCACCGCTTTCATCTCCTCCCCCAACCAAAGGGCATTGTCACAACCTCATGACTGGCATAGCCTCTCACTGCCACCACTCTTCTCAGGCCCTCTCAGGGTTGAGTTCATCCACACCTCCTGAAATTTTGCAACCAATCGGCACTCAGCATGTTGAAGGCATTGTAAGGTCATCAGAAAGTGTTCCACTTATGCCCTCTCAGTACTCCGTGGTCATTAATTTTAGTTGTCGGGCAGTTCTCGTTTGTGGTCTGTGTGAGTGGAAAATAAGGTGTTGCATGTAAAATGGAAAAATAAGAGGTTACATTACCCTTCAAGAGTTCATACCTACTGTGATGCATACATGGTATTCTTATGAAGTCAAAAATACACAATTGGTTGTTCTACTATACCGGCAGTACAGCCTAAATTCGGTACTCAAGTGCATTACAATCAAGTCATAGTTTGAATATACACATTCAAGCCAGCAATGGCAAACGCTTTGCATTGCACAATTAGGAAAATTGCAGTTTTTATTTTTATCAGCAATGCTTTGACACTGCCATAGTTTATAGACTTTTCAGAGAAATCATCCATCAGCCAACCAACAATGAGCGTTCCCATGCCCGATCTTATGCTTGTGGCAAAATGTGAGATCACTTGTGACGAGGAGGAGGGCGTGGCCGGGCCATGAGGATGCATGCCTGGTGCTGAGTTGCCCCAATCAGCAGGAGAAAGAGATAAGGAGCCGGAGATGTCAGAGAGAGAGAGAGAGAGAGAGAGAGAGAGAGAGAGAGAGAGAGAGAGAGAGAGAGAGAGAGAGAGAGAGAGAGACATGTCGAGTCCATGTAATGTAAAGATGTCCATGTAATTTAAAGAATGTAAAAATATTAGGGTTAAAATATTTGTAGAATTAATAATAAATTAATTATTTATTAAATGAATAAATTATTAATTTAAAATACATGTAATTTTACAGTAAAATATAAAAGCTTTAAGCTGTTAAATAAAAAAAAAAAAGGTTTTTAGATCTTTGTCGCATTATTTCAGTAGCACGTGTCTTACCTTAATGGAGTTTTGCCTTTGTGTGAGTAACACAATGCATTGACTACGTGTTTATTGGCTATTGCTCCTGGAAGAGCCACCCTTGATAAACTGTGACCTTTCCGTTTTTCCACCTGTTTAACAAAGATGGCTAAAGATAATTTCAAAGTGCAAAGCAGATTTAATGTAGCTCCATTAGGTTGGTACGTTAACATTGTACCATTTAAAGATACATAGAGTTATAAATTGTTAAATATTTAGGCACCAAAATGACAATCCGTAATGCCAGAATCAGTTCTGACAACCACAGCTGCCATTTTTTTTTTTTATGTGTTTTTTTTTATGACAACCCTGTTAAAGCCATTTTTTTCAATGTGCTTTTATCCACCAGCACCCAGAAAGAATATACTTCCTTTCCTCATCTCTACCAACTAATTTGTAAACTGGCGTTGGCCTCTCTTCCTCATTCAGTCCACCTACAGGTATAGATCTCTGCGTGCAATCCACTGACAGATTTAGCTGATGTTTCTTCAATATGGAGAGATATATTTGAGAGCTTTATAGGCATTTAACACAAGGTTTGACAACACAGGGAATTTGGGGGTGGGGCATGTTTGCAGTCAACTTGACAGGCTCTAGATTTTACTGTGAGATAACGGAAATAACGTGCAAGCTCTCTTAAGACTCAGGCAGGCATGCTGACCAAACAACCTTCAGCGGGGTTAATTCACAATGCCCAAGAGACAAGAAAGGAATGGAGTGGACTGTGAAAAAAATCTACTCTCATACAGGGAAAAAGTAAGGGCTGGGGAGAAAGGAATAAATGAATTAGGCCAGTTAAACCAACGCTCTGGCTGCACTTTGTGAGCAAACGCGATGTCAGAAACGGGTAAAGGCTGAGAGAATCCTAAGTGCACTTTTATCCATTACTGTGTTTAGCTGCGCAAATAAGGAACAGCACAACAATAATGTGAAGGTTAAAGGAAATGGACAAAATAAAAGTTTTACGAGTTTGCCACGTAAAAAAGCAGGAGATGTGCACAATAAACATTGACAATGTGTATTTGGAAGAGAAAAATAGCTTGCAGTTGCTTTAATAGCAAAAAGTAATAAAAGGACTCTTTTCTAGGTGATTTTAAATTAGTTCATTAACTGGGGTCTCTGATATTCGTAAAGGATAAGGTAATATTTAATTACAAGACATTATGAGACATTCAATCTCTCTTCACAAATTTGGACAGTTTTTAAATATGTATTGTTGCTTAGTACTCTTAAAGACATTATTGGTGAAGCACACCAAACACAAAACACTTTGGTGTGAAGTTACTTCATAGACTTCGATGTATTCTGCAGCGCTGATGCGAGTCATGTGATGACCCTTAACGCGTATATCACTAAATTTTGCACATTAATAAATGCTCTTCACAATCACAAAAGTAACCGCTTATGGTTTCAAAATGGAGAATTTATCAGAAAAGTGAGGAGTTAGGATCCCTGTAATTATTATAATTTTTTTTTCCAATTTTATAATTTTCCATGGCACACCTGACAATCTTTCATGGCACACTAGTGTAGTTTGCCTGCCAGGCAAATTTTAATTACTGTTCAACAACTTTGGGGGGAACTAATGGTTCTTTGGTAGTCTATAGTGTAGCGGATGTCATCTGCGGTCAGTTTTCTCTAGCATTATGTTCAAGAATGTGTGTTTACACATTTAAAAGGAATAGTTCATGAAAAAAAGACTCAATCTCTCATAATTTACTCACCCTTACTCTGTCTCAAACTTGAATGAAATACTTTTTTAGATTTTTTAGGAGATATGACATGTCTGTTTATACCATGCAAGTCAATGGGAACAGACCATTTTTTATTTATGGCTCAACAAAAACACATTAGGCCACAGTTACAGCTAAAATCCAGAGTATTTGCCAAGATAAGTTTTGAATACAGCCAGTTTCTTAATGAACAAAAAAAAAACTAGCTCCCCCTATGTCTTATGCGGTGTCAGGTGACCCCATATTATTTAGTTAATTTTTTATTATCAATTTTCTGCTGTGTTTGTGGTTTAGAGAAGCTGAACGAGAGAGAGAGAGAGAGAGAGGCTTAGTATGTCGTGTTTGTGCAGCTAAAGCACAAGTGCTGTTGCATTTCTGAGATATGTATATACCTCAGGAATACCTCAAGGGCCTCTCCAATTTCATACAGCAGATCCTGTTCAACCACTCGAACTCAAACATGCATGTACATACCTGCTCCCGTTTCGCCATCATGTCGGTTGTTGGCACGCATTGATCTCAAACTACACATGTTAACAAGTCTGACCGATATGGATTTTTGGGTACAAAATAAATTCCAATAAATATGTGAAAAAGTAACATATCCACTGACATCTTGATTTAAAGAGTACAAACTTTGACATATATTTCATCAAACAACCAATTTATGATGGTTTATGTAGCCTTCAAGTACTCACTATTTTGGTTTTAAAATGTTTTAAACCATTAATTACTAGTAAACACTTAATTATCTGTCTTCAACTGTATTTAGTCTATCTCTCTTCATCAAGACCATTTTCACCATTGAAATTTATTAAAATAGTGTTTGCATCGTTGCATTTTTCAAAACTTCCACTACAACTTTTTCTTGATGGACGATTAAATGTGCCTCCCATAAAGGACTGCATCGCAACAAAGGTTGGGCGATATAGCTTAAAAATTTTTTATATCTTGACATTTGACAGGAACCATTATTTAATTCAAGTCAAAAATATTTGAAAAAAAGTAAAGGCATTAAATAAAAACCTATTTTAAAAAAATTGTAAAAATCATGGCATGTTGTACACTCATTTAGCTTATTTAAAGTTACAATTCAATGTAAATAATGATAAATTAAAAGAAACCCAGTTTCCTTCAAGCGTGTCTCTATGAAGCATGCATTTTTAAGTAGGGACCCAAGTTGGTGTCTAATCAAGGTAATTCTTAGAACTTTTAACAAAAATGGAACAATTAATTTACAACAGTGAATATTACATTTTACTAAACAGTTGTAATATATTTCTGCTGGAATTTCCTTTATTTCAAGCATCTAACTTTTATTTTGACACATGTTTTAGATGGACGTTTCACTTCTCCAGATAAACAGTTCACTACATGGCCCAGTGTGACCGTTGAAGCACAAATGCTATCATTTAATTACGTAAATATATAGTCTGTGCTACGAGCTTCATAGTGGATTAGTGCTCTGCTCTGTCATTTCATACAACATGAATGATTCTTAATGTCTGTGGAGTTTCCAGTGTATGAGCAGTTGGCTTCACACATTCACTTGAAGCATGCAGATCATACAGACTGCTTGCAGCCTGTCGCAGTTTAATAATCACACTAGGATTAGGGGTGTAAATCACCAGTTTCATCACAGTATGATCTTATATCTACTCTCTTTGCCAGCAATCCTATTAGATTCAGGGGCCTGTGATCGATACAAAACAATATTGTTTCTCTATTTTCATAATAATATAAATAAATACACACATTATCATCAATGTTCATAAATATTTAAATCTAATAACAGCCGGATTCATATGAAGAAATTACTTACTGCTAGGCCTGTCGTGATTATTAAAAAACCATCTGCTGTTATTTGATCTAACTGAGGTTATTTGAGACAACCACAATTATGGGGCATTCTAATTCCAATCACATTTTAATTACAGAATAAGGGAATTTTAAGCGAATATACTGTATAAATGCCATGAGCGGCGCATTTGTGTGACATTCAGTTGAACTATGAGTCCAAGTGTCACTGAGCCGCACCACGGACATCAACCAGCTCTTGTTCGGAAGGGCGTGTGAAGAGCTTCCAGCGCTGTGAATCAGAAACCCAAGCGGCAGTTTAACTCCCGCAAAAATATTAACGAAAAAGGATCAAATGTGATGGTGAATGCAAAGCGCTCCAGTTTCACTTTAAACGATCTTGTAATGACAAATGTTCCAGGTTCATACATGCTGTTAATGGCACGCAGTGACACAGAGACGATGCATGCTTACTCTGTTTCTGTGGAATGATGAAACAAAATCTCAAAGGTTTTGCTTCATGAGAAAGAAGTGCTCGTGGGTTTAATCAGAGAGTGTGTGGTTCCTTCGTGAAATATTCAAATCAAAACAGCAGCTGTGGGGTGAATGGGTCTAATTAGAGCAGACACGATAACAATGACGGTGATCCATAAAAAATCAAATCATGTCAAACCATGAGTTTATCCTGGTTCACCAATACTGATGGAAATTTAAAAAGCCCAAACATACAGTAATCTTTCAGAAACAGTGTTTCAACCTCATATCAAGCTCTATGGGAAGCTCCCATAGACAACAGTTCTTTATCTGAGCTGTTAAAGGAACCCAGGCGATGTAGAGCAGAGCATTTTATTTTAAATAGTAACTTAATCTATATGTTATCCGTGCATTTTTCTTGGCTGCTACGGCTCAGAGTGCTAGGTTGCTGCATCACCTTGGTGCTTGCTTCGCACTTCAAAAGAAATATCTAAGGACATGGCTGGCAAATAATAGTGCCTTCTAAAAAATACACTGATTTTTCCATGTAGAATCAATGCACCAGTTATTTGATCACTACACTGATCCAGATCAATGGATCGCTACACCCCTAACTAGGACATAAATATTTTAATTATTTGTTTTATTATATTAGTAGTCAACTGTATCTCAGAGTAAAAGGAGTAACAGAGCACACAATCAAATAAGCGAGCATTTGAAAACAGCCATGTGTCAGTCAGATCAGATTTGAGGGTATCGATTTGAGACTATATTACCGTTCAAGTAAAACCACTGGTACTGTGACAGTACTTTTGACATTACTACAAAGTAGTTTAATTAAAAGCATTATTTACCTTAATTTGAATTTTTACTTGCTTTACATTTTTTTCTGAATGAACAAGGAGTGGAGCTTTTATTTTGACACGTCACTTTCACCTGGATCTTTTATTTTGACACTGAAAGTGCAGTGTGCAGTTTGCAATGCTCATAGTGTGATTATTAAACTGCAAAAAGGCTGCCATTTTATTTAAATCTGCATTTATTTAATTGATTTAAAACTGTAATTAATTAAATTTGTATAGGCACATTATTTGATAATAAATAATGCAATGTTTTGTTGAAAATGTATCATTCTATTGCTCCAATACTAACTCAATACTTCTCAGATTTTTCATGAAATTACACAGAAAATGACTGGCAAAAAGAACTGAATAAAGTCTTATAGATAAACAATTATGCCTTTTCTGCTTTAAATTTTCTGGATTCCATGTTAAATTTTTTAATTACATGTTATGATCATATTGTTTAATAAAATGCATACTGTGCAGCTTTGATCAAATTAAAATATAATAATTAATAATTATTTTTGGTAAAACAGAGCTTTACAGTATTAATGAAAACATTAAATGAACACAATCTGATTTCCTGAGGTTGCCATGGCTGTATCATCTCATGCTGATCTTCAGTACTGGTATTCAGCTTGTGATATTGCTTACAGATAATAATAATATAACCATTTAATATTATATCATTGTTTTTATGAGCATTATTGCTACTACTATGAATATTGCACTTTTATATTTTTCTGTCGTAATGTCTTCAATTTCACTCATCCAGTTAAATAAAGCTCTCATTTCAGCAGGACTTTATTTTGAAAGAACTTTCTTCCTGTTTCTGAAGAGTTTGTTATATCAAACTTCCCACGACTCACAAGCTAAAATCTCCAGTAAAAAAGGCTATCTGAGAGTTCACAGCCGATATTACACTAAACACACTACTCTGCAGATGGATATTATTGGACACACTACATGAAAATCAAGCAGTAGTAGTGTGTGCGCGCGCGCCGAACCTGCGTGCCTGTGTGTGTGTTTGAAGGAGATGACCGTGGCATGCAGCGCATGTGGCTATATTATTTAATTAAATGACATCCTTCTGCTGTTCAATGATCACACTTGGCCATATTGAGACTTATTATTATTAATTAGTTTTTGATTTCATCTCAAAACTCTCACATTACATTTTGCTAATTGCAACATACCATAATATGTAACTGAAATTAACAAGATGATATCATACCGTTTAGAATTTTTTGGTATCGCAATATTTCGTTAGTACTGGTATACCACGCAACCCTACATTACATTTTAATTGGATTTAAGTTTTATGAAAAAAAAATAATTTACAACATGGAATGGAAAACATGAAAACAGAATTTCGGAATAAAATGGATTTCATAGAGCTGGCATGGTTACCTCTAGTAAGTAATGGGAGCAATTTATATTAATCTATCATTTTTTTTTTTTTTTTTAAATTACAACTGTCCAATAATTGTGCTATCATTTCCACTACACCAAAATGTTTTCCCCCTAACAAAGCTAAACTTTTGCCAAATTGCAAAAAAAAAAAAAATTTGGGGGGTGTATTTAGGATACATAAAATATCAGCATTGTAAAAAGGCTAAGAAATAAGCTTTAGCAAGACAATGGAGTCAACCTTTTTTGTTTCAAAAACGTTACAAATGACACAAATGTAAAACAAAAAAAAACAACAAAAAAAGACATTTTCACCAGAGAATTCTAACACATTAAAAAAAAGAAAACAAGAAAACTAGTGAGAATTACATTTTTTTTTTAAGTGCCTTAAGTTGAACAAACACTGTTTTGGGTGAACTACTTATTTAAGCCTGCTATAAAAAAATTTACAGAACATAACAGGCTTTTTTAAAATAAATAATAAATGCAGTTTGTATTCTTTGTGCTGAGGCAAGATGTCAATCTGTGATGTTTATATCCTCTATTGGTCAAATGACAAATTTGCTGGTCAGTTCAATAAAACATGAAATTATGATGCAAAAAGAGACTCAATTTCTTTGCACCTGCTTGGGTTTCCTCTCCACGCTCTTGCATTTGTGTGCATAGAAATGGAAGTTAATGCAACACAAAGTCTAATGCGCCTGCACATTTAACCTCAAAACTACAGCTAAGTTAAGTGCAAGGGTTGCACTTCTCTCAGATGCGGTGCCAATAGCCTTAACATTTGCATTCTCACTGACTTATCATCCATAAACAAAATAGGCTGCAATTGACACTGCCAAGTCTGATGCTTGCGTCAATGGTCATTGAGAGCAGGGACAAAACACCAATTCATCGTGGGTAGCGATCTTGTCCTGAGGAAAATGGGAGTGCATTTAAATTTGAGAGCGCAAGCCAAAGAGTTAAGGAGGATAGAGAAATAGTATTGAGAGCCTGAGCTGGACTTGGTTTCATTCAGGTAAGGGTCTGTGTGGCAAAAGCAATCTAGACATGGTAAATACAGCTTAGCAGAGCTAGCAGGATTTGTAGTGGTTTTTAAGTGAGTCTGCTTGAGGGACAGTAATCCAGAGGATAATGGACTATGTTCAGGAAGGATTGATGGCGAGGTAGAGGAGTTAGCAGGGCTTTTGGCTGAGGGAAGCACAGAGAGAAGTAATTTTTCTGCATCTATGTGTGTATGTTTAAGTTTCAGGCCAACATACAGATATGTTTTCTGTATTTTCCATACTAAATTCAGTGGAAATACTGTTGACTGGATTTAAACATAATAAAGTGTTAAACAGCGCTAAGAGTACTATACTCTTATTGGTAGGAATGGGCTACGATGGTCTGATCGTTGATTTGTGAAGTTCACATTTATGTAGATTTTTACTTTTGGCAGAATTTTTAGCAGTGGCGCTTTCGCTGTTAGGCCACATCCATACTAATCTGTTTTTGTTTTGCATACTCTGCTTTCAGTTTACTAATGTCATAATTTTCAAAAGTATGCAGTAATGGAGAGCATTTTCAAATGTCCCACTGTAGATGAGAGGCATAAATGTATCAAAATCAATCAAACAGATTGGTTTCGAACAAGGCCTTTACATTTTCATTTGCACATTAAAACACTCTAAGAAGCTGCGTCTTTATTCCTTTAAAAGCACTGTCACTAAAAAGCCATACACATTCAAACGTCTCAAATCTTTAGGCTTGGACATTTATTTTGCACACTGCAACAGACCAGAATCTGATTGTCATGCTCGAGTGCTTCTGGTTATACCAAATCATTTTATATTATATTACCATTACTCAAATATACAGCTATGAAATATGTAATCTTCAAATTTACCAAGTGGTCAGTGCGTCACGTTTCAATCTTCTGTTGCTCACATGTCTTTTTGTCAACCAGTTTCGCAGGTCCGAGTTCAGTAAACATTTGAACGCAGTTGAGTGCAAGATTTCTTCTCGTGAGCTTGTGTTTCCGGTCTCCCACATTTAGATGCGTTTGAATGAAGGTGAATGGAACGCAAAGTGTGACCAGGGCTTTTGGCCATCGAAACAGAAATCACACAATTGTGTAAGTGTCCCACCATGAGCATTGCACTTTTAAGACGACATGTCACGTTAAATAAGTCCAACTTTTAAAAACATGCACCCCTGCGATCTGGTTTAATTGTGTTGTGCTCTGTCTAGCTCTTTTTGAATTGCGACTAGTCAATGAATGTATTTACATACACATTTACATATACGGACATGATTACTCTTATTAAGATGACAATAGATGTGTAATATAAACATGGGTTGTCAGTTTTTTTTAAATAACCAGATTTTTGACAGGTTTCAGCATATTGGTTTGCATGCAAGCACGCTCAATTATGAAAATAACCTTAGTGGTAGGTAGCTGAACGCACGAACGGATTAACCAAATGTTTAACACACGAATATGCCAGGAGCAGGCATTTGTAGAACTTTCTAAATGATTGTCAAGCTAATTCTCCACAGCTTTGCTGTGCAATTCTGTGGGCACAAATTCCATGTTGGCCTGGTCATGTCCTAGCAGCTATGTTAGTGTAAGACTAAAGTACACTTGCAGGGGAGCTACTGTGTTGCACAAACTTTGCTCCAAGAATTTGATCATATTGATCAAGGCCGCAGCCGCACACATAAGTTGGTAGATGTGTGCAAATCCAGCTAATACATATTAACCTGAGCTGGCGGTCGCGAGTAAACATATTATTTTGTAATGCTATTTAAATAGCGTGGTCAGAGTCATGGTGGAGGGAAAATTCAGGACGATTAGCCTCTCAAACCACAACTGAAAGACAGAGTTGACATGATGGTGAGTAAACAATGATAGGATTTTCATTTTGGTGTGTACTATTCCTTTAATCATTAATAAAATGCCAGGACTTACGTTTTCTGGAAGCATACTTGATAAGGCACTGCAGTTCACATATTACACAGGAAAGCACACCTAGTACACACTTTCTTTTTTTAATCCCTAAAGACTACAGGTGCTCAGTTTCTGGAAAATAGGGATTCAGTATTTGGAAACGTTCATTCTTCTGGCCCTGTGAGACTAGAGGTAAATTTCTCCCATCTCTCTTTGAACCACGACTCTTCCCAAGACCGCAGCCCATTTAACGGCCAAACAAAACAGCCCTGAGCACTCGAGTCTAATCAGCAACTTCCACCCAGCCATCACATGCCCAGATTCCCAGCAGTTAAACAGGCAACAAGAAACTTTGTGTAGGAAAGAAAGAGAGGAAACAGGTTGCTTAGAGAGACAGACAGACAGGCAAACTAAAGCTTCAGGTCAGAAAGACAGAAAGTTGACCGACATATCCCTTTTCCAGCATCAGGGTTCTAGTGCCAGAGCCCGATCTGGAACCATTCCAGTAAGAGAAAGGAGCCATTAAAATTAAGTGCTCATTTTTCTTAAGTAAAAACTTTACCCAAGTGAGGCCGTGATGTAACAAGCCAATGGTAAACTGCAATTAACCAAGGCAACTTACGTTCTGAATTAAGGCATCATCTAACCTGCAGCGGCTTATCGATTTAGTGCAATACAATACAAGGTTCATCGAACCTCCCAGGGGTTCCAAGAACTCAAGAACTTTATGTATTGCCAGTTGCGTAGACAATTACCATGTCTGTGGCTTCTAATTTAGCCTGTGAAACTTGAGTGAGATGAACCCGCTTAGGGAGGAGTTGAGAGATAATTAAACAACGGCATGCAGTGTTTAACATGCCACAATGTAAATTGCGGCACTAGTAATTATCCTTTACTTAGGAAAACTGAACAAGTCAAAGCTGTGTGTAATGATGCAGTGTATGAGGAGTATAGAACAAAGACATAAGCACCAGAACTGGGTCACAATGAATATCATATCACTGAAGGGATGGCGTTTTAAAATCAAATGTTGTAGGAAAGTAACAAGACTGAGCATTTTCTGAAGAAAACATGAGCCGTTTTTTACCCGTTCAACACTCGCTGCCATGATATTAGGGTAAAGTGGTTGGTTGTCAGGGCATTCCTATGCAGCTGCTACAATGTTCTGAATGGTTATTCTGTATGTGATCGTAAGGGTGTTCTGGGTGGTTGCTATGTAGCTGCTATGGGAGGTTCTGGCACACTCTCAATGTTGCCGCAAGGAGCACTATAGCAAGATTAAATGTAAACTTTTACTTCTACAGTGTTTTCTCTTTCAAGTCAACTGCTGTCATAGCAGAGAAAAAGTTTGAAAAGAATATTGCCTAGCAAGTAAGTTAAAGTCGTTATATTTTCAGCTTATTACAGAATAATTATACATCCGTTTTTATGGCACAATATTTTAAAGGTAACTCTATTGGCCCCTTGGGTACTGAGGTTTGTTACCTTCCACAGCAACGCAAGAATTCACAAAGTCAGCATTCACACACTTGCGTAAAGTATGTTTCTGGCCTGTGATGGTAGTGATGGATGTTTGCTAGGAAGTTGTAAGCGGGGTTCAAGTTTGTTGCATACTTGCTTAAAAAGTCAAGAGACAACAACGCTCTTTGATGATTTAAGTTCATGGGATTTTTTTTTGTTTGTTGCATATTTGGTCATCTACCATAAGAAAAAGCCATATTTGCTGCATGGCATTTTTTTAATTACAAATATTTATTCCACAAAAGCACTTACAATATTGTTAATGGAACCGTTAAGGAACCCAAATGGATATGAGGAATCACGATCATTAAATTCCTTATGATTTCAATCCTTATTTACCAGAAAAATAAGCAACAGTAATAGCAATGCTTGCCATAGCGAATACCACAAAATATGAGGGTTTGGAAAGGCATGGTCCGATGAAGAACCTGCCTTTACACTATAATACTTTCTAAGTGGTATGGAGAGCATTTCATAGGCCTGATGAATTTCATTACCACGTGAGTGAGCATTCCACGAGTACAAAATACATCCAGGGGTCTCAGGGGTGGAACATCCACATCCCCCCCATTGCTCAGTGAGTGAGCACATAGCCTAGGTTATGCACATACAAGGGCACTAGGATGGCTCCAGGCTGCAGGAACTGAGGAATGTGGGTAAAATTCAAAAGGGGAGTGGGGGTGGGGTGTCAACTGCAGCTAACTGGAGCAAGAGCGTGTCAGTGAAAGAGAAAAATGGAGAGAGAGTGCAAGTGAGAGAGAGAAAGTGTATGAACAGTACAAATTAGAAGCACAATAGGAACCCAAGAAGGAAAGTTGCTGAAACAGACAGGCTGCATTTCACACAGGGGTCGAGAGAACAACATACTGTATATTCACTGTGTGATCAGCAACTTCAAAGTAGTGTGATGGAAATGATGGCACTCCTGCACAAGACATTGATAAAAAAACGAGATAGGTTGCAAAAGTCAGATGTCAAGTCTAGCGGCTGTTTAGATAGAACGATGATTAAAAAAAACAGCGAAGACTGACACAAAAGCGTGTACGAATGTTTGAATGAATAATTTTCCATGCAAATGAGAGCAAACCTGTTGAAATGTCTAAGAAAACATCCACCCCTCTGCTCCATCATTGCTATGCAGCCAGTACTGCCAAAACAAGCTAACTGCTTATGCATTCTGAAACAAGTGAAACTGCAAACTGCCTACACTTGACTAAAAATAAAGCTTCAAAAAATCTCCTAATTTTCTGCTCCTCACCTACATCCTTGATTCATTCGGAACATTCCATTCACCCCTCATCATATACATCTCATGCACAGTCAAGACTGCCCATTGCTTCCACCATCATCCAATTCCATGCTACGGAATAGTGGGATGGGATTTAGTACTTAACATCATTAGATATGCCTCAGTCTGAAGCCTGCAGATTATGACTAATTAATCTGCTTACAATGGCTTAAACAACATCATAGAGAAAGGACGAGCCTTATCTGTCGTCCCACTAAAACGATTTCACTCCAGTCATCTTTTCTTTTACAGACCACATAAGACACAAATTCCTCCCCGCGTCCATTGTTGCCGAAAGATAAGCTTGACAAGCGCTAGCGGATGCAACAGAACCAGCTGGAATGGACAGTGTAACTTGGCTGAACGCTTGTGCCTCTGAGGGTTATGCGTGGAGAGGGGCCATATAATTCACGAGAGGATCTCTAGTATGCTATGATATGGTGTGTTAGGGAAGAAAGAGTATGAGGAATGGAGCCACTTGGCCAATAGTGCAGCACAAGGCTTGACATTATTTTGAATATTCATTATATTCGCAATGATTCTGCTGGCGATATAAAATAATACAACATTGCGTATATTGTGTTAATGTGATTTTTTTTTTTTTTTTGTGGCAAGTACGTTTTCTACAGACTGTTCTATTTGATTTGTTTGCAAGTATGAGAGCATTGAGACCAGGGCTGAGCCGATACAATCATATTCGATGCATCTTGATACTTTTTCTCACATTGTGAGAAATTTCTCCAAGTGACCGACTATTTAGTACTGCCGAGGAAGATTTAATGATAATCTCATAAACAGCTAAAGCAGACATGGGCAATTTACAGCCGTGGGCTGGATCAGGCCCTCCACATGGTTTAATGTGGCTCGTGGCTCATTTATCGTAAAAGCGTTTTTATTTTTCATTGGCTATTTCAGTTAACTTGCATTGGGAACTAAAGCGTCTCCACAAGCGTTTAACATGCTCAGGGTTGCCAGATAAGAGTCGCAACACCCCCAGTTTGAGATCAATACTTGCGCAAATTGGAAATATTCCGCCTAATGTTTCATTATTTTGTGCAATCTCGCTTTCTCCTTTGAACAAACTTTATGATCTGCAGTGCAATATTCTGCTCAAGGAAAAGAGTTATATGGCTACTCCGTGTCCATTCTTGAGGCTGCTTGTTATGTTTAGTGCTACTAATTTTGCAGGGAAACCTTCTCAGTGATTAAATTAAATATAAATGTAGATCTCGGCATCATTGACATGCAACGAATGCAAGCCAGAGACAAAGTTACATGCTATTTATTATCATGTTTATAATTCGGTTTATTATTACAATATATATATATATATATATATGTGTGTGTGTGTGTGTGTGTATGTATGTATGTATGTGTAATTATATATATATATATACACACACACACACACACACACACACACACACACACACACACACACACACAACTGATAACGTATGTATGTGTATACTGTATAAATATATATTACTGTGGTTAACCACGATAAAATTCCCAGACAGTTAGTATTGCTGTGTCACATATAATAATCATTAAAACAGTGTACGGTCATCGTGATTTGTAAAACTTGTGGTTAATGCTGACACATGGGCGCGGCATGTAACATTGTTACTGATGTTTTTTTGCGTGAAAACATGGCGGAAGGCAATGACAGTACTCGGGAGAATTTCCATCCTTCCAAGAAGACCAAATCAGAAGTGTGGTCATATTTTGGATTGTATAAGAATGCTGAGGGGAAATTAGTAGAAGATAGTAACTGTCTACAGAGCTCCCCAGAGGAAAGTTTATAACGCATGCAAGGCAAGTTCACTTTTAGCTCAGTGCATGAGCTGCGGAAAAGTAATTAGTTGGACACAATATTTAATTGGGTTGAAATAATTTCTTATCTCACTTGTAAAAAACGCAAGCTTTCGCAAACGAAAAGTTCCTAGCAAGTCCATCGCTTTGAGCAAAGACAAACGATCAAGAAAACAAGACAGTAACAAATAAATACGTACAACATTTAAGTAATGTACATTCATACCTCTAATACACAGCTTTTCAAATAAATCACAGGGACATGAAATAGTGATTTGAGATGAATGTTTTTTTTATTTGATTTTCAATACAATCAATAACTATAACAGAGATGCATGATGGAACCAGTTGTGTTTGTATAAAAGGAGAGAGCGTGAGACATGAAAGAAGCCGGAGTTTCAGGATGAGCGACCAGAATCAAGAATTTCAGAGAGCTATGTAATAACATGTTGTGTAGTTTAGTAACCCAACCAACATATTTTGATCATTTAAAATGTGCAAGTTAATAATAATAATAATAATAATAATAATAATAATAATTTAACCACACCAATAATAATAATTATTATTATATTTAATTTGCTATTCCCTTGTTTTCTCATTTTATTTGTTGTTTGTTGATTTTCAAATATAAAACCTAGTTAAATTATTTCAGTGTGTGTATCAGTTCTTTTTGTACATTTTAACAATACCATGATAATACTGAGAATAAAGAAAAAAAAAAATCATACCGCTACACACACACACACATACATATATATATATATATATATATACATATACATATATATATATATATATATATATATATATATATATATATATATATATGTGTGTGAAGGTAAATATTGCTCTTACTACTACTGTAGTGTTGTGATGTGCATGTAAATTCAATATTAAATATTTAAAGTTTGACAATTTTTCATTTCCTAAAAAACTGTATGGAAAACATGCCTTGATTATTTGCAACTAGGTTTTTATTGTATATAACTTCTTCCATGAAACATATTTAATCTACTTTGGTTGAACCGAAGGTTCTTCTAATTGAAAATAAAAACACTATAAAGCGTTTTCAATAAATAATAAATACATAAAGATATCAGGCTGGAAAAACATACTTTTTTAGCACCTTTTTTTTTTTTTTTTTTTTTTTTGCAATGACACCATAGTTCCAAAAGAAGGTAAGGCAGATTTTCGGCAAGGCCATGCCCAGCACTTGATGCTAACTTAACATACCACAGACGTCACCAAGATAGTGTGAGTGCAAATGGTAACGGTAAGTTGGTATTTACACACAACAACAGGTGAATTTAAAAGACCCTGAGGCACAGCATGTCTGTAATTAGATCAATTAAATGGGAGGCAGTAAAAGGTGCACCTTGCAACAGTGGAGGCGGGAGACCGTGTGGCGTCTCTTGCGTCAGATGCCGGAGCTTAACCTAGAAACATATGTGGTGGTTTTATGCCTTGGATGATATTCAATGACAGTGATCCATCATCGATTTGGAGCCTGATTGAGATTCTTCGCTCTGAGGCGGAGCGAGGCGAGGTGAGGCATGTCGAGGCCCAAACGCAAAAACCATCATCTTTCAAGTAGGATGACACCTCTCGACATCACCTGTCCCAACTGAAACCAGAAGCTGTGGCTTCCTGTGAACTGGTCTTTCCAGTTCCCCCACAAAAATGAATGAAACAGAAAAAAAGACTCTTCCTACACAGGCATGAAAATATCATGTATTCAACATTCAACTCACTGTGTTTTTCGCCAAGCTACTTACTCATAACTTGCGAGCTAAACAACAGTCAACTCTACATTATTAACAAATAAAATCATAAGACACTACAATGCTAATAGAATAAGGCTACAGAGAAGAAAAAAGGAGGAATATACTGAGGGAAGGTAAAAAAAAGCAAAAGCAAACAGGATCTCTAATAATCTGAACATTCATGCATCAGGGCTTGCACCAATTTGTCAGATCAGTGGACGGACGTTGAGCTCAATTAATCAACCGCTCACCATTTCAATGAAGATGTCGTTCACAGCTCTAAGCAAGCCTCGCAATAAAGAGAAAAGTGTGTATATTTTGGGAAAAAAATGGCACAAAATTTACCATTTAAATGGTGCATACAATTTCATCTGAGTGCAAACATGATAGTTCAAGCAGAAATCTCATTTATTTTAGTTGCGTCCCAGTAATAAATGAGTTTGAGATCGGTCTCACTGTATGGAGATATCACTATATGTAGGCAAATCTTAGATTTGTTCAGAGAAGTCTTGTGGATGTATATCTTTATGGTTTAACAAACTTTACAATCTAATAGTGGATTGGAATGACAGAGTAGGCAGCCCAGTGCTGTTGTTCAGGATGCATCAAGACAGGATTGAGGATAAAGTTACAGGAGTATTCCGGGTTCAATACAAGTTAAGCACAATCAAAAGAATTTGGGGCATAATATCAACTACCATAAAAATGAATTTTGACTTGCCCTTCCTTTTCCTTTCAAAAGCTAAAATCAGGGTTCCAGTGAGGCAATTCATTTGGAAGTGAATGAGGGCCAATTTTTAATGTTAAAATACTTAAAAAAAAATGTTTTTCAAAAGTATAGACACAAGACATAAACAATATGTGTGTAAACATGATAACCTTTTCTGTGTAAAGTTATAGCCAATTTTACAACTTCCAATTCATGTCATAAATCTCATCTGTTTACACTGTCCTTTGAGTCTGACAAATGAAAAGTATGTCAGTTGGAGTGTTTGTACTTTAGACTACTGGTGTTTGTGTATATGGTTATTTTGAAATGTTATGTTTTAAAAAGTGATGCACCGATCCGATACTGGACCAGTGTCGGCTCCGATACTGGATCGGGTATTGGTCTGACGAGCTTTCACAGTGCTGCGCAATATTTGAGCACTACTCAAGAACAGCATCTCAGATGTAGATGCTCAATAGTTCGGTTGACTTATAATATGCATTTAGAACGGCACTGGAGATGCATTTGACCAGAATTTGAATAAGAAGCGAATTAAACTACTGTGAACTCCTGGAGAGTTTAGAGTGTCAAAATAAAAGCGTGAGGGTTTAAAAAGTGCATGAATTAAATGTATTACTGTTGTATTATAATACATTGTAATAATGTAATAATAATATTAATAACACTTTAGCATTATTATTATTATTGTCATCATTAGTATTTGTTTACAATTTATAACAATATTTAAGTTGAATGGGTTTCAAAAAATAACTGTGAATGAAAAGTGGACTGATGTCTTACAACGAAAGTGAACATAAAGAGATCTGAATCCATTAAAGTCCAGATACAAGTTGAGAAACTTTTGCAAAAAAAAAAAAAACATTTCCTACTGATGACATACTGGAATTAGTTAATTTTGCTGCTACATTATCCAGTATACTAGTTAATTATAAAGTGTTTCTTTATAATCTATATTTATATTGAAATAATGCGTTTGTTAGAGGTTTGTGTTTCTTTACATATTAAAGAGTAATCCCAATTAGTTCCACACAATAATGTAAAGATATTTAAACTGATTATGCAAAAAAAACAACACTTGGCTTGTGATCGCTATCGGCCGTTACTGAGATTTCAGATATCGGAATCGGAAGATAAAGTGGTATTGATGCATCCCTAGTTTAAATTTTAATACTGTGAAGCACTTTGGTCAACTCTGTTGTGTTGCATTTATGCATTTGACAGATGCTTTTAACCAAAGCGACTTATGAGCCCTTATTACTGGGAGCAACCTGGAGTTAAGTGCCTTGCTCAAGGACACAATGGTGGTGGCTGTGGGGATCGAAACTTCAAACTTCTCTAACATTTTAGTGCTTTAGCCCACTACGCCACCACCACTCCGTTTTAAATGCTATGTAAATAAAGTTGAGATTAAAGTGCAAATGCTGTGATTTAATTACATAAATATATAATTTACATGTGCTGCGTGGTTCACAGTGGATTAGTGCTCTGCTTTGACATCTCAAACAACATGATTGAGAGTATGAATGGTCAGATTTATACATTAAAGTACGCAGCTCATCCACACCAAGATTGCAGCCTTCAGAGGTTTAATAAATCCCTCTAGGACATGTCACTTGGATTAACTGTCCATTTCAGTGTAAAAGGTATAACAGAGAATGCATTCAAAATAAGCCTGTGTGCATTTTTGTTCTGGTTATATTTCGCGCTGGTAACCGGTATGAACAATACTGCAGAAACACTGGTAACGTTACATCTTTTTTTATTTTAGTACTGAATTGGTACCAAAGTACCGGTACTTTTGACAACACTATTTTTTGCCATTACAATGTAACACTGTAACACTGTTATCCTGGTTACTTGGTAATCCGTTGCAGAAATGACAATGTTAACAACAGCTAAAATAATACATAAGTATTAACAAAAGAATTAATGTGTGCTTTTTATAAAATTAAATGCTTCACATTTCTGCCTTTAAACCATCCAAAAACTGGCCACATTCACTTTCACTGCAAGTTTCCTCATTGCAACCTTAATTCTTTGTTATTTTTAAAGGATGAACAGGTCGAAATTATTTTCTGTGGTAATCAACATTATGCCATATATAAGGGGTACTCAATAGACAAACTACGTTCCGGATCCGGACCAAGATCAAAATCTTTGTGCTAGTTATCTGACACCTGGCTAAGTGATTGTGTAGGCATACGCATGCAGAGCAGAAATAAAGCGCGCTCAGCGCTAGAGAGAAATATTTATCTTAAGAGCAGGAATAAAGAGTGTCCAGCGCTAAGCGCTTATTCTTTCATTGAACGTGCTTACTTCCCACTCTGCACATGTTACCTCTCTCCCCGCTATAGACATGAGGTGCAACATAAAGCCTGAACTGTACGCAGTTGAAGGCGCGGTTATTTTAAAAACAGTAGAGGAGAAACCGCTACATTCACTGCTTAAACACACTGCAGAAAACAAAAATGAAGCAAAGTGAACCTATCTTCATCTATCTGATATGCATTTCAGATGGTTCAGATAAGCCAGGTTTGTGTCAGGACAAGTTAACGTGCCACTTTTATACAATACTTTCAGTCTAAATTTAGCTTTATTAATCAGCATGTTATTCTATCATAATTATCAAATTTCTAATTTTGTGAAAATGAATCACAGGTCATCGTGGCATGGGTGGCAAGGAAAGCATATTTATACTTAATTTACTTAACAATAGTGAAGCATTAAAATTGTGTTTGAGTAAATTGTTTGTTTGTTTGTTAGTAGCTTCTCACTTTAAGGAAAATATAAAAATGGTGTATTCAGACATTTACATTTTTAGACATTTTCTCTCTGGGGACAACCTTGAACCCCCATACAGAATTTTGTATCTGTCAAAATGACTCCTATGCTATGTCCCATACAAATATATCCTGAATGTAAAAATATTTAAACAGAAAAATTGGACTGCTGTCATTCAGCTTTAAAATGAACTGTTAATCTTATTCTGAGAGTTTTGAAGAGACTGTTTTGACAAAGTACTATTGCTGCCACTATATGGCAAGCAAAACTATTCAAAAATATATAGTATATAATTTCATGGCCATATGAAACTATGTAAGATTATTATCCGGACCTTTGCTGGGAAGGAAATGTAGAGACCGGATCTCTTGGAACTTTAATTGAGTACTCCTGCCATAAATGCTGTCTATTGAGCTTAACTTGTATTGGACACGGAATATTCCTTTAAAGGGGCTTTTCCACTGCATGATACAACTCGACTCAACTCGACTGTTTGCTTTTTGGGGGGTTTTCACTGTGGATAGTACCTGGTACCTGATACTTTTTTAGTACCACCTTGGTCGAGGTTCAAAGTGAGCCGAGCCGATACTAAAATCCTGCAGGTCACTGATTGGTCAGGGAGAATCATCACTACCAGCGTCACTGTATTTATGACAGGTGACATCAACCTGTTAGTTTTAAAGTTAGCTACAGCAATAGCAGTATCATTTGTACACACGTCTTTCGAATTGTGAAAAAAATGGCTGTGCACAAAACCACGCCGTGATCAATAAATGAGGTGCAGACGGTCCACTTGTTAACGATGAGCGAAACGAAAAAGTCTCTCAGGAATTGTATCAGCTGTTGGCCACACACGGCTACCAAAGTAAAATAAAAACTTAAGTGACTACAGAACCATCAAGGAAAAGTGGAAGTGGTTCGACAAAATGGACGCTATCTAAACCGGCAAGCAATTGGAGGGAGAGTGCCATGGACTCCGCCACGATGGAGGATGGTATGTTTTATATTAACTCTATACTCTGCTTGAGAGCTTCACTTTATTTAGTTGACCAGCTACTGGAAGCTTGTTTCTAAAACAACCAGGCCAATTTAACTGTTGCACTTGTGTAAAATCACCATGCAACAACTGCTTTATGCAGCACAATGAGCTAGTAGCTAACAGCTAGCGGTTGTGTTATTGTTTTGGTCAGTTTGTGTCTTGTTTAAGATGATGTCACGGCAGGAGAGGTGGCGCAACTATGAAGATCAGCCTATAATCCCACACACATTGAGGGAAACTAATCCGAAGTGGAAATGCAAGATCAGAAAAGTAAAGCGAGTAGAGTTGAGGTGAGTCGAACCGTAACGTGCAGCGGAAAATTGCCATAAGGGTCTTCCACATGACTCATGTCTGGGTTCCCCAATACTTTTGAAGTCTATGGAGTGAAGTGCCAGTTTTAGTGTTACCTCTGGCATTGCACTTCAGTCAAGAGTTGTAACATGGCACTAAAAGTTCAAATTATTTAAACTTTGTTGACACTATTTTTGGCAATCATTATTGATGATTATATCATTATCATTATTTTGGCAATGCCAGTGCTAAAACCAAAACAAAGCCATTCTCTGCAGCACTTTTCATGTGGAGAGTGGTGCGTTAACTCCACAACATAAAGTATTTGGAAGCCTCTTTAGATAGTCCTGTAGCGAATATTAAATAACTGTTATTTGATTTGTGGTTATTTGAGACAACCGTGATTATTGGGCATTCAAATTCAGATCAAATTATAATGCCCAAATAAGGGAATTTAAAGCAAATATACTGTACAAATGCAATGAACTGTGCGTTTGTGTGTCAATCAAATGAACTCTAAGTCTGAGCGTTACTGAGCTGCATCACGGAGGTCAACCAGCTCCTGTCCTGAAAAAAACTGTCATGCAATGCAAATGTTCCCGATTCATACAGGCTGTTAATAACACGCAGTGACACAGAGGACACGCATGCTTACTCTATTTCTGAGGAGTGAAGAAATTATGGAACACAATCTCAAAGGTTTTGCTTCATGAGAAACAAGTGCTCGTGGGTTTAATCAGAGCATTAAAATAATGTGTGAAAATGAAGAAATTAAGACAGAAATAAATTGACCGAAACTAAAGTTGACCAAAAGGAGACAAATTTTAAGTCTTTGGAAATCTTTTGATATTTAAAACATTATTTTTCACGACAATCATACGTTTTTAAAGCCTTAAAAGGAAATCATATGTGATTACAATTATACTGTTTGATTTATATATTTGAAGTTAAATATGTAAAAATTACTTCTTAAGGTGTATTAGGCACCCCCTTAAAAATATTACAATTTATATGAAAATGAATCATGAAAGCCCTTAACGAGACGATTATCGTCACGGCCCTAAAACAGACAATTAATAGTCATAATCGCAATTATTTGTTTGACAATTTATCGTCAGCCCAATTTCATAATTGTGGCAGCCCAGACTTTACAAAAGCATTGTGGTCATATGGGTTTTCAACTACCCTCATGTGGTTCGAGTGATCTGATCACAAAACTTTTTGGACCCCATTTGTACCTGTATTTAGTGCTGTCCACTTTTGATCGGACCACCTGAAATGGACGTTAGTACAAGGAATGTGCCAGGGTGTTCGAATAATCAACTAGTCATCCAAATAGTGGGTTCGACTACTAACATTATTCTTTTAGTGTCGGTGGTTTTAATTGGAAACTCAACTCACAAATTTAGAGACGCAACTTCTTGGAAAGTGTCTGTGCTTAGCAGTGAATAACAGTTAGAACAGTAAAATGCTCTGAAAAAAAGATTTTACTCTTTAATGCTTTATGTTTAGTCTTTACAATCGCAGCATCAACAATGCATTTCAAGATGATCACTGCTGGATATTAAATCTTCTGCTGTAAGTAATGTTCCTGTATTTGTAAGGTGCTTTGAAGAGATGAATGTACTTTTCTGATTCTGTCTGACAGAGCTGACATAAATAGTTGCTTGATGTTGTGAACTAGATGTGTCCCTGCATCATAATCTTGCAGTTATGTGCTTTAGTACACGAAAGAATAAACAGACTCTAAACTATGACATGAGAGAACGAGACCGAATGAGAGAGAGCATCAGATAAGAAGGGATTTGGCCAATCCTGCAACAGTAATTTACTAAACTGACTTTCCTGAATCCCATCAGTCTAGATCAGTGCGAGACTATAGAGGAGCAAGCTAAGGCCCAGGCTTTAACACGACCAATCAAAGGCAGAATATCTGCACTGACTCTCATCTACCTCTTCTAATCAGACTAGAAAGCTGGGGTGAAAAAAACAGATTGCATTGAATGCCATTATTATTCCCATGTTTCCCTCCAGGATAGTGCCACAATGTTAAGGGTGTGATCTGAAGATTTGCTGTTTGTAATCGCATTTCACTCGAACCTCTTCCTCTTTTGATCCCCGTTAGGTTATTTGGTTAGTTTGGTTTCCCTGTTCCACCCTATTCTGTCCAGAATACAGTCATAACGATCTCTAAGCTCCCCATAGCTTGCAGGATTTCACTGTCTCGCCACACACCGAGGACTTGCTTGGCTTACCTCCATTTTCCCTGTCAATGTCAAATTATTCCCGAGGCAGAATGTTGCTCATTGATAAACATATCTGTACATGTTGCTTTAAATTAAAAGACCAAAAACCAGGCTCTTAGAAACTGTCTCCATTAAAGGAAAGAATGCTGCTTGATCAAGCATCTCACCGCCACAATGCAAGGGTTCTCTGGGTGGTAGATAGTACATTGCAACACTGTGCGGTTGCTGAGCTGTTCTGGGTGGTTGCTAGGTGTTTTCAATTAGAAAAGTACTAGCAACAAGAGGTATTATTCATAACACAAAACCATGTAGCGATGCTACTAACTTAACAACATTTTCAGTAGCATGACAGAAGTTCAGCTATTTTAAGTAACGAGTTTCATTTTCCAACGAGTAAAATGTCATCTGACATGTTGCAAATGCAGTAATGGATCCATGGAAGAAATCATATGCACTCACCTAAAACATCCACTCTTAAATTGCACTGGGATATCTAAATAATTTAGGTGAACTGTATACTTGTTAAAATAAACACCACATATATTTAGATTTGGGAACTCCAATTTAGGTTAGTGAGTCATAAAAAAGTGGGTTCATAAAAATGTTTTACTAGTTCACATTAATGTACTAATTTACTTGGAGCCTTAAAGGGCGTTCACACTACACTTTGTGCTCCATTCACTTCGATTCATCACATCCATTCGCAGGTGAGGGGAAACACAAGCTCATAAAATTTCACATTCAACTGCAGACCAAAGTTCAAGTTTGGTGAACTCAGAGCTGTGAATCTGTATGACGAGAGGACGCGTGACCAATAGAAGATTAAAACGTCACAGTGACCTCTTGGCTCAATACAAAAAATTGCAAAGCGGTGTGTTTTTATTGTTGTAGTTAAGTGAGTAGACAATATAATTTAACATTTTGAAAATATTATTTGTCATTTGTGATGTAACAATTAAGCCCATTAATCATGTCCTGGTCTATGGCGTTGTCTGAAAAACATTTAGCATATACAAAGACTGATGTGACCATCCTTTTAAAGGGACTTTACCAGAAACCACTGTCTTCTGCTGTTTATCACGTTATGGGGCGTTTTATTCGTTTATATTTAGTAAAAATTCATAATTTCACTTTATTTTTTCACTTTCAATGTAACCCTAAATATAAATTATGTGATATTAATAAATTCTGCTATCAGAGCTTCTAATTACAGATTCAAAATATCATTTGATTGTTATATATTCAAAAAATATTTTCTTTTTTAAGGGATAAAATAAAATCGTAAAATAAATCCAGAGAGGGTGACCATCCTGAAGGGATTTAATATGCGATTAATTTACCTTCTCACTCCTCATTCAGCCTATTAGAAAACTATAACCAAATAAATAAATACATGGGCATAAAATATTGATTTGCTTTGAAATTACATAATTATGTGAAAAGAAATATATATTTGAACAGCTAAAATCCAGCTCCGGATCTGTTTATGTTTATTTTGTGAAAAACATTGTCTCACTCCTCATAGTCCGGCCTATTACAAAAGTACTTGCCAAATAAATAAATAAACGTAAATTACTACGTAGAGATCGAAATGGTTATCAGAGCAGGAATGTGGGCTCACAATACCCAGATGCACGGCCTGATATATGGATGTGCGGTTGTTACTGAGCAATATCAGACCGCTTGATGGCACCATTGACCAATCAGAATGGAGTATTCCAGAGACCTGTGTTGAAAATAGCTTTAATGCAGATAGCTTCTGTTTGTTAGTAGTTTTTGTTAGTAGTGAAGCCAAATACTATTTTAAAAGTGTAGCTTGACTGTAGTTTAACTGAGTCTAAGTACTAGTAGCTTGGGCACAAACACTATTTAGGCTAATACTTAGGGTTAGGGGTTTTGAAAACCCCCTAACCACTCAGTACAAGCTATGGTAATAGTGGTCACCTTAGCAAGCACCACTAATAATTTACAAAGTTGGGTGAAAATCCAAGAGAAAGGGGAGAGGCCAGGGAATTCCAGGGAGAGCTGGCACGACAGGCTGCAGTGGACATTCCAAAGGTCAAAGCATCACAGCAAAGCCAAAGGTACATTTTTTTAAGCTTTGTCCAGACCTTAGGGAATATTTAACAAATAAAGGCCTGTCTTCCCTCAGGACCTACACAGGATCCAAAACACAAACCCCAGAGATCCTGAGTCTGTCTTTTAAGCACTGATGTGCAGTAAAACAAACAAACACAGTATACCAGGGCCCCGTTTCCTTCAAAGTCCAATGCTCCCTCATTCCTCCCGAATATACCATATTCAGGGAGGGCAAGAATAGCGATCCTCTGACCCTTAACCCCACAGCAGAGAGAGCAAGAGGCCTGTATTTGCTTGGGTAGATTTGCACAAAGCCTGCTTCATGGGACACTGGAGAAAATGTGAGATTACAGTGCGCGCATTTGCATGTGTACACACGTTCTCTCAAACATAATTTATTTGGTTTAAACGGAGGCTAGTCACAAATGTAATGAGAAGAAATACATGTTGACAGCACATCTCCAAGTCTCTGCATCGTGACTCTCCAATCTGGATCTGTTATGTCTACAGACAAAGGAGGCGGCACGAGACCCGTCCCTCTTCTGCATATTCCTTGTATTTCAGACTTTCGACAACAACAGCCGAAAGTACAAGCTGAAAGGTTCGACCGGACTAACAGCATTCCTTCGCTACTACTGTATTTTTTTACCTGACAAGGTACCTGCTTTACCCTGAAATTCACCTTTACCTCAATAAATTCTTGTTCTGTGTAGTAGTCCCTGAATCAAAGGTTGCGACGTTCCTGTGTGTCGTCTTGGATCCTGACACATCATCTCCTTGACACTGTTGCAGAACAAGATATTTTTTAAATGCAACACTTTCAATCAAAATATCAAGGGAAAATTCTTGGAGAAGGTAACCCATGCAAATCATATTCAAATGACAATTTAAAGCTGAAGTGTGTCTTTCCAGCGCTACTAGCATTACCAAACGAAATCACAAAAATAGAAATGGTTTTTAAACAGCTGGGAAATGAGAGAGTATTGTCAGATCGAAAAAAATTACACACTTCAACTGTACATTTTGATTCATTTTCTTGCAGAACATGAATATAATAAAGCCTAACTTTCTAATCAACAACCCTCACATCCCAAAGATGCAGCTAATTAACCCAAATGCTTTACAAAAGCAGCTAACGTATCCAAAAACTACACTAGTGTAATGATATGACAGCTCTGGAGGTTTCATTTTCGAGCCAATGCAGAGAATACCGTTTAGCAACTGGAAGTGGAACAAAATAAACAAATCTTTTTCCTCTTGTGGAGAGCCATATGAAAGTGCTAAAATAAAAGGCCCTTTTCCGCCAGCCTGATAAGCACTTGACTCGCTGTCTCATATGAATCTCATCTATCTTCCCAGCCATGGTGCTGCTGGTTTTATAGCTCCTTTCCCGCTTGCCGTGATAGCATGTGCATCATTAGCTAAGTGGGACCCAGATGACAAGCTGTTGCAGGGGCACTCGATAACGCCAAGCCCAGCACCTTTAAGCAATGCAGCACTTACTCATCGGCAAGTGGCCGGCACTGTCACCACATAAGTGTGTTGAAAAAACCGTTGGCCAGATAAAATATGGTCCCAGATGGTACTCTTATCGTATTTTGTAAGGAGACGTGTTTGTCATTACGCTATGAGCCACACCTCATCTAGGAATGACCAATGTGTTCGTGTGATAACAGTGTGGCAAAAGGTCACGCTAATACGTATCATATGAAGCCATTTAAAGGAAGATTAACCAAATGAAAACTGTTAGAATTTCCTCAAAAACATAGAACTTTTATTCTTATCCAGAACAAAACAGGAGATGTGTTAATGAATCACAGTCCATTTCTTTAAGACAATGGCAGTTGATTGGCACTTTAAAGCTTAAAAAAGGACCCAAAACACATCCAGAGTAAGGAGGCTTAGAGACCTGTGCAACATATGTGCATATTGCACTCATTCATACAACCATCTGCCTCCGAGATCATTTCAAGACAACCACTTCCAATGTTTCACCCTTGTGGTGACTCAATTCGCTCTGTAAGCAGTGGCCAGAGTTATAGGCTACCAAAGTGGTAACGAAGTTTCTGTGAGCGGACAGCCTCATCTAACAGCTTCTGACAAGGTGCTGGCATTCCGTCGCCCCAGGCGCCTGTGAAGTTTAAGTACATATGTAAAGAGAAGTGAGATTAGAAGGCCAGAGTAGAAACTCATGATAGCATGATGCTTTCACTCATTTACACATTTGGGCATTTTCAAACCCCCATCTCTCATGACTGCTCATCTTTCTGTGATTACACCTGCCAGATCTAATTATACATTATGCTAAAATAACCCTCTCCATCTCTCTTTGCCTGCCAGGTGGAAACTTAAAGGGATACTTCTGCCAAAAATGGAAATGCTGTCTTTATTTATTCATCCTCATTTGTTTTCAAACCTTTCTGACTTGCGTTCATACATGAAACACAAATAGAGTTGTTAGACAGCACCGTTTACTTTCACTGTATGAAAAGTGAATGGTCACTGAAGTTAACATTCCATTCAAATCTCCTTTTGTGCTCCATGGAAGTCATACAGGCATAAAAGTCAAAGCAAAGCTATAAATGGCGATAGTTAGTCATGTGTACATTCGTAAAATGGATGCCAAATGAAGAAAACATTTTGAATTTTGATGCTCTGAACATACACTAAGGTATGGAGGTATGTAATAATGTCCATCCTTTACAGAGAGGCCTAACATCCATCTAAACCCTTTCATAAAGCAGTCTTCTTGTTTTTAAATTACCCCCACCAGGGGCATCTTTGCTGGATATCCTGCAGGAAACCGAGTGGTGCTGAAAGGAAAGGGGGGAATCCCAACAATCTCAACACAGCGACAAACTTGCAGGGGCAACTTCAGAGGAAACGAAGGCTGAGAACTGATTAAACAAAGGAAGGAGGCGGAAAGAGAAGTCTCCTTTAGAAATCACATTCAGGTTCAGTCCTTTAAGAGCATGGTAACCCAATGACTGCAAGTGTGGTCTTGCTTTTATACAACACTTCAACAGTCAGTTAGTGCATTTCTTTTCAGACAGCAAAACATTTCTAAAAGAATAATTGGATTTGAACTAGTGGTACTCTGTTTGTCATCACCCTTGAATCAGTCCTGGTCACTTAAATTTTTCTGCAGTGAAGGAATCTGTTTCTTTTTAATGACTTTGTGGAGTCAATGGTTGAATAAGTCACTCTTCATTTTCACTCTTTTATTACATAAAAAGACCCTCATGCCTCGCCACTTATTGGCGAAATATGCAATCTCCCAAAATGGTCACTTATCGAATCAGTGAATTAAATTAAATTAAAAGAAACGATAAATCAAAATCCTCGCCATGATTTTCGAAAGCAATGAACACTGAAAAATGGAGAGATATAAATAGTAAAGCATCCCAGTGCTGTTGGACTGTATATCAGCACTCTGGAATGCCACTCATCCAATCTAATTTTAGGACTGGAACTAACTGTTGTAAAAATTGCAATTTCTGAAGTCACAAATCTGGAAAACTTTTGCAATTCCAGTGATTGGATTGGTTATGCCTCAAATCTATCATTGTAACTGCCCAATACCTTGTTAACACAATTTTGCTTCCAGGTACAATGACAAAAGGAATTTGTGGGAGGAGGCCACGGCGGTAATCCATTTTTTTTAGTGTCAAGACAAAATACCAAAACAGCCAAACACACCAAGCCCAGAAACACAGATGCAAGGAGAAATAGCATGAGTCTTGCAGGAGCCTGCCATGTCTGTGGGAAGTGAAATTCCTGAATTTCACATAAAGTTCTTCCTGTGGGCCATCTTTGCTCTCGGTCTCACTTGCTCGGTTCTGTCGGTCTCTCTGGTTTTCCAGATGCTCTCATCTCTAGGTGAAATGCTGAGTCACCGAGAGTTGCACTCAAGGCCACAGGAGTGACTAGAGACCACTGATAATTGACAGAATGAACACTGATGGTTCAAAGAGCCAATGCAGTTTCTGGGAACATGCAACAGGGAAAAGGTTGGGTGGATGTGAAACAGCACAGACTGTTTGCTGGAGAGAGAGAGAGAAAGTGCTGCAATTTAAGATTATTAATCAATCTGTTGCAGTGTAACTAACTAAAGGTAGCAATGCTACTAACTTATCATTTTTCAGCAGCATGACAGCAGAGATTGCACTATAAAAAAATCTTTAAGAGGCACTCTCACGCACTGAGCTGTAAAACTTCCATCTTGGTCTATTTTTATACAACATACAAGTTTTTATTTCAAAAGTAGTAGGGCTACATTCAGGAGTATATCATCCTTTATAACAGTATATGACAGTGGATATATGACAGATCAAACTTCACTTGTTAAGTGCGGGACAGCTTTAAAGAGCACCTATTATGGTTTTTAAACGTGGCTAATTTTGTTTTAAAGGTCTCATACAATAGATTTACATGCATCCAAGGTCAAAAAACACTTTAATTTACTCATAATTTAAATTGCAGCATTAACTTTTTTTCTCAATGTCAAAAAAATGACTCGTTCATTGGATCCATTCTAAAACATTCATTCTAAACTCGTCCTTTCAGAGCCTACTCTGCTCTGATTGGTCAGATCTCCCCGTCTGTTATGATTGGTCTACCGCTTAGTGTAGCATTTGAGGGCAAGTCAAAGCTGTTAGCGAGCAGACAATGAAGGGCAGAGGTGGGTTTTATACTGTTCTGTGGCTGGAGTCACTCAGCACACCCTGGATTCGAACTCGTGACTCCAGGTGTGGCAGTCAGTATCAATGCTTGCTGAGCTACCCAGGCCCCCAAATATTTTATACATTGAAGTTCAATTTAGTACAAGTTTTATTTAGCATAATTTTATACTGTATTTATGTTCG
The DNA here is from genome assembly GCA_032164185.1 of Moxostoma hubbsi. Lineage (NCBI taxonomy): Eukaryota > Metazoa > Chordata > Actinopteri > Cypriniformes > Catostomidae > Moxostoma > Moxostoma hubbsi. The sequence goes on along the minus strand of JAVLUX010000030.1, from coordinate 12,219,356 downwards.
GTTTAACATTGCCACCCAATTTGAGATCTTCATTGTGTTTGTGCCAGATAAATAAATGGCATTAGTTCAACTTGATCTGATAACTTTTAATAAAAATTACTTAAAAAAGATTTTCTTTATTAATGTCAATGTAGTAGTGGTCGACCAATATGTTGGCGAAGCCGATAAATCTGCCAATTTTTTTCAATTTTGTAATTATCGGCCAATAAATTTTCTCCTGTGGCAGATTTTTTTCTTTTGGGTCGAAGAGAATCACCTGCTTGCATGTGAAGTGACTGAGACATGTAAACGACCAGTAACGGTTCGTTTAGTTGTTACATGCCATCGTGTTACTGCAATAGTAGACCGGTGTGCAACACAGTCTCATTTAAACGGTCTGCATAACAGAGCCATGGCAGATGCATTTGAGCTCATAATGTGCTCGCCTATTTCATTCTCCCTGTGTGTCTCACAATCAGCTCCCTAGTTCATTAGTCAGGGCACTGATCAGGAAGTCAGTAATTTTTAGGGATGTCTCATTTGCAAAATCATTCCAGTGCACTGGAAACATTCACTCCCTAAAACAAATCCCACAATGCACAGTAAAAAAGCAGGGAGCATCATTGCTTACTATGTTCCCTTACCGGAAATGTCATGTCTTCTGTAGTCTCAAGTCATTAAAAGACGAGAACAAATGTAGCCTGTATGATGACAAAGCCTTATTTACACTTTTAAAGAGATGTTGTTTGTCTGTCATCCACAATGAAAGGGAAACAATCTTTTAAATATTAAACTTTAAATTAGGGGCCTGGGTAGCTCAGCGAGTAAAGACGCTGACCACCACCCCTGAGTCACAAATTTGAATCCAAGGGTGCTGAGTGACTCCAGCCAGGTCTCCTAAGCAACAAATTGGGCCAGATGCTAGGGAGGGTAGAGTCACATGGGGCAACCTCCTCTTGATCGCTATAATGTGGTTCGCTCTCAGTGGGGCATGTGGTGAGTTGTGCATGGATGCCGCGGAGAATAGCGTGAAGCCTCCCCATGCGCTATGTCTCCGTGGTAACACGCTCAACAAGACACGTGATAAGATGTGCAGATTGCCAGTCCCCAGACGCAGAGGCAACTGAGGTTCGTCCTCCACCACCTGGATTGAGGTGAGTCACTACACCACCACAATGACTTAGAACACATTGGGAATTGGGCACTCTCAAATAAACTTTTGGATTATACATAATAATAGAAACACTGATCACAGCACAGAGGATTTGTGATGTCCAACAGTGAAAGCCACTTTGTTAGCAGCTAACTACTATCTTAAATGAGTAACTTGACTGTAATTTAGCTACTTTAAGTTATGAGTAGTTTGTAGGAACACTGATCTGTTGACTATTCCTTGAATTCAACAGATAAAAAGATACATTTTATCTGTCAACACCCGAGGCAACAACTGGGCTCTATGCTCATTGTTTATTGATTAATTGTTGCAGCCCTAGATGAGAGCATGTGTGCACTTGCCGCAAGTTCCTGCAAAAGGTAACTAAAGCAGAACTTACTGGTAGCAGAGGTCACATCCAGATACTTCATCGTCATGGACACCGTTTTTTAAGACAATGTGACCGGCCACTGTTGCAAAGAGCAATTATGAGCGATTCAAAACACTTTGAAAATGGATAGGCCTTTGCAATAGAAATAAGTGTCCCCACCCCCCAAACTAGCTTGCAAAGATTTTTGGTATAAGTGCATACTACATCACCTTTACATTCTACATCCACAGATTTGTGTTCTTATTGATCTTGGCTTGTCTCCTAGACTATACTAAGAGTTACTTGATAATGTGTCATCAGGAAACCTTCAGAAACAGTCTAACATTGCATCCCTTAGTGAGAGAGAGACTCCCTAGTTGTTGTCCACAGCTTTCCTAATGGAAATTCAGACCCTCAGTACAAAATGTCTGTTTCCTTTACTTGTAATCCAGCCTCAAACAAGGAAGCTATTCAGAAGAGGGGTGGTATAATCTAGGGAATGCATGCTAAATCAGCTATAAACTGAACCAAATATTCTTTACAATAAAAAAAGTTCCAAAAAGCAACTATCATCAATGATTAATCTGTAAAACCCATATATCATCTAACTCTAGTTCCAATCCCTAAAGCCAAGTTCTAGCAATAGTAATAATGATGCTAGCCTTAGCAAACACCATTCATTTTGCAGTCATGGCATGCTGAAAAGATGGCTTGAGCTCAACCGATATAAGAATTAGAATGTCAATGAGAAGGCCTAAATTACCAAACACCCTTTCTGCATTGTTTGCCAAGTGGACACATCTTTCTGGCCAGACATTTGGCAGATGAACAGTGACTAGCCCAGAGCTTGAGGCAGAGAGATGGGCTTAGAAAGATCACAGAAGCTTCTGTTCATGCAAATCACACATATATTAGAGGTGGAAAGCATTTAGAGGTGCCCTTGTCCAGTAAATACTTCTATTAACACAATTGTCAAATACAAAGCTATATATTACACTTATTATGGCTAAATCCAACACTGCAGCTCCAAAATAACATAAAAGTCTGTTGCAGAGTGCAGAGATTGTATAAGATCTGTAGTTCGGAGGTCAAAAATAATGTGGACAACAAAGATGATGACTAGAGTGCTAGTCATCGTAGACTATCAGGCTATGTGCGAGACAACATCAATGATGAAAGAAAGGTTAAACTCGCATAAACCAATTACTTAGGGTTTCTTGGCAGGCTTAAAATGTTTGTGAATTTCCAGGAAAGCAAAGATACTCCTAGAACAGATTGCTATCAAAGCGTCTCTCTTCTGTTTACCAGGTAAAAGTTGCAGGGACAAGAAGTGACAACAGATCACTTTAGTTTCAAGACTGAATGAATGAGAGAAACAATCACTTGAGAAACCATCCATAACCTCAACTATTAACCTTCACTCAGAGTGCAGGCAATGGAAGAAGAAACATGCCAGTTGTGCTCCAGGCTTGAGTTTGATTATGTTGAAACTCAACATGCATTCTTCACATTACAGCCAAGGAGTTCGGAAGGGTCACGAGGGTCTGCGTTCAGAAATGGAAGATCATATAGGAAGAAACTGATACATCACACAGAATATTTAGAGTCTCTAAAGTTCAGACTTGATAACAGGAAGTCAGTACAGCCAAGTATGAGCATTATTAAGTGTGTTCTGAACATCCAGCACTGCTACAGCGCATATTGTCTAGGCACTGTACAATGTTGCTATGTTCAAGAGGAATGTACCTCCAGCAACACTACCAATAGTGCCATAATGATTAAATACCACTTCAAAAGGAGAACAGTGTTGAAGTGGAGGCCACACAAGGGTGATATTTACACAAAGTCAACCAGGTTAATGATCAGGTGTTTAATGTAATGTCTTGTACCTTGTCCACAATAATACGTTTTTGTTTGAAAACGCATCCTTTTCTCTCCGTTTTGGCCTTCCGTCCACACTGAGATGGTGTTTTTGTCCGCTGTGAAACTGTGAAAATGGATATAGCTGAAAATGATGTATTTGTTGTCATGTGAAGCAGACATGTGACATATCCAACCAAAACAATCAAGATGGCGGCCCATGTTATAGCGGCGCTGTTATACTTGATACTCACTTTGATAGCATTGTTAAAAAAATTAATGTTACTTTGAACAACCATCACATTGCGTTCCTTCAAAGGTGAAGGAAAGTTTACTCGGAATTGGGTGTCTGGTGACGGAACATGAGGACAATTGCGTTTCAGACCGTACATACAACGGGGATTTTCTGCATGCACAGTAACATGATTTAAGCATGTTCATACGTTTAAGTGTGGACAAGCAACTTTTGGAAAACGCTTGAAAACGCTAGCGTGGACGGAGGGCGTTTTGAAGCGAAACCGCTGTTTTCAAATGTATCCGTGTTAATGTAGACAAAGCCTTGGTTTACTGTCGAATTGAGCAATTAATCTGACCACAACATTCTTAAATGTTCTGGAAATGTGCCATATTAACATTTAGCCTACCGTACATGTACACATAGCTCATCAAAAGATGGAAATTCTGTCATCATTAACTCACCCTAATGTCATTCCAAACCTGGCTAATTTTCCTCTCAAAGGTATGTATGGTTAAAGCAAGGAGCAGTTTACACAAAATGAAAATGTTTTCATTATTTTCTCATTTTGTTCCAAACCCATATGATTAAAGTGAATTTTGAAGCTTGACAGCCCCAGTCCTTGTTCACTTTTTTTATGGAAATAATTGTCTCTGTTCTTTATTGTCTTCAAATGTTCACGTTATGAAATGATATTCTGAAATGCATAACATATGATCATGCATTTGTTTTCGTATCTCGTATTACTTCTCGCATGTACGCTGTTGTGAAATGTAATTTGGAGTCCATGCAGAGTTGTCGGGGATTCGTCAATAGTGAAATGTTTTGTAATGTTTTCACCCCTGTCGGTGACTCCTCGTGTAATTTGAAAACTCCACGACTTCCATGACAAGACACAGTTGTGTAATGTGAACGGTACCACGATCCAACGTCTTTGAAATTCATGTAGTGTGTAGGAGGCATTAGGTGTTCCATGGAAGGAGGAAAGTCTTTCAGGTTTTGAACATCATGAGGGTGAGTAGGCCTACATCATGCAGGAATTTCATTTTTGGGTAAACTATTGCTTTAAACAAATAGACACCTACACTGTTAAAGATTTTCTCTTTAAAAAACAATAAAGAACTGGCAGCAGGGTTGCCAGAAAGTTACTGTAAAATGATGTGTCTTGCGGTTGCTGAAATTAACAGCTACTGTTTTTACAGCTACAGTATACAACTGTAATTTAAATTAACAGCCAAGTTCCCAGCATACACTGTGGCATGAAGAAATAACTTTGATTTTTTACTATTTACTGGTTTATATTGACGTTGTTTTTGCTGCAGTCTAAGTTACTTGAATTTTAATGTTCAGCTTTTACTTTTTACGCAAAAGTATGTTAGTTAATTGTCACCAATGTTGCGTGTTTTATACCAAGAGTTGATTTTTGTGTGTTTTGTTTACAAATCAATTTGCTGATATCATTTTGCTGAAAATATCCTTCACTATCTTTGCTTATATGTGTAATGCATCACTCTTTGCCACATATAGTGCCATTTGCAAGGTAGGATCAGACATTCAGTCTGACCTAAAATTTTGTCTTACAAGTAGCACAGTGCAACTCAACTGGCTGGAAGAACATAACATAATAATAAAGAAGGTACAAGGCGCCAGCTCAAGAAAACACTAATCACCATGATGGTGACTTCAAACAAAACAACACTAAATTAAACTAAGACTTCTATTCAATCTGAATAAAAACTTTGCAACATTTTACATTTAATATATACATTGCTTCAATGGTTGATTTATTCTTGTTTAATTTGACTCATTAGACAGACTAGCTAAGGCTGATGAGAGATGATAAAGAACAGTTGGTCAGAAACATCATGAACACTAACCATGTGCCACAAACTTGTATTTTCATGGGGGGGTTTAAAATATAAGATTCAAAATGTCACTAGCTTTCACCAAAATATCATAACTTTAAATGGTCATTTTCCCCTAATGCCTTGCAAACAACAGCAATTTCCCATAAAACTAGTCACTTCACAGTGAGCCTGCTCTTTATCACCCAGAATGCTACATTTTTAACAGCAAACTACTGTATTTAAGAATCACAGTAGATTGCTGAAGGAATTTGGCCATACATTTACAGCAATTATTTTACAGTGTATGAAAGGAAAATTAGCCTTTTGCCACTAATCAATGAGAAATTCCTAAAGATTATCACGGAACAGACATTCCAATCCTTCTCTTTCATTCCTGATTTGATGAACTTTCATCTGCATGACTTTATCTGAGGAACAACAAATTTTTGCTCAACCAACCATAGTCAACAAATTCCTCAAAAGTCTGACCTGGGCATTCGCTTATATTCTTCAAAGCTTTGTCATGTCTTCGCTAAAGACATACCAGTCAAATTCAATTGATACTAAGTTGTCAGCTGGGTTTAAAAATAAATGCAAGAGGGCAACACATCACTAAAATGTATTTGTTTCCGCACCAAAAAGCACAAGCTATCAGCTAAGGGCCACAGTCTAATCTGTTACAAATCAGCCAGTCAAGGCATTACAACACACACCAGTCATCAAGCACACTGCAATATTTTTCATATCGTGAAAGTGTGTCAGATCAGGTATATGTGGGGAATTTATTGTAATATAAATCATTCTATTAGTTAAGCTAGCACTTAAAAACAAACCAAGAACAGTTTTGGGAGTAAAGAAAGACTGATATATCAGCTAGGCCCCACACACACACACACACGGTCATTTTGAGATTATCGCCATTATCAAATAACAGGTGATTAATCTTTCTGGCCTAAATATGTTCATCACCATTAGCAATGTCAGAATTCATGCGTTCCTTTGATGAAATCATTTTAAAGCGGGCATGGTTATCGAAAGATGCAGATAACCTGAATATAGCCAAATATCCGTTGATGAATCGTTCTGGCCGATATATATCAATCTATCACCATTAGGCATGTCAGAATTCATGGGTTCCTATGATGAAAACGCTTCAAAGCGGGCACGGTTACAGGCAGATAATCTGAATACAGTCAAATATCGGGTGATTGATTGGATTCCAATTTATCAGCCTATCACCATTAGGCTGAAACGATTAGTCGTCGTTATCAACAACAAAAAATTGTCAACAAAAATGTTCATTGTCAAATGGTCGTTTGATCTCATTTATCATAACATGGGATCACATTAAACTCTCGTGATGATGCGCGAGAGCAGTACTGCAGTTTGGGCCTGACTGAGGAGAGGAAGAAATACACAGATCACAGTCCAGACGCACTCTAAACATTCACAGCTTTAGGTGATGTACATCACAAAGTACAAAAATACCAAACAAATAAATACAGAAGCACTCTCATTGTGGAATAAATGGGAGTCAGAACTCTTTAAAGGAAACACCCCCACGTTACATCTTAAATGCAGTTTTAATGAATTATAGCTTTATTTAAGTTCAAATAATACGAAAGCAGGTCATGTAAATAACTACAAACTCCGACTCTAGCATTTCTGTGCGGTCAGCGCCTCTTCTACGAGTTGTGCGAAGTGTCCCGATCTAAGGGGGAGAGATTGAAATTTAAGATTGAGTCATAATCTGTTGCGGGGACGCTTGTCCCTCGAGTGCGCACACTTAATGCAGCTAGATTATAACGTGATTGCTCGTGTCTTATTGAATCATAATATATGTGTCACTGTGTATTTCTTATCAGGAAGAAAATTGGCAATACGCAGCTTTAATAAATAAGAGAGATTGTTTTATTGTGAGTTAAAGATGAATTGAAGAACTGAAAGGTGAGAGAGTCTTCGCCCCATTATACACTGCAACAAAATATGTTTTTGATTTGTTTTGGCTTGTTTTCCAATATAAATCTCAAAAACTCCTTTAAAACAACTTACATTTTCTATAGCAGCTATACTGCAGAAGAAAAAATTGTTATCTGAGAATGTTGAATATAATATTAAAAATACAAATATTTTAAAATATCTAAAAATCCTTTAAAAAAATGATGCATTCACCTGAGACGCAGCATATAAGTTATTTAGACTTGCTTTTAGAGAATAGGTCTTGAATATAAGTATTTGTTGTCTTTACTGCACTCACAAAAATATAACCAAGTGGAAAAATACACAAATACACAAAATACAAAGTATTTTTCCCCCCTTTAATTCAGTGAATTAAGCACTGAAGTATTTTTAAAAGATGATTTTTTTTCCACTTTATTGTTAGTAAGCACATTAAATACAACCTTTAAAGTCAGACAAGCCGAATAATCGGTAAAGAGCTTATGCTTAATTGTTGCAATAATCGTCGAATAATCGAATAACGGTCTAATAACTGTTAGATTGTTAATCGATTAACAAAATAATCATTAGTTGCAGCCCTAATCACCATTAGGAAAGTCAGAATGAATGTGTTCCTAAGAAGAATGTGCTTCAAAGTGAGGGCAGTTAATAGCCCATGCAGATAATATGAAAAAAAAAGCCATTTAACTGTATCTGTTTGAAGTGTTTTCTTCCTATGAATGCATGAACTCTGACATTCCTAATGGAGACAGGCCGATATATCGGCCACACCAATTAATCACCCGATATTTGGCTGTTTTCAGATTATCTGGCAATAACCGCACCCAAAATGAAATGTTTTCGTCATAGCAACGCATGAATTCTAGCAATCCTAATGGACCAATAAATCTGTCAGACTAATTAAATCACACAATATTTAGCTCTTTTCAGATGTTAGAATTAATGCGTTCCTATGTCGAAAACACAATACAGATATTCTAATAATAGCAAAATATGAAGTGATTAATCAGCCTGGCCAGTAAGTATATTGGTCTATCACCATTACGAATATCAGATTTCATGCATTTCTAAGAAGAAAAAAAAACACTTTGAAGTGGTTATAGTTATCAGCCGAAGCAGATAATCTGAATTTGGCCAAATATCAGGCGATTAATCGGTCAACTCTAGTCGATCGGTCTATCAACAGGAATGTCAGAGTTTAAGTGTTCCCATGACGAAAACACATTTTGGGCACAGTTATTACCAGGTGCAGATAATATCTGTTGTCAGTCTATCAACATTTGGAATGTCAGAATTAATGCATTCTTATGATGAAAACACTTCAAAGCAGGCACCCTTTTTGGGCAATGCAGATAACATGAATATATCCAATAACGGGTGATTAATCGGTCTGGCCGATATATCGGTCTATCACCCTTAGGAATGTCAAACTTTATGCGTTCTTAATGAAAACACTTCAAAGTAGGCACCCTTTTTGGGCAATGCAGATAACATGAATATATCCAATAACGGGTGATTAATCGGTCTGGCCGATATATCGGTCTATCACCCTTAGGAATGTCAAACTTTATGCGTTCTTAATGAAAACACTTCAAAGCGGCACCCTTTTTGGGCAATGCAGATAACATGAATATATCCAATAACGGGTGATTAATCGTCTAGCCGATATATCGGTCTATCACCCTTAGGAATGTCAAACTTTATGTGATCTTAAGACAAAAACATGTCAATAGCTGACAACTGGAGTTGTATATAACCCAATCAAGCTCAGCTGCTGACAATGTATGACATAAATAAACAAGACTGAACCATACTCCATTTATATAAAGAGCTTGTATAATTATAGCAGCATTGCTCAAATGTACCTGTCATGTAAGGGGGAGGAATGTAGAGAAACATCCCATGCGCTCAGCAGATCCTCGGCCTGTTCCGACTACAGAGAGGGAGTCGGTCACTCACAGCTGTTTTTGGAACATTACCAATTTTCTGGATTATTCAACCAAACTCAAATCTTTCTAAACTACCAGATATATTTCCCACATGCCAATTTAGGACCCGCATTTACAGTCATGAAGCCAAATGATCAAATCAAAGAGGAACTTGTCACCAGTTGGTATGAACTGTAATTCTTTATGTCCATTGCAATGTTACAAGAAAGCGTCAGTGCTGTATTTAGCTGATGCGATGTTAAACCACAGACACTGCTGGAATACATACTTTCATCTGGATTTCCAGAAACACAGCAATGATTGTGATATATAATATACCTTGATCACCAAATCAAACAACATGGATCTTAAATTTACCAAGAATATTAATGATAAAACATTTAAAACATAAAGAATGCCCTGAAACCTTGACAGCTCTAAGCCTGGATATACTGTACCTGCATATCAATGATTTGAAACCATTTTCAAATGTAAAGATGTAACAAACTCTTAACTGAGGGTGAAGGAATAATAAAGCAATCACAAAGCCTCTCTTGGGGTCAATTTGGATAATTGATCCATTTGCCCAATACAAAGTGAAATTGTCCCGTTAAACAGGGTTTTTGATAAAGCCAATGTTATTTTCATAACAAAGCACACAAATCCGTTTGAATACGGAATCCCGTGGAATTTGCGTTTAGGAAAAAGAGATGAAGGGAAGAAAAGGACTGGTGCATACCTCAGCATGCCTTCCTCACTCCATTATCTGCAGCAGCAACCGGCTCAGGAAATTCATCAAGATGGAAAACTGACTAATAATGACAAATAGTCCAGCAGTACTCCCGTAAACAACAATGTTCCCTTCTGTAGCGGTTCTGTATCCCAACACAAATCTTCTTCTTTAAATGACGGATCTTTCAAAGTTTTTTTGAACACTTTCTTTTTCTTATCCCAAATGCGGCACAAAAGACAAAAAGAAACGGAAAAAGAAACATCTGGTCACTAAGTATCTTTTTGGAAAGGATGAGACGTTGAAAGAGATAGGGGGGAAACTCTGCATCGTTGTTTCGTCCCTTGGGTTCACCACGTTGTTTTTGAGCACTTATAATTTCCTTTGTTGTGTCCAAAACATCTCGAGTTGCCCATGTTTATTACACATCTCAGCCGTCAACACACAGTCTGATGAAGCACAGCGCGATTCTCTCCAGCGGGAAAAAAGACTTCACCCAGCATAAAGGCGAAATTCAGTGACGGTGCGTGTGTGTGTGTGTGTGTGTGTGTGGTTTTTTCAGCTTCCCAATAATGGCGGCCGTTGGTCTCTCCTCCCTCCTTTGCTCCGAGAGAGAATAGGGAGAGCTGTAGTCTCGCGCATGGACACAATTACCGCGCGCGCATACACTAAATAATTATGACGACGATCCCTTTATCGCAAGCACGTATCTAAAGGTACTGGAGTTAGAAACTGTTCAATCTGTGAACAAATGATATGCTATAATTCAATTATTATTATTATTTACAATAAGTTTTGATGAGGTCCCATTTAGGAATACTGTGGCTATAAATAAAGGCTACACTTCCATTCAAAAGTTTAGACTTGACTGAAGTTTCTTCTGTTGATCCTTACTATTTTTAAAAACGTATGCTTAAATGCTTGAAATTAGTTTTGTAAACATAACATAATATAATATAATCAGGGACGGAGTCACGGGCCCATGGGCACTGGCCCCTTTGTCCTGGTTGGTAATCCATCCCTGAATATAATATAATGCAATGCAATACAAAACAATATAATCAGGGTACAGAGGGTTACTTTTGAAATGTATACCACTACAGATTACAGAATACATGCAGTAAAATGTAGATTGTAATGTATTCCGTTGGATTACTCAAGGTCAGTAATGTATTCCGTTGGATTACTCAAGGTCAGTAATGTATTCCGTTGGATTACTCAAGGTCAGTAATGTATTCCGTTAGATTACTCAAGGTCAGTAATGTATTCCGTTGGATTACTCAAGGTCAGTAAGCTATTCCGTTAGATTACTCAAGGTCAGTAATGTATTCCGTTGGATTACTCAAGGTCAGTAATGTATTCCGTTAGATTACTCAAGGTCAGTAATGTATTCCGTTGGATTACTCAAGGTCAGTAATGTATTCCGTTAGATTACTCAAGGTCAGTAAAGTATTCCATTGGATTACTCAAGGTCAGTAATGTATTCCGTTAGATTACTCAAGGTCAGTAATGTATTCCGTTGGATTACTCAAGGTCAGTAAAGTATTCCATTGAATTACTCAAGGTCAGTAATGTATTCCGTTGGATTACTCAAGGTCAGTAAAGTATTCCATTGAATTACTCAAGGTCAGTAATGTATTCCGTTAGATTTCTCAAGGTCAGTAATGTATTCCGTTGGATTACTCAAGGTCAGTAAAGTATTCCGTTGGATTACTCAAGGTCAGTAAAGTATTCCATTGAATTACTCAAGGTCAGTAATGTATTCCGTTGGATTACTCAAGGTCAGTAATGTATTCCGTTAGATTACTCAAGGTCAGTAATGTATTCCGTTGGATTACTCAAGGTCAGTAAAGTATTCCATTGAATTACTCAAGGTCAGTAATGTATTCAGTTGGATTACTCAAGGTCAGTAAAGTATTCCATTGAATTACTCAAGGTCAGTAATGTATTCCGTTAGATTTCTCAAGGTCAGTAATGTATTCCGTTAGATTACTCAAGGTCAGTAATGTATTCTAAATACTTTGGATTACTTCTTCAGCACTGGTAGATTTTTTTTCACTTGTTTTGACTATAAATGCTCTGCCAGTACAGTAAGACAAAATATACATGTTAAAAATAAATTCTCTGAAAAACCTAAATATCTTGTATATCTAAAACAAGATTAATCAAACTGATCTTGCATTAAGGATTTGAGATATTTTTACAGGAAAACAATACAAAAACTATTATCAAGAATATGGTTTGTGCCCTTATATCAAAGGTCTAGAAAAAAAAATATGATCCAAAATGAACTTTCTTGATAAAAAATATTATCGTGTCTGGTAACATGTGCATGTACAATGGCTAGAAATAGCATCATTTCTATGTGTAAATGTTTTCTATCTTAAAGGACTAAATATTAAATGAAACAATTGACAATAAAATGCAAAGTAATCTCTTCAGTAATCAAAACACTTTATGAATGTAACTGTATTCTAATTACCAATTATTTAAATTGTAACTGTAGTGGAATACAGTTACTTATATTTTGTATTTTAAATATGTAATCCAATTACATGTATTCTGTTACTCCCCAACCCTGAATAATATAATATAATATAATATAAGCAGTGTTTGAAATTAACTTTTTGGCTCACCAGCCACTGTGGCTAGTAGTTTCCAAGGTCACTAGCCACTCAACATTTATTTTTAGCCAAACTCTCCTGCCTCACAAAAAGTGATAAAGGTAACTGGAGACTGTTATGAAATACATTTGTTTGGACATTATTTGATCAAAAATGATATTAGTTTAGCAGGACACATATCTAATGATTTAAGTCACCTTTAGAATATCTGTCATGGACAGTTATAACAGGAGGAAAATCTGTCAATAATATGTCCATAATTCATGGAAGTTTTAATCCCTTCATTCTAATTTGTACTTGCAAGTTTACCATTGCTCCATTCTTGTTTAATGGCATTTGTAATGATAAGGGCAGTGCCACAGGTAAGACCATGCATGCCTCCTCATTAATGTGGTTAAGTTAATGTAGATAATATAATATAATATAATACAATATAATACATGCCTACGTATTAATTTCTTTGCTAAACTAAAATATTAATCTGTGTAAAAAAGTTTCGATTTTGTTTTTTTCTTCAGTTCTTTCCATCTCACGATTGTTGTCATGATGTCACTGAAGTTTAATAAAAAGAGCTCTCAGGATTTCTGTTACCTACAGTATGAGTAGGCCTCAAAACTGAGTTCCCCAAATACTGGATGATTCCAGAATTAACAGAATTTGAATCCAGGCAGTGGTTTTCAGTCGATCATAACAGTATTTATTATGAAACACAGCTCATTAGCAAGCAAATTTCCAAAACAGCAGCTTTTGACAACAATCTTCTCTAGCGAAGTGTAGAAACAGTGAGAGGTCTCTACTCCCACCTCTAGACTGCAGCTGAAATATTCTTAGTCCCAAGGGCCACCACATTCTTCGCTCTCACAGTTGTGCAATCTCCTAACAATCAGAGCCCCAACCCCCTTCTCAATATGTGCAAAGACCCCATCCAGTTTTTCTGGACAATGTTTTATTGTAGATACCAACGAGTTCAAGTATGTCTACTGAATAAAACAGAATTTTGGTGATGTTACACTGATCCATTGTACATGATAGCACCATATTAAAACATGGCAAGAAATCTGTAAATGCATAAGCCATTTCCGAATTGATTTAAACTGCAAGAGCTATTGTTTTTTAATTGTATAGTCAAATGATTGGATTGAAAAAAAAAAGAAGCTTAAAACAAAGATGAAATTTTTTAATAGTTCCATTCATACATATATTTCTCATAGTGACATTTGGAAACATTGTATTTTTTAATTAAATGTAAAAAAGGGGCCTGGGGTCCTGAGTAGCTCAGCGAGTAAAGAATCTGACTACCACCCTTGGAGTAACACCTTCAAATCCAGTGTGTGCTGAGTGACTCCAGCCAGGTCTCCTAAGCAACCAAATTGGCCTGTTTGCTTGGGAGGGTACAGTCACATGGGGTAACCTCCTCGTGGTCGTTACAACGCGGTTCGCTCTTGGTGGGATGCGTGGTGAGTCGTGCGTGGATGCAGCGGAGAATAGCATGAAGCCTCCACACGCACTATGTCTCTGCGGTAACATGCTCAACAAGATGCACGGATTGATGTCTCAGATGCGGAGGCGTCTGAGATTCATCCTCCGCCACCCTGATTGAGGCAAGTCACTACGCCACCATGAGGACTTAGAGCGCATTGGAATTGGGCATTCCAAATTGGGGAGAAAACAATTATAATGAAATGTAAAACAACAACAAAAAAACTAAAGCATAAACAGTTTTAAACATCAATCTCTGTTGAAAACAGAAAATCAGCAAAAAATCTAAATGAATGCATTACACAAAAGTTTTGTGTATTTTGTTATTGGCCACTGAGCTGTTATTAAAACAACAGAACACTGAATCAACACATTATCTGAAACCACTTTGAAACTATCACATTTATTTCTAAAAAAAAAAAACATGAAATCTAGAAACCATATCAATAAATTAAGTAGCTTTAAATTAAAATATACTTTTAATTTGGTTAAATTTGTTCCAAGATAATGTAATTAATTCCGTAAAGTTGGGAAAAGAACAAGTACATATTTCAAATACATATTCAAATACAAAGTTAATTAAGGGTTTCTTAACTTCATTAAGTATATATTTTCTTAATAATTACAACGCAAAATGAATTTATTTTACCTTTGCGTCATGTGATATCGTCGTCGACAGCACAACCCCGGAATACGACGGTTCTTGTAGTCTTCAAGATTCCTTCATCCTCGTGTTCTTATCTGTGAATTCCTGCCTTCCGAAACTACATTACCCATCATTCCTAAAACGAACGGCCCTCTGCTCGCATCCTGACCGGTGAAGAGGGCGGGCGGCTGCAGAAACTAGCCCAAATTGAGGCAGTTATATTCCTTAACTAAATCAATTAAACATTGAATAAAAAAAAGAAAGAAACTGCGACACCCGGAATCTATATACATATAGCACAATGGTAAGTCTGGAAAATTAATGTAGGGAGCTTAAATCGCGAGCTTCGGTAGTTTGTGTATCAGTTCGTTTGAGCTAACAAGCTAGTGTGATAAATGTCGACTATAGCAACATGATCAAGGTCATAAAAGCAAAGAAAATATAGTTTATAATAGGCAGGAGCAAAATCGGTTCGCTTTTGCTTCATTTAATATTATTCTAAGCTGCATCAGAACAGAAATCAAGCTTTATTAATTACAAGCTAAAGGATAGTGACAAAATATTTGGTGCTAGCTCGATATTACCCGTGCATTGTATTTATTAAGTGTTACATATTGCCATTTATATGAGAAGCATTAATAATGCAGACCGAGCTGTTAAGGTTTTCAAACAATTGTTATTAGTTACAGAAAATTCGTCTACTAACAGCAGGGTCCCCATAATCACGGAAAACCTGGAAATATGTTGTTTTCAATTTTCTATATTGCCATGGAAATGCGTTTATAAATGAACAAAAATGTTAAAAAGCCATGGACATTTTTTAAAGGGGTTTAGCTAAGTTGTTCTTGTTACATTCATTCAGCATTAACATTTCATCTGCTGCAAAATCCTATTAAATTATTTAAAAGTACTTGCCATAAACAACTGAAAATGGTATGGAAATTCATTGGTCAAAAGCTGTGGGAACCTTATAACTCTTAACAGGCTTGTATTATGTCAAGGTCCTGCCTTCATGAGCTCTATGGGATGCAATTGGTGTAATGGGGCGATCAGTCCTAAGTTTTTCTCCTGTTTTTCTTAACTTCTTGTGCAGATCCGATTTATCCTCATCCAGAATCGGGCAGGGAAGACCAGACTGGCCAAGTGGTACATGCAGTTTGATGATGACGAGAAACAGAAGCTGATTGAAGAGGTTCATGCTGTAGTGACAGTCCGTGATGCCAAACACACCAATTTTGTAGAGGTACAACACTTACTTTCAACATTTAAACTCCCTCTGTGCTTCAGAAGTCATTATAAGAGGTTGACAATTAATCCCCAGCATCCAAATGTCTTCTTCCCACATCAGTTGACAATAGAGAAATTTAAATAAACCATAAATGTTTCATATTGGCCATGAAACTGTATTGTGAATTAGTATGTAATAAAAAATAAATTAATTGTTCAAAAGATGGGGGAACTGTGACAGCTTCTACAAGCCTTTTTTATGTTAGTCTAATCTGTTCCATTGTTTTCCTCTGCAGTTCAGAAACTTCAAGATCATTTACAGGCGGTACGCCGGCCTGTACTTCTGCATTTGCGTGGATGTGACGGACAATAACCTGGCTTACCTGGAGGCTATTCACAACTTCGTCGAGGTAAATCATATCCAGAAGCTATTATTTGCGACCTGCACCATTTTTTTTAAGTCAGATAACCCAGAAGGTTTAACCTGTTGATACGCACCCCCTTTTTGAGCACAAACCATGAAAATGACATAAATGTTTGTATTTACTGGACCCTTTGGAGTATGGACACAGTTGTAGTATCTTTTGAAAGAAGACACTTTGGGCTTTATTTCACAAGTTTCAGAATTAATATATGTTGTTATTTTTTAAAGTTAGAGAAACGGAAGTTTATAGTAATGGAAATATTTTGTGCTGAACATGTTTTTATAATCTAAAAAAGCAATAATAAAAGTATCAAGACAACCCATAAATACAATGACCTCAAAGCCACAAGTCTGAAGAAGTTACGTTTCAAATTTGTAGATGATCTAACAAAAAATTAGGTTCCTGCAAACTTTTTTCTCTGAAAAATCACTGCTGGTATACAGAGTAAAATTAAAGCACTGCCTTTCAAGACGACACAAAATCTGACTGCACTTCTTGGATATTATGAATAAAACTACGTTGCATTTTTAAAAATAGACTTTGGAGACAGGCTCATTTTGTTTACGAGACTCTAATATATAAGATAATATACAGTTTTGATGAGTGCAGCTCAGATTGCATAGGTTGTTGAAGAACGATGATGAAGGGTAATTCTTTCAGGCGAGATCTCATGTAAAAAATGGAGAATATATATTAAATATTTCTCAGATTTATCACTTTTATGGACAAAAAGTGCTATTGGATGTTTTTCAATGAACACTTGTCATGGACGATTGACCCAAGTGTGGCGGACTGGATTCATCTGGCAATCGTGTTTTCATAACAAATGTATGAAGTCCCATTTTGATATTGTATGTTTTCATTTGTACTCCTGGCACAAATAACTAAATTGCTGTTTTCTGGAGCATTGCTATCATAAAACAGAAATCAGATATCAATGTTGAACCCTTAGACCTTTGAAACGATGTATAATTTGTTAACATTAATTACATTTATAGACTGTAAATTATATATTAAATGCAAGCAGAGTGACGTCACTACCGTGTTCGGGGGATTGCGTATCAACAGGTCAATAACTGAAGGGATAAAGAGAGTGGAAAATGTCTCTGGTTTCTAATGATATAATTAGGTTTCTCCAAACCATTGGAGTTGTATAATTACTTAAATTTTGCCATGAAAATTGTCATTTTACTTTAATCAGTATGTGTTTCTGTTTCAAAGTGGCTCAAAATGTAGAGCACATCAGTTTACTCCTGGAAATGACCATAGGGCCTGATAGACTCAGTCTTGGGTTAGGGATTATTGCTTTTTTATTTTACAGTTATTTTTCTTAGAGAGAGAGAGAGAGAGAGAGAGAGAGAGAGAGAGAGAGAGAGACAGACACACTTTCCCAAATTAATCAGCTTATTCCTGCATTTAATTGAGCAGTTAAATGAGTTATTCAGCATAATTCTTGAACACTAGATTGATTATGCAGCAGAGAATCCATAATTAAAAAGCTCACTTGTATGAACCAGAAATGAAGGCTAAATCAAGATAAGATATGGAGACCCTTAAGGGAGGTTTAAGTTCTATCTTAGAAATGTAAGGAGATTAACTTTAATGAGGGCCCTTAATGTGCAGCATGATAAAATGTGTTGCATTTACTGAGCTTAAAAGAGATGAAATGTTTTGCATTAATGTCATTTGTGAGTGAGAGACTGTTTTTTTCTTTCACAAATATCAACATGTAACTAGATAGATAAAGTTTGTCAAGACAAACTTGGATGTCGGCTTGACAAAGCCTGGTCTAAAAGTTTAAACTAGTTTTATAAGTTTGAAGATTGATAGTTACACATTACAGTAAGACAAACCGTCAACTAGATATCCAGCTAAATTGTCACACAGATTGTCAGTTTGATAGATAAAGCAACTTATCTTTTGTTGGTTTATTTACATTTGAAATATTTGACAGTTGAAGTTTGAATAATTGAGCATTCCCTTGGCCTGTTTGAATGTTTGTCAATGTAAGCCTATGGGAAATAATTTATTTATATTTCATTGTCTGCTGTGTGAAAACCGTAAGTCCAATCAGTTCTCATCAAAAAATCCTCCACGTGCAGCAATGACAGCTTTGCAGATCTTTGGCATTCTAGCTGTCAGTTTGTCCAGATACTCAGGTGACATTTCACCTCACACTTCATGTAGCACTTGACAGAGATGTGGCTGTCTTGTCGGGCACTTCTCACGCACCTTACAGTCTATCTGATCCCACAAATGCTCAATGGGGTTAAGATCCATAACACTCTTTTCCAATGTCTGTGTTTATTTGCCCATTCTAATCTTTTCATTTTGTTTTTCTGTTTCAAAAGTGGCTTTTTCTTTGCATTTCTTTCCGTAAGTCCTGCACACCTGAGTCTCTATTCTGTTGTACATGAAACTGGTGTTTAGCAGGTAGAATTCAATGAAGCTGTCAGTGGAGGACATGAGAGGCGTCTATTTCTCAAACTAGAGACTGTGATGTGCTTATCCTCTTGTTTAGTTAAGCTTCATTTAACAAACCAAATAGCTTTCAGCGTTGTTTGATTTAATGGCAAGTGATTTTCTAGTATCAAATGATCAATTTACCGTGATTACTCAAGGTTAAGGTGTTGGAGTGATGGCTGCTGGAAATGGGGCCTGTCTAGATTTGATCAAAAATGACTTTTTTCAAATAGTGATGGTGCTGTTTTTTAAATCAGTAATGTCCTGACTATACTTTGTGATCAGTTGAATGCCACTTTGGTGAATTAAAATAACAATTTCCTTCAGACAGAGCAAAATCTGTACATTATTCCAAACTTTTGGCCGCCAATGTGTGTAATATGTGTGTGTGTGTGTGTGTGTGTGTGTGTATGTGTGTATATATATATATATATATATATATATATATATATATATATATATATATATATGCAGATAACCATTTCTGTAAATTACACTTAGGTGGTAGCAAATCAACATCTTTCAACATTAAACCAGTAATAAAGCACAGAGGCTGAAACAAGTCTAATTATAATTTATTCAAACCAGCGTGTCTACTAAAAGACTATCAGTGTTTAAATATCATAAGTGTTTTCCCTGCGAATGACAACAAAGCATATCATTTTGTGAACTGCTGTGCATGACCATCAAGCAATATACATAAAAGACAACATAGCCTGATAGTAATTACAGGTTTTAATTACGTCCTGATGTCATTGTAATGTCATTAGTCACTTTTATTCTTAATTAATCCAGCTATTTCTCTCCTTGTTAAATGGGATTACCGAACTAAACGAGTGACATGCCTCCTCTGTCAATTGGTCATAAGACGCTGATCCTTGCTCATTCATAAATATGCTCCTTCACAGCTCACACTCCAATGCTGTTGGCTCACACTACAGTCGGTTTACATGTGGGAAAAGCAACGAAAGTGCCTCACGATTCAAACAAGTGCAGTGTTGCAGCTGTTTAGAACAGTTACGTGCTGATTGCAAAGTCACATAATTTTAGGGGTGATGAAGCCCTCCTAAAAAAAAGTCCTAATAACACAGATGGCTGCTCCTAAGGCACTTGGAAATAAGTGAGGACAGTTCTAGGAGATTGCGCTCCGTGTCTGCACGCTCATGCGGTCACAAGACCTCACCACTTCCAGTATATTATGTACTTGCGCGTCATTGCAAGCTAAATATAAATCACTCTCCGAGTGCTCGGTTAGAAGACTTTGTTCACTCTGTGTTTTTTTGTGCTCTCTTGCTCGTTGTCTTCTAATGTTAACGTTATAAATGCAGCACTGGCCCGATCGGGCAAGTGACAGTTCTAGCAACAGGCAAGAATCTTTCTAACACTGCCCCTGGGCCATCGGGCAGTCCTTATTGTTGCGCCCTGTACTATTCCAGAACAATCCGAAGGTCTGTACTAGGTTTGGTGAATGTACTGTAGCTTGAAAGCTCTAGGTGCGATAGAATAAATTCTCACCATTATTCTTCGTGTCTGTTTGGGTCGGCTCTGCATTATTGCAAGTAAAACAGCACGTGTGTGTGGAGAAAATCATTGGCAGCCAGCTCCGCGCTCTCCGATATACTTCCATCATCTCTCTATCTGATATTTCATCTCATTCCCATGCTCCTGACATCGTCATAAAACTGAGTGTGGTAAAGTTAATGTTTGACATTTGGGATAATATTAATTAAACTGTGTATTTCACACCATGAAGCCAAACCATCACAGCTAATCATCTGTCTTCTACATTAACACATGGTTCAAACTAGAGGGCGACCGATATAGGATTTTGCCGATACCGATAACTGATTAATCAGCCGATAGTTTTTAAAATTGATACTGAATGAAAAAACTACTTTTAAAGTAGGGATGCACCGAAACCACTTTTTCTCTTCCGATTCTGATACCGTAAATCTCAGTATCGGCCGATCCGATACCAGTGTTGTTTTTTTTGCATAATCAGTTTAAATATCTTTACATTATTGTGTGGAACTAATTGGGATTACTCTTTAATATGTAAAGAAACACAAACCTTTAACAAACACATTATTTCAATATAAATGTATAGAGTATTAAGAAACACTTTATAATTAACTAGTATACTGGATAATGTAGCAGCAAAATTAACTAATTCCAGTCTTCAAATCTTTAATAGAAAAGAAACCAGTGTTTTATTCTTGATTTTTCTTTTTTTGTTTTTTTACAGATTTCAACTTGTATCTGGACTTTAAAGGATTCAGATCTCTTTATGTTCACTTTAGTTGTAAGACATCAGTCCACTTTTCATTCAGTTATTTTTTGGAACCCATTCAACTTAAATATTGTTATAAATTGTAAACTAATACTAATATATTAATAACTAATAAATAACTTTACAGACATTAGTTTTATCGTCTGTTAATGCCTGATCTTCTGTAAAGCTGCCTATGAAACGATGTGTGTTGTGAAAGGCGTTTCAAATAAAATTTACTTGACTAATGATGACAATAATAATAAATAATATTATTATTATTTTTAAATACAACAGAAATATATTTAATTTGTGCACTTTTTAAACCCTCATGTTTTTAAATGTAACATTCCATCCAAACTCTCCAGGAAGTCCTGTTGGTGTCTGTTTGTAAGCAAGTTCACAGTAGTTTAATTCGCTTCTTATTCAAATTCTGGTCAAATGCATCTCCAGTGCCGTTCTAAATGCATATTATAAGTCAACCGAACTATTGAGCATCTACATCTGAGATGCTGTTCTTGAGTAGTGCTCAAATATTGCACAGTGTGTGAAGGCTAAAAATAGCTGCGGTTGTGTGTGTAAACAGAGCTGTGGATTTTATATGTTATTAAACAGTCTTTTGTGATTCACAGAGCTATTGCATGTCTTCAAGTGGCTGATCACTTCACTTCTGGTGAGGGGTCTTTAATGTGAAACTAGGGCAAACTAGTGATTTGCAATGTCTTATGCGTTTTTAACGCTTCTATAAAATTCATTGATATTTTATTGTATTTTGCGCTGTTACGCTCATTTAAATTCTCCAAGAAACTCGTCACACACACACCAATCACTTGATGTTTATCTAATCAACATTACAAAAATTGGTATTACTGTGAGGATAAAAAATGTATTAAAATCAATGCATTTCTGATTTGTTTATATACGTTTCTCTTGACTGCTCCCCGCGATGCTTCTGAAAAAAACAAACATGGCATCCGAGAAAGACTATATTAGCGGAGGTAAGGGACATTTCATCATTTAAACTGGTCTGTATAAGTGAGTATAGTTTACGGAGCACGTGGATATGCTTGTTTTTCTCAACAAAAGCATGACGTGAGATACAATTTAAACATGATAACTATTATTATTATTCTTCACTTTGCTTGAGCTTAAATGCTTACATTCAATTCTTTTTTTTGTTTTCAAAAAAGGAATACTGCTTGTTTAAATATAAAAACAAAAAAAAACACAGGACATGATATAAGCTTGTTTTGATTATAATTAGTTGCTTGTTTTTTTTAAATGGTGTAAAACAAAATTATTACATTTTAAACCTTTAACTAAAATCATTTTACAACAACTCTTTCTCATTAATTGCCTAAATTTAAATATTAGAATATTCATTTTTTATGAGCTTAAATATTTGAACACCAAATTATTGATTAATGCCCATCCCTACTCTAATGTGCAACGTTTTGATAGAACTGAAACTACAACCATGTAAACACGTTAACAAATATATATATATATATATTGGTAACAAATGAAACTGTTAACATACCGGAATGCATAAAACACCAAATGCATTGTCTGAACAGGACAAAAACACATTAAATCAGTTTTTTTACAAGCCTCATCCAAACCACATTCATAGGTGATTTGAAATATGATTAAAATAAAAATTTTCTTAATGTATCTCAGTCTGAACAGTCAGCTGTGCGCGATGGTTGTTATACATCAGGTTTTGCGGCATTATTAATGCCTTCACAGGACACTTTGAATTTAATACAATAACGATGGCTATGCAGTAGGATCGTTACAAACAGGATTTTCAATAAAAACTACTTCAAAAATGAGCTCAGCCTGTTTTATTAAACATTTCAGTGATACAAAACTCTCACTGTGAAAAGTAAACTGGGCATAGAGATCATCACTTCTGTATGAAACACCCAAATGTAATTTATGTTACAGGGCACACAAAGCACTGCAAACCTCTTATAATAATACAGACATTGACTTACCCAAAGTGATGCACTGAAGTGCAGTAACCCATACTGGTTGCGAGAAACCACAGCACGTCACGCGCATACGGGACACTTGAGCGTTTTGAACCGCTTCATCACAGGATGCGTGTCCTCGTCTCGCCATCCAAACTTTTTGTGTTTTAATATGGGAGAGAAAGCCTTCAATGCAAACACTGCATATGCCACCTCTCCCATTTTAAGCTGTTGTGTGTGAAGAAAGTTCATATTTGGATACTGCCCTCTTGAAAAGCATAATCAATGGTAAAATGCTAAAATCTCATGCATGGCGAATATACTCAAGTTTGCTGCATTACTATGACAACTAATGTGGACATGATTGCATAAGCGACTAGTCTGAACAGAATAAAAACAATCTGGCCATATATAACTTGGAGTTTGTACAGGCACTCAAACAAATTTGCAGATTTGAGGAAGAATCTAATTTTTGTCTTCCTCTAAGCGCTGCTGCTCTTGAAACGTGAGTCCCACCTTCTTTGATTTGATTGGTCGTCTAAAACGACATTGACGAGCGGTGTTAAATCACTCAAATTTCTACTGCAAACCTATTTACAACTTGAAACTTACTGTGATTTAAACATTATTAAAGGGATTTTTTTTTTTTTTTTTGTATTGTTAGCTCTGTGAATACGTGTAAATGGCATATAGTTCTGTTTATGTATGTAGATAGATATTTCTATTCATAGCTTTCTTTTCCTCTTCTCCCTGGGGTTGTTTTATAACACTTAATACTATAAAATTATATTTGATTTAGATTTTGATCTTCAACAAATCAACAATCCTTAGTAAATTGTTCTCATTTAAAATAATAAAATCATTGTTCTTAGAGTGCCTCCTAGTGGTGGAATAATGCAAGGACACATAGTGTCATCGCATTTGTGTTTAAAGATTTGTGCAAGTTAAGTAGCTTGAAAAAAGAGGAAGAAAACCTAGCGCTCGGAGAAAGATCTGCCCCACTTATATCTGTGGTCTTGATCTGCAATACATCAGTGAAGTCAGCAGCATAAAGCGTCTTACATTTTCTGCCGTCTTGTTAAACAGCATCGCTGGAAAATGCTGATTTACAGACTTTTTACCAATGTGCATCACCTTTGGATTCATCCTGCCAAGTTTGATGTCCAGAAAAAAAAAAGAGAAGAAAATCAGCACAATTAAAATAGGGTTCCAACAGCTTCGCTGCTTGGCCCCCTAATAGTTCTTGGAAGAACAACTGGGCCTCCGCCTTTTTAGTGCTTGGGCCCTAATAATCCTTGGAAGAACAACAGGGCCTCCGCTCTTTCAGTGCCTGGGCCTTAACTAATAGACTGTTTTAAGCAAGAAGTACATCACAAATGTAGTTTAAAAAATTATCAAAGCATGTTTTCAAACTGTTTTTCTAGATTTAAAGAAGCAAGAACATTTAACAATGTGTAATTATATGCACCAACAAAACAACACACAGTAAGAAGTACATGTTTTTTTTTTTTTTTTGTAAAAGATTTTAAGCATAAAACATGTCAAATGTCATACAGGGACTTTAGTAGACATTACAACAATGAAAACAAATTGTTCAATCAGTGTTTTAAAGTAAGTTACTGAAAAGGAACTTCAAAAATGAATCAAACCTCTCACACTCACAAATGAGAAATCATTGCAATATTCATGCTGCAAGAGAATTTTTCCTTGCAAGCAAAACAATATCAAATCATCTGCATATGCGCCTGCCTTTGGCTGTATTAAAAGTGAATCACAAAGAAGTCATAGTGTACTTTGAAAGGAAAGAGCACGCGATCATGCACAAGACGTATGGTATACCCTAGCCTTTCCTGTAAACATTTCAAATCTAATTGTAATCATTGTGTAATGCCAATAATGCAGAAACAGGTAAATATAAAGGAACTATAGCTCAGTGGGGAGCACTTCTGCTTGCGTTATTTTCCATGTCTAAGAGACTAACGGAATGTGGCCGTGAGGGAAATCGGCGGCCAGAAGTTCAAGAACATTGTGACATGGAATGCTAGGACTTCCTCTGACCCTCACTGTAAACAACTCCCCCAACATGAAAACTAGCCCATATGCTAAATGTCACTGGATTTAATGCATAACCACAGCTAGGTCAACCAGCAACCCATCACTGGATTGTACCATGCTAATATGAATTCAGATTGGGGTGAATGACAGAACGCTTAATGTATTTGTGCCTCTGCTTATTTGTGAACTGACGTGTATTCCTCTTGCTTTACAGGTTTTGAATGAGTATTTCCACAATGTGTGTGAATTAGATCTGGTCTTCAATTTTTACAAGGTAAGTGCAGCACTTCCTTCAAATCAATAAATAACTAATTACTCCATTTAAGAGCACATTTGAAGACAAAATGTCAAAAGATGCCGTGAAATACATTTTATTAGAGATATGAGTAAGGTTAATATAAGGTTAATATCAAAGGCAAATAATTTAGCAATGTGGAATACATAAGATCAGATCTTTTAAAGGGGATGTAATGCAGCAAATTCATTTACATGTTAAGAGAACCCATATGAAGTTTTTAAGGCATTTGTTGCAAATGAAATAGACATACTGTTGGTTAAGGATTTCTTGAGTTACTTACACGTTTATGTTGGTGGTCGAAACGGCTCTCTGTGCTTTAGCGCCACCAGCACTGGTTTGGTAACTGCTGCAACTCCTGACACATGATCCGAAGCTCTTATTTTATTGGTCAGGGCATTTCATCACAAGGCAAAGAAAAAATGAGACACTCACCATAAAAAAAACATTTGTTCCAGGTGAGAATGGATCATTAGCAGTCAATGTTTTTCTATTCAAAATATTAATCGCAGGGAAGATTCGCATTTGGTGTGAAAAGGCCTTAATGGGTGTCCAAAGAAAAGATCCACGCGACACATTTGTCATTGAATAATGTCTCTATTAATACCATTTCTGTTCTTTACAGTCAATTGTTAATGATAAATAAAAATAAACATTTAATTCTAATCAGGCATAGCACAGATGACAGTGTCATTGGAGTCTCTCTCGTTCACATGCGCTCATCTACAGACGCTCTTACATGAATGCCAGTTTTATTTAAGAGACAGTACCGGTTTTAGCACATGTTCAAATGTACAAATGATGCAATTAAACAATAAACATGTAACAAAAAATAATACATTAAATATAATATCGTTTTTATTGATTGAATATATTTATTTGTTCATTTTTAAAAAGCCAAAATGAGGAAAAACGAATAAAATATAATTAGTAAAATGTATATTATTATTTTCGTAATGTACCTAGTTAGAAGGTTTCCTGTAATTAACAGCATTAGCTGGGAGAGAATTAGTTTTATATGCAAGCAAAATTGGACATTATTACTGAAATAAATCCATATGGAATCGGAATTGAATTGGGAAATCTGTATCAATACCCAGCTCTAATTTCAAGTATTTCTCTGGCAGACAACAGCTCAATAAGAAAATCTTGAGAGCGAAAAGGATGAGATAATTATGTCTATTTCAGCTGTAATGCACTGCCATGGCAACAGGTATTTGATGCATAATTACAACAGTCACGTAATTAAGAACATCCTCCTCCATTTGGTACATGAGGGAGGATGCCATTAAAGGAAAGCCAAACAATTATAAAAAAGAAAAAAGTTGCTACAGATAATTGCATTTGATTTCTGCTATGCTAATTACCTGATGTATTTATGAATCCGCCTACATGAACCTTAACTAAGGTTTGCCCACACTGAAGGCAAGCTGATTTTTATATGTTTTACACAGGACTAGAACAGATGATGTAAAGCATCTTAACAGTAAAATCAGCTTGTCTTGTTTTTAAGTCAACATGAAATCAAAATTGACACCATTTACTTTCTTAACACCTCTTCCTGGTCTTATTATGCACAATTCATCAGGGCATGTTATGTCAAAGGGAAAGAAAATATTAGTGAATGTCTTTAATTTCAATTGTCGCTTGCAATGCTTCGTGGGATTGTGGTTCATTCCCTTATTAAAGATGTCAAAGGGATGGTTCACACGAAAATGAAAATTCTCATTGCAAAATAGTTTAAACAAAGTTTGGCCTGTGAAAATAAGATTTGAAAAACTTAATAGTTTTTTTTTATTTTTTTTTTATAACTTTTATTGTATTAACTTTTTTCAGCATAAAAATAGCCATAGAAGCTGGCATGGCATTAAACCACATTCAAACAAACTTGCCCTTATGCCATCTGAGATGTGTATGACTTTCTTTCTTCTGCACAACACGAATTAAGAATTTTAGAAGAATATTTCAGCTCTATAGGTTCATTCAATGCAAGTGAATGGTGACCAGTACTTTGAAGCTCAAAAAATACATTAAGGCAGCATTAAAGTAATCCATCCGACTCAAGTTGTTCAATTGATATCCTCAAAAGTGGTTTGATAGGTGTGGGTGAGAAACAATCAATATTTAACTCTATAAATCATATAAATCACATTTTTGTTTTTGGCGATTCACATTATTCATTTGTATTGCCACCTACTGGGCAGGGAGGAGAGTTTATAGTTAAAAAGGACTTGAATAGTACCTGTCGTGATTTAAGATTTTCAAATACTTTTTTTGCTTCAAACCAAAGATTGCAATGTTGTGATTCACCTTGTAGCTGGTTCGTTTGGTTCGGAACTCTTTAATGAAGACGGCTGATAAAGTTGGCAGGCACTGCTGCTTTCTGTTAAGAGAATAAGTGAATTAATGGGAACTACAGTCACTGACATGTGTGTTGTCTAATTGTATTACAGGTTTACACAGTGGTGGATGAGATGTTTCTTGCTGGAGAGATCCGAGAGACTAGCCAGACCAAGGTCCTCAAGCAGCTCCTTATGCTGCAGTCTCTGGAATAGAGAGCTCATTGGTGTCCGGCCCCGTCACTCAATCAATTACCCGCCGTTGCAGCAGGCCCCGCCCACCTCTGCTGCAACCAAGCCAAAATGTGTGTGTTTGGGTGTTGTCTTGCTGAATTACTTCCACAAATATTTCACTTTTTCATTACATTTTCAAAATCATGTTTTGCATTCAGTTACTCGTGAATTTGAAAGGCCTTCCCAGTTATTTAGTATTGACCTCATTACTTCTCCCAGTGCTTTGGCTCACCCAGACTCGAATACTTCAGCAATTTTATAGCACAGTAGACTTGAAAGAGTCAGACTGGCAACCTCTCCAAGCCCATTCTTTAACACTGAAACAGAGAATAGACATCCTGATGGCCAAAACCACCGAGGCACGGAAGCATCTGAACAACAAGATCAACACTTGTTCCGTTCTACACTACAAATATGGATGAAATGTTGTCGTGGCAATGTTAAATCCTCATTTTATAACAAAAAAAAACCTTCCTAGACATATCTAAAGTTATCTTATGGCCAGACAAGTCCCATGTCCAATTCAAATGTTCATTTAAAGGAGTAGTTCACCCAAAAATGGAAATTCAGTCTTCATTTACTCGTCCTCAGATTGTTCCAAACTCGTATGACTGACTTCTGTGAAACACAAAAGGAGTTGTTAGAGAGAAGTTTATTGACTAATAACTTCAGTCACTATTCATTTGCATTGTATGGAAAAAGCAGACATATGGGTTTGGAACCACATGAGAACGATGAAGATCAGAATTTACATTTTGGTTGAACCCGTTTAGTTAAATGTTCTACTTGTGTACAGCAGTACTGTGTAGTTTGTTTTTGTAAAGTGTCCAAATACATTATGCATATATTTTAAGTGTAATTCTATGAACTAACCAGTCATTCCAATCATTGAAATGCTCTCTGATGCTGTTCATGTTCTTCCACTAAAGCTGCAGATCTCAATAGACATCTCATTTACCCATTCTAATGGCAGTGAAGTCTGTTGGCTGTGTGAAGAACTAGAGCGATTGGGGAGTGGTTTGGAGAACAAGGCTGAGCAGAAGAACCGAGCTTGAGAATTGACAAAAGATGGGCTACTTTTATTTTCCCCTTTTGTAGCGCCGGTTCCCTCGATCCAAGCTCTGTGGAAACTGCTCAGCCTTGAAACTTCCGTTACTGTGATCATTTATTTTTTATATGTTAGTTTGATACTTTTTTCCCCCCAAAATAATCTAGATTTGCCTAATTGTCCCCGTAAGATTGCAGAGTAAGAGTTGATATAAATGGTGTTCTACTCATGTGTGTTTCTGTCAGATATATATATATATATATATATAAATAATCCACAAAGGTAAAATAAAGAATAAAAAAAAAAATGCATGCTTTGTGTATGAATCCAAAGTATAATGTATGTTTAATATAATGATTCATAACCGGTGTCCAAAGCGCAGTGGTTTAGATGTGCTACACTGCCATCTGCTGGTAAAAGGATGAGTTACAGTTATGTCAGTGAGAGATCAGGTAATCAAAAAAGTTTGACATGCCCTAATTTTCTTTAAAGCAAACTCCAGATCACAGTGAGGATCTTACAATGGAAGTGAATGATAAAATAATAAAAATAATTTTGTGTTGAAATACTCCCCTTTCCAAAAATATAGACATAAGACAAACAATATGCTTGTTAACATTATATGGTAAAATAATGTACTAACCATTTCTGTGTAAAGTTATAGGCAATTTTACAACTTTGTTGCCATGACAACGTAATGTCTAAAATTGAATGTAAACAACTTTACAGCTCCAGTAATTCATGAGTTTTAACAATTAATGTAAGTGCTTTTATATAAACCCTCCAAAAAATTGCCCCCATTCACTTTCATTGCAGGTAACCTCGATTTTTGCTTTTTTAAAGAAAAGGACAGATGAGTCGAAATCAAATTTTGTGGTAATTGACATTATGCTACAAATGCTGTTGATTGAGCTTAACTTTTATTCAACCCAGAACATTCCTTTAATTGTGCCTAGACAGAATGATTTGAATTATTGTAAAACAGAAATGAGAATAAGATTTTTGTATTTTTTTTTTTCATTACGATATTGGGGTCATTCCAATAATTTTATGATTACTTCCCCAGGACAATTTATGGTATTTAAAATGTTTAATTTCAACCGATTACAATTTTAAATGGCTTGTTATAAAGACGATGTGTATGTTATAAACAGCTATGGACCTAAAAGGGAAATTTCAATTTTAAGTCACTCATTTTCATTTATTGCAATAGTGTCATTTCTTTACGTCGAGCTGCATCTCAAACGTCTTTGACACACACAAAAAAAAAAAAGAGGTGCTAAATTATCACATTTCTTCACACAATCAAGTGTTCAGTAGTATTACATTCTCTCAATAGCATGAATTTGGTTGTGGTAAATGTGTCATTTTAACAGTAGAGGATGTGGTGTTTGTGCCCATTATGTCATGATACTGTGACCTTCAGTTGAAGATCTATGTAAAAAAAAAAAAAAAAATTGGCAGAAAAGTGCTTCTTTACCATGTTAATACCGTACGCCCCAATAGTCATAAAACAGACCTTTTTGTCTTATGCAAATGTATTTATTTAGATTTTTGGGTGGAACATGTTATGGATATTTCTTTGTTACCCTCAAATTTTAAGCTCATTCATTTCCATAGCACAAACGGTACAGGACTGGTGATGCGCCCAAGTTTCAAACGTAGAGTTATGAAAAACAGAAACTATGAGCAATAGTAACAGTGTTGTTGCCTTTGCAAACACCTAATTAGACTGCAAACCACTGGGCTCAGTAACTATGAAAACAGACTCCACTGAGCGGAGTGTTTTGTTCTTCTGTGAATGTCAAATCTGCTGGAGTTTGTTAGAGTTTGCTGTATTTGCCACTTCAGAAAGGGAGATAATTGGATTCCAAAAAAAAAAAAAAGTATCTTTTGAATGAACAGAAGTTGTAGAAGAAAAAGGTGAAAGAGCAAGTTGCTCTGTCACACTCCTACAGAGACAATACAAAGACATATCCACATAACATAAAAAAAAACAACTTTAATTATAATCCTTAATCTTAAAACTGCCCCACTGAGTTCCATTGGAAGTGCAAATCACGACACCATATGCAGTGCAGAGTTTAACCTGCAATATTCCTTTGAGTCTAAAAGTGATCGTGTTTAATCACAGTTTAGGTGCATCTTAAGAGCTCGGACAACAATGAGATCATGAAGCAGCTATGATCAAACACGACTCTCGAATCGCTGAGAACGGTGTCCGAACAATCATGGTTAGTCAGGGAAGGCTGTGCTTCGTGCTGGAGAAAACCTGCCTGCATTTATGACTATAACAGAAAACTTCACTACCCCTGAAACGGTCGAACGAGTCTCAGTTGTTCTTCTGTAAGGAATGATCACTCAAATAATATTCTTTCATTTAATGTAATTAAATTACTATAAATTTTACAATTCTATAGGTACAGTATATAACAGTCAAAAGTGCACTTGAAGAGGGACAAAAAGAAAAAGGAAAACCACACATCACATAGACGACATTTTAAAACACAGATCGTAACAGGTCTGTCTGTGGTGCATAATGATGATATCACTGATTAAAGAGCATAAGGAACAGGGCACTGCGCAGGCCATCACCAAATCATGGGAAACAACAAACAACTTGCCCTAAAATATAACTGCAATCTGAACCTATATCAGGACTAAGTTCAACCACATTGCAGTAGTCAAGCAGATTGGGTTGCTGCAAGGAATTCTTTTCAAATTGTTACAAAATACCTTGTGGTAACCACTTTTAAAATGACTCTTAATATGCTGTAAAAAAAGTCAGTCTTACTTAGAAATGTCCAGTTCATCTTTTACTGCCAATTATATATATATATATATATATATATATATATATATATATATAAAAAATCCATTCTGTATTGTGACACCTGTTATGACACCAGCTTTAATTTCAATATTATTATGCTAATGTGACCTTTCATTTCACTAAAGTTGGCAACTGAGAACTGGAAAAGGGGGCTTTAAATGTGCTTGATTGTCACGAATATTAATTTACATTACAAGAAATTCTTAAAGGGATAGTTCACCCAAAAATGAAAATTCTCATCATTTACTCACCCTCATGTCATCCCATATGTGTATAACTTCCATTCTTCAGCAGAACACAAATTAAGATTTGTAAGAGAATATCTCAGCTCTGTTGGTCCTCACAATGCAAGTGAATGGTGACCAGAGCTCAGAAGGGCCAAAAAGGACATAAAGCCAGCATAAAGTAATCCATACGACTCCAGTGGTTAAATCCATATTTTAGAAGTGATATGATAGGTGAGTGTAATAAAAAGATCAATATTTAAGTACAATTTTACTATCAATCTCCACCTTTGACCAGCCCCGACCAGTATGTGGCTGAATAAGAAAGTAAAGTCACTTCCACACCAGAATGTGGAAAAGTGAAAGTGTAGATTTTCAGTACTAAAGGACCCACAGCCACACTCATGGATTTAACCACTGGAGTCTTATGGATTACTTTTATGATGCCCTTATGCCCCTTTTGGAGCTTTAAAGTTCTGGCCACTATTCACTTGCATTGTATGGACCTACAGAGCTGAGACATTCTTCTAAAAATATTTGCTTTTGTTCAGAAGAAGAAAGTAAGTCATACACATCTGGGATGACATGAAGGTGAGTAAATGAGAATTTTTATTTCCCTTTAATGGTGTTTTAAAACAAAAAGGCTTCATTCTTTATGCAAAATATAATGATCATATTTGTATGTATTTTTAATTATGGTGTGAAAGATGACCTGGGCATTTCTGGACCAGATCATTTCTCTCCCCAAATATGCATGCACACAATTTTGCTAGAAGAAAATTAAGCCTATTTATTAGACCGTTCATATTTTCTGCACTTTCCACCCATATTCAAATTACTGTAAAGTGATTTATTTTTATTGAAATAAGCATAAATTAAATTCAGCACAACAAATACCAGTATGATGTATAATTTTACCATTTAAATAATATTACAAATGATTTTTTTCACATTACAGTAATGAGAATGAGATTTTTTTCACACTCCAGTAGGCTACTGAGAACTGAGGAAATGTTACCATTATGAAAGAAGTCTTAAAAAAGGCTTCATTATCTTTATGCAAAATATATTGTTCATATTTTGTCTTTTGAGATGAAATATGACCCGACTATTTTCATGAGATTCACCCAAAAATCTACATTTAAGTTTTAATCAGATAAAATACATAATTTATATTATTTTTTTAGGGGCATTAAAGACATTTCGAACAAGTAAAATGTTAATCCAAATAGGTGAAATGTAAAAAAACAAAAAATAAAAATCACATTATTCTTATCAATAGAATTCAGTAGATTTGGAGTTATAAATGTCAATAAATGATTTAGCCAGCAGATATTAAAGCAGGAGGTCCGTGCAGAGGATGGTTGAGGTTTAGTTACATGATAACCTCCAACCCAAGCCAGAGCTGAAGTAAACATCTGATAAGCACCAGATAGTGCCGACCGAATGACAAGATCTGAACAGATGATTCTCTTTTTTCCCCTAAACCAGAACAGATAATGCGTGTACAGCAAAGGGGTTTAAACAGCTTTGCTTTCTCACCAAAAGTCAAGGTTTGGATCTCAACATTTATATATTTTTTTTGCCTGTGCTAACAGCCGACCAGCTAACCTGCATGGATGACCAATGACATGCTCAATTGCTTCATCATTTGTCATTTTACAAAACCATAAGAGGGAACATTCAATTTCAAGGGATCGTTCACTCAAAAATGAAAATTGTGTCATTGTTTAGTCACTCTCATACTGTTCCAAACACAAGACTTTCTCTTCTCTGTGAAACACAAAAGGAGATGTTAAGCAGAATGTTCACTTTTACTGAATGGTGAAATTATGTAATGACAGTGAGTGGTGGCAGAGTCTAGCATACTGCCCAACATCTTTTGTGTTCTAAGGAAATCAGTCACGTGGATCTTGGGTGATTCATGACAGAATTGATATTTTTGGTTGAACTACCCTTTTAACACCAGCAAAGGACAGATATGTCACAACGTATGCAATGATTCAACAATATTTCGTTTTTAAAACCTATGGAATGTTTCATCCACTGCTTGCGCTGAATGCTTTATCCTAGTCCAGTGAAGTCTAGTTGATGGCTGTTGACTTTACAAAAAGGAACCGCATGTGTGCTTGAGAATCACAGGATAAGTTAAAAACACACAGTCTCTCAGTCAGGTCAGGATTCACCTCTACTGTCCGTGGCCCTCTCTAGATGCCTTCCAGCCCAGTGTAGAGGGGCCCGGAGAAGTGTCCTTGGCGAAAAGTTTTTGTCCGACGTCAGAGGTCAAAAGTTGCAGATAGACTTCTTAAGAAATGATCCAGATGTGTCTGGGTGTGGAGGGGTCACATTTGGGGAATGGGGTTAAGGGGGCGTGCATACCCAGAGACACCCGGAACTGAAAAAGTTAAGAAATATTCAAAGATTATTAGTAAATATTAGCTGCAGCATAGTGACCATTACATCTTTCATATAACAAACTTCATTATAAAACAGTTCCAGTCATGGGTCTTGATTTGGCAATACAGCGATCTAGCGGTGTTCATCTAGCTACAATGTATATTACTCCGCAGCATACACTGAAGTCATGTCAGGGACTTTATCTTTATGTGCATAGAAGGGCTGGTGAAAATGTAGATTTATAGTAAAGAAAAAGGGACTTAAATTTTTATCTGTTCACTTCTGAAGGCATGGATTAAACCACTGGAGTTGTATGGATTACTTTTATGCCGCCTTTATGTGCTTTTTGGAACTTCAAAGTTCTGGGGGCCATTCACTTGCATAATATGGACCTACAGAGCTGAAATATTCTTCTAAAAATCTTAATTTGTGTTCAGAAGAAGAAAATCATACACATTTGGGATAGCATAAAGGTAATAGCATTTTTGGGTGAACTATTCCTTTAAAAAGGTGCACACAGTAGTTTTTTTCCTCATTAAAAAAAGTTTAACTCCTGAAGACAGGAACTGTACATTTGCAATATATGTAGGAAATCATGACCACTCACATTAAAATGAAGACTCCAGTCATAACAGTTACCTTATAAAAGCCGTTTTATTCTACATAGAGGGGGTACTCTCAAGGGGGCTACCATGTTAGAATCACATGACCAGCCATATCCTGCTCGCTTAATCTCAGTAAGTGTCCTGTTATTTGACACTTTCTCTGATTAAAGTAATCCCGGATGTCAGAATACTAAATGTCTACAATGGCATCAGAAACAGAACATTTTTATTTTAAAAGATGCCAGTGCAAGTCAAAGATAACACAAAGACAAAAGTTACTGAGTGCAGTACTTAGTAATCAAGTCACCTGAGGAGGGGAGGTTGAGTGTAAAAAGTCTGTTATCAGGTAGCAGTCAGGGCATCCAGGACCCTAGCAGTTACACTGCTGCTTGGTCTGTGCAGCAGAGCCCCTGGGCTGTCTGATGTTCCTCAGGGATGCGTCGCCGTACTGGATCCCAGAACCCATCCGCTCCGGGTCCAACTCACCTATGCATGAACAGGAACAAACACAAAATTACACTTCTCCTTGAACTCTTCGGAAGGCAGAACCTCAGTGATTTAAAAAAAAACATTCATCAGATGTGTAAATGATAACAGAATGCTCAGTTTGGGGTGGACTATCCCGTAAATAACAGTTGTAGCACATGTGCATAATCTCGTGGATGTGCTTGATTTCTCTTACCTGATTCAATCTTGTTGAGGATGGTGCGCGCACATTTAAGAAAGGCTTCCTCTACGTTCTCTCCAGTTAAAGCACTCGTCTCCATAAACATCAGCTCTGGGTGAAGGACATAGTCCGAGTCAGACCAAAGTCTTCGTTTTTAAATATGTCCAAATCAGCCTCATTATCCATGCTCAATAACAAAAGTAAGCTGTTAGCAAATATATATTCAAATGTACAGTCCATTTTACAGGATGAGAAAGACCACATATATTTAAAGCCAATATTTTTTCCCAATAAAATGTTCTCATTCTAGAGAATGTCCCCTTCATCTAATACCATCTGGCTCTGACAAGCAATAGCAAGGAAGAAATTATGGTTTTGACAGATTTTGATGTAAACAAAAAGCAACTGTCAATTTTGTTGTAATGGAACAGCCTTTCATTTTCTCCCACCATTTTTTGCACGTTTTTGCACAAAATTATGACACAGTTATTGCTGTGCTTAATTATTAAAGGACTTAATTATTGATGTGTTTCTCACCCACGCCCATCATATCACTTCTGAAGACATGGATTTAAACACTGGAGTCTTAAGGATTACTTTTATGTTTCCTTTATGTGATTTTTGGAGCTACAAAGTTCTAGTCACCATTCACTTGCATTGAATGGATGTACAGAGCTGAGATATTCTTCTAAAAATCTTCATTTGTGTTCTACTGAATGAAGAAAGTCATACATATCTGGGATGGCATGAGGGTGAGTAAATGCTGAGAGAATTTTCATTTTACTGTGCGCTATCCCTTTAAGTCAATTTATGGGATCCTGGAATGAGTACTCAACACCCAGAAAGTTACTGCTAAGAAAAAGCTCTAACCATTCTCCTGGGCAAAGCGAGAAGCCTCCAGGAAGGTGACCTCACGGTCCGCATCTAGATCCTTCTTATTTCCGCACAGGATGATGACAATGTTGGGGCTGGCCAGTGTCCGTGCGTCTGTCAGCCAGTTAGTCAGAGCATTGTAGGTCTCCCGACTAGAATACAGAGGGGAAGACACAACAACAGTCAAGTTTTTCCTCCTACAAAAAAACCCTGCCTTTTAAGCAGCAATATGTCCAATTTGAAAAGGAAATATTTGTACATTTTGCTGAAGGCTTACACAAAGATAAACAAAATTTGTTTTACTATGGAATAACATGCATCGATGAACTGTTCACAATAAGGACATAGGGTCAAGTTCAACACTCAATTCAACCATTTATAATAGCAGAAACGTCCTAAACAGGGCGAATGCGTAAAGTTTCCAAGAAAATCAATGTCTGTACCAATCTCTATGACGCAGAGAGACAATACATGACTAATAATGCAGTCCTTGACGACATGCTTTCGGGGAAACTTGTTTTGTTCGAGTCACCAGTCTCCATGGCAACCATTAGCCAGCGGTCACAGCAATGGATGAATGGGTAAATGTGTTTCAGAGTGTAAAGCCTTGAATGTGTATCTGTACTGCAGTTGCAATGACGACGAAGTTCACAGCTAAAGGATGACCCCCATATTCTATCCATCGAAACACACAGTCCATCAGTCTGTTTATTTCCCTCTCGCAGCGTCTGTGCAGTGTGTGACAGACACCATGTCTAACGGACTAGCTCTCTCAGGGCTGCTGCTTGCCAGATGACATTTTATTACAGTCCTGTCACTCTTTATTATTCCATTCTCTCAATCTCTATTACTACAGCAGCGGCACAGCAACCCAGAGCTTATCCAATTGAATGCCAAAGTGATTCTCACTGTGTGTCATACAAAGCAAATATTTGAGTTCATTTGCTACCGCTGAAGAGATTGTTTAAAAGGATAGGTCATCGAAAAATAAAAAATTCTGTCATAATTTACTTTGACTTAGTATGACTTTCTTTGGTGAAAGAAAGGAGAAATTTTGAAGAATGTGCCAGTCACTCTTTTCCATGCAGTTACAATGAATGGGGACTGGAGCAATCTAGGCAACCTCCCTTGCTCTTCTTGGTGTGTTCATGAGAGCAGCAGCGATGTCTGATTCTTGAAAAAACTGAGTGAGAATATGTCAATAAATTGGTTGATCTGGCAAGAAAATGATTTGTTCTGAATTAATCAGACTAATCTGGTTCTTGGGTTCAACTCAATGACCAATGATGCAGTTAAAGGGATTGTTCACCCAAAAAAGAATATTCTCTCATCATTTACTCGCCCTGGTGCTGTACCTGATGCGTTTAACTTTCTGTCTTCTGCAGAACACAATTTTTTTTTTTTTAAGAATATCTCAGCTCTGAAGGTCCAAATAATGCAAGTGAATGATGACCAAAACTTTGAAGATCCAAAAAGCATATAAAGGCAGCATAAAATTAACCCATACGACTCCAGTTGTATAATCCATGTCTTCTGAGGCAATATGCCAAGTGTGGGTGAGAAACAGTTCAATATCCTTTTTTACTAAAAATTCTCCTCCCTGACTAGTTGGTGGCGATATGCACATTGAATGCGAATCGCCAAAAACAGATGAGGTTGAATGTGAAAGTGGAGATTAATAGTTAAAAAAAAAGGACTAAATATTGATCTGTTTCTCACCCACATTTATATCACTTCTGAAGATATGGATTTAAAAACTTGAGTCATATGGATTACTTTTATGCTGCATGAATGTGCTTTTTAGACCTTCAAAGTTCAGGCACACCATTCACATGCATAGAGTGGACCTACAGCGCTGAAATATTCTTCTAAAAATCTTTGCGTTCAGCAAATGAAAGAAAGTCATACACATCTGGAACGGCCTGAGGGTGAGTCAGTGTATTATTGTATTACTTCTAAAGACTTGAAATATAATGCAAGGAGGTGTATTGACTATTTTTATGGTACTTTAATTGCATCCTTTTTGAAGTTTGAAAGCTCCAGTCCCCATTCGTTTTGACTCGCATAGGTTTGCAACGGCATGAAGGTGAGTAAATAAATAATGACCAAATTTTTTGGGTGAACTTTTCCTTGCAGTCGGGTGACCCCATCGCAACAGCCTTACCTTGTGATGTCATAAGCTAGAAGAGCCCCCGCTGCTCCACGGTAATAACTGCGGGTCACAGACCTATGAGATACAAGTAATAAATGAGCTCAGCCAATCAGAGTCAGCATACATCCTTGAGCATATTCTAATGGACAAATCACAGGCATGTACCTAAAACGTTCCTGTCCAGCCGTGTCCCAGATCTGCAGTTTGACTGTTTTGCCACCAACGTTGACAACCCTTGAGCCAAACTCAACACCAATGGTGTGGTTGGAGTCCTGTTTGACTGTGACAGAGGAAAAAAAATCAATTAAATGTCAACGATCTCATTCCTGCAATATATTTTCACAACAAATCCTTTTTGGCATTGGATTTTAAGCTTAAGCTAAGCTTACTTAAAGCATGGTTTTCATTCAATACTTGACCTTATCTACCTTAACAGTCTTATTCACACTTCAAATGCATGTAAAGGTACTCGCGTTTTACCTGAAAACTTAACATTCAATGGCCTTCTCTTTTTCTCTGCTCAAT
This sequence comes from Moxostoma hubbsi, assembly GCA_032164185.1. NCBI lineage: Eukaryota > Metazoa > Chordata > Actinopteri > Cypriniformes > Catostomidae > Moxostoma > Moxostoma hubbsi. The sequence goes on along the minus strand of JAVLUX010000030.1, from coordinate 12,179,939 downwards.
GCTGTGAGAATTAAAGGTCATTTTTTTAATTGAAGTCTTTGTACTGGTGAGACATTAATAATAGCTTACACTTGTTCTCTATGAACTGGTGGAGGAGGCATGATTTCCCAGTCCCAGCACTGCCAATCACCAGGAACTTAAACAGGAAATCTGAAACCGAGAGAGAAAGAGAATCAATATCACAGTTGCGCTACATGAAGAACATGTTTAAAAGCCGTTTGAACACTGTACAATCCTGATACGCTTCATTCCAGGTGAACTAAACCTTTCCTTCATTCTTTTGTCAGTGAGAGCATTTGATTGAGGTGTGTAGTCTTTGAACAATCAAATCCATCTTGAAAATCAATGTTTTTCCAGCAACTGTCGCTAAGCAACTGACTAAACATGCACTAAACTGATGATTGCTTGTAAGGATGCCATTAGCAGAAAGAACCCATACTAACTCTAAACAGGTGTTCATTAAAGATTAATAGGAAAAGACCGACTAAAAGTCTAATTCATACACACACAGGCACACACCCAAGACTTAATGGCATGCTGTATTTAACATGCAACAAAATGCAAAATGTGGGGGACTAAACACATGTTAACTTGAAACACTCATAATAGAAATAGTAATAGACCAATATGCCAGATTGGCTGATTAAATTGCAACTATTTAACCATTTTGAGATAATCGGCATTGGCCTTTTTGATCATAAAAAGTTGTCTTCAGACACCAAGCTTTCAATTTAGAAATCATTTTGAAAGAATCTTAAATTCTTCTGTAAAATAAGTGTGCATTATTTTATTGTTTTATATATTATTTATGATATATGAGATTAGGGTAAAAAATAAACCAGAATAAATGACCCAAAAAGTGCCCAAATTCCCCAGATATTTTAAACGTGCAGGCAAAGAAAACACCTTCATAGTAAATTTCTGTTAAGAACCATTTATTTCAAATATTTTCTAGTAGTGTTTGTTTTGGTATACTTAATAAATTATTTGTGGCTACTTGTTTTTGAAGTTTATTTAATTTTATAATTAACAGCCACAATTTATCAGATTAAGAATATTTGGAAATAGTCATTCTTTTGGGAGGAAGTAATGTAAGTTTTGCGCTGTAGATTCAAAAGAACCAGCTCATAAGATTCATTCATTCGTGAATCAGACTTGACTGGTCACCTGTATGTTTTGCGCTGTAGATTCAAAAGGAACAAGCTCAAAAGAGTCATTCATTCGGGAATCAGACTTGACTGGTCACCTGTATGTTTTGCGCTGTAGATTCAAAAGAACCAGCTCATAAGAGTCATTCATTCGTGAATCAGACTTGACTGGTCACCTGTACGTTTTGCGCTGTAGATTCAAAAGAACCAGCTCATAAGAGTCATTCATTCGTGAATCAGACTTGACTGATCACCTGTATGTTTTGCGCTGTAGATTCAAAAGAACAAGCTCATAAGAGTCATTCATTCAGGAATCAGACTTGACTGATCACCTGTACGTTTTGCGCTGTAGATTCAAAAGAACCAGCTCATAAGAGTCATTCATTCAGGAATCAGACTACACTGGTCGTGCAGTATGTTTTGCACTGTAGACTCAAAAGAACAGGCTCAAGGATCATTTATCTGGGAATCAGACTACACTGGTCATGCTGTGTCACAAAAAATAAAAACAATCAACTAAAAATGTAATTCTTTTAAAAATCTTTTTATATGGTTGCGAGACAATAATAATAATAATAAAAAAAAATATTAAAAAAAAAAAAAAAAAAAAGCCCCTTAAAATGAATTCAAGGTATAAAAGCTTGATATCAGCCATGCTGCTCTCTAGATATTGGCATCAGCCATTGAAAAACTCATACTTGTATATGTGGACAACGCACTCTATATCAAATGCCATTATCTCAAACACTAAGTAATAGTACTCAATAGAGCTAATCCAGGATCAGTTTGTGGCTTTCTTATCCATAACACAATAAACCCAATGTCAACTAAAACAAAATAAAACAAAAAAAGGGCAAAGAATGAATTTATGTATATAAGCCCTTTCTCAAGATACAATGTCATCATAGCAGGATGTCTCTTTGAGTGTGTGTTCACTGTGCAGATGTTCGGACTGGAGCGGATCCTGACCCAGCCCACGCAGCAGGCCGCAGGGTTCAGCTGCTGACCTGTGTGAGGGATCATGTCCCAAAAGCCCTTTGTGTTGAAAGGACACAGAGAAAGAATTACACGCATGTGTGGGCATGAGATGCACTCAGCTTTAACAGCTGTAACAGAGAAACAGTTCAGCATCACAGGAGGATCTATTGAGATGACGGGTCCATGAATGTCAGCATGGAGCATTTGAGGAACATGCATGCAAGTACACATATGGAGCATACCAGAACAGCATAATCTCTAAAAGTGTGCCAGAGCATTTTGGACAAAACCCTAGTCAGCTGCCTTGCTATCAACTGCCTACATAAGCAAGAAAGTCTTACATTAGCATGTTGCTAAGCTATAAAAGTAATCCTTAAAGTTCTCTCTCAACTCGTTTGCAATCTTGGAATAAGATTTATTCAATAAGTTTAATCGCAAAGTTTGCAATGTCGGGAGCATGCTTATGGTGCCTTAAAATGCTAGATAGGCAGCCCACTAGGTTTTGGAAAGAGCCATCATGAATAAACTGTCATAAACTGCTAGGACTTTCTATGACTTTCCACTAAATAAATGACGAGCACAAACACTCTAAAAAGTCATTTTAGCATATCAAGTTAAATTAAATAACGTGGTCCAGGTTCAGACAGTCAGCTAATGGGTGCTATTTCTGGAGACGGTGTGTGTACTCCGACAACATGACCTCGAGCTTCTCTTCATGGAAAAGCATTTAGTAGCTGTATGTGTACAGTCAATCTGTACATATACCAACAAATTCAAGAAATAAGGGCAAGCTTGATTTGAAAGTTTAAGGGAAAAATGTATCACTTCTGTTTTCTGAACTTAATAAGGGAAGTGAAAGAGTCTTGAAAGCTGACGGATCAAATGTCATGATTTAGTCCTTAATTGATGTTGTCCTCTGTCACAGTCAAACAGGACTCCATTTACCAAGGTAAATAATGAATTGCACATTTAAATATAAAGAACAGCACTAGTTAACCATAGTTCAGAACTTTTGAGTCGATTGCCAGAAGTTAAGACATTTTTACACAAACATGGTTCAAAACGCAAGACAAATGTAATCAGTCATAACTGGACACCAAGTAATGAGGTCATGCGAGACAGTGTAGCTGTCAACAAGTAAAAACTATAATATTTTCCTTTGTGGGAAACAATAAAACTGCTTCTCATCTCAATCTTGCCAATACAACTCATGCATTGGGTGGTACCGTATGTGCATGATGGGTTAGTTCACCCAAAAGTGAAAATTCTTATTTAAGTAATCATACCACTTCAAAAGACTTGGAATCTGTACTGTATGTTTCTATGTGTATGCAAATGTTTTTTTTGTTTTTGTAATTTTTAAATCTAGATGTTGCTGTTCAGGTATATTGCTCATTTTTTTCATAAGAAAAACAAAACTGCTTTAAGTGTTGCATTTGCGAAAAGCCCAAATTTGTAGACAAAGTACAATGAAACAGACTCTGATTCACAGCGGATGGAACACGTGGTCCCATTGTACATGCATTACGTGCGCTCCTGACTTGCTCTGGCGGTTACAAACCTTGGACCACAAGGGGGCGAAAGAGTTTAAAGGCCCAAACTTACTTTACGCAAGTACGTGAATGAAGACGCATCTTGCTACACAAGCTCGATTTCATGCGTTGTTGCGTTGTGAAATGTGTCAAGAGCGCAATTCATAGCCCAACACAAGTACGCGCTGTATTCTCAGCATTGCCACAAGGGGCACTACAGTGGATTTTCTTTTTTCAATCAACAACTGTCATGGCAGAGAAGCAATTTGAGAGGAGTCTTGCCGAACTAGTTAGATTATACAAACATATTTTACTGTCGTTTTTTTCAGCAAATACAAAAGCACACACACACACTCGACAACTGTCGACATGTTGACTCCACCACATCCGGTGTTGAAGAGTGACTTTATATCAGTGTGTGAAAGTGAAATGGGTAGAAACAGCTTAGGGTAATGATGCATGATATCAGTGGAGGTTTTACGTCACGGAAGACAGAATCGTGACATTTAACTTACATTTAAAGTTACACAGAGGTCCTTTGAGGACAAAAATGTCCATGTCAAAAAACTGCCATAATATTATATATTAATATTATTTTCCACTTTCAATGAGTACATTTTTTTTTAACCAACATCAGTCCTGATCATAACTACCAAATATTCATTCAATTTCAGGAATCTAACCCTTTAAATGCTAGTTTGTTTATATAACGCCACTGCTGATTTATGAAAAAAACAAAAAACAAATTTATTATTTTCCATACACTACATAAAAAGCAGAAATGTTTTTTGGGATTATCACAGTCTAGGATATGTCAATAATCAGTAACAACACTGATTTTGATTAATTATTATTTTTTGTGCAGTGTTAAACTTGTGTTAATGGTCATTGTTATTATTATTAGTTGTTTGTTATTTTCTAAACTTCTTCAATACAAAAAAAAAGCAGAAAATAAATAAAATGAAAAGGTCATGTAGGCCATGTTTCATCCCAAAACCAGGAGGAATTATATTTTCAGAACCATTAAGATGACTAATTATATATATTATATACACACACATACACACACACACACACACACACACACACACACACACACAGTACTGTGCAAAAGTCTTAGGCACATAAGATGTTTCACAAAAGCATTTGTCATAAGATGGTTATATACATATCTATCTATTAGGGGTGCACCGAATATTCGGCCACCGAAAATTTTCGGCCGAAAATGGTCCAAAAGTGCATTTTCGGTTTTCGGCCGAAAGACTTTTATCACCGAAACAATACGGCCGAAATGTTGTGATGACGCAAACAGAAACCGCGACCTGCACGTGCTTGTCTGAAGCAAACATGTCTGCGGTGTGGACGTTTTTCAGTATATCTGACAACGACCCACGTACAGCGATTTGCAAAACATGTAATGCCGAAATTTCAAGAGGGGGTGCATCTGCAAAGACTTTCTCCACGTCGGGTTTAATTTATCACCTGAAATCCAAACATTCCGATCGCTACGCTGAATATGAGAGGAACGCGGCACAGAAAAAGAAAACGCCTCCGAGCACGCCCACTCCGTCTGTGGCGGACGTTTTTGAAAAGGTTGAGACGGACCACGGAGTGAAAACAATGAAAAGTACACTCTTAAGAGTCTGTCAGCACACGTTTCACTGAGATCTATTCGGATCCTCTGCACTTCATCGCGACTGTACTTGATCCGCGTTATAAAGACCATTACTTGGATGCGGAAATAAAGCAGCGCGCACGAGAAATGATCCAGGCCGCGATGGATGCGGAGAACCCGCGTGGAGACGGTGCAGCGCCCAGCGCAGGAGAAGGAGATCAGAGCGCAAAAAAAAAAGACTCGACTCTCTGCACCAGATGAGGGGCATGCACTCTCGTTGTCTGATATGTTCAGTGAAATCCTGCAAGAAAGTGCCTCAAATAATAATAGGTAGGCTATTCTGTTCTTAGGCTACTATATATGTGACTATCAGATTGTAGCCATATTTCTACTAGATATTTTTTTAATTTGATAAAAACATTTTATTTATGCACTGGCCCAATTTAAATACACTCAATCAAATCTTTCTCAAATGTCAGGCAGATGACAAGCTCAACAGCTAGATGGTTATCTGTCTGAAGTCCCCATCCCCAGAAGTGATAACCCTCTTGCCTACTGGAGAAGTAATCACGGCCGCTTTCCTGACCTGGCAAAGATGGCACGCAAGTACTTGTCTGCTCCGTGCACAAGCACTGACAGCGAGAGACTGTTCAGTGCAGCAGCTCATGTTCTCGATGAGAAGAGGAACAGACTTCACTGTGATAAAGCAGAGAAGCTACTCTTCATCAAGAAAAACCTGCCACTTTACCTCAAGAAGTAGAATGGGCTTGTCTAGTGTTTAAATATTTATTATCCACTTTGCACATCTGCAATTCTTGGTGCATTTGTTCTACAGTTAACATATGGGCTATGGCAGTCTTTGTTTTGATACAATATTATGTTGAAGGCCTACAGAGAAAATATTGTTGTATCTTTAAGCAGTTGCACTTGTTCTGAATGCACTTTCTTGTAGTAGTCCTACAGAGAAAAATTTAAAATGCACTTGACCTAAATGCACTTTGTTTTATGAGAGAACATTTAATTTTAAAACCTTTCTGCAGGCCAGTAGGCCTGTACATTATTATTTAATGTACACATGAGTGGGGTCAAGTTAAACATTTTAGTTAGAATTTTATTTTATACTGTGCATTGTTGCAATGTGCTAAATAAATATTTGCATAATTTGTAATGGATTTATTCTTTGAATATATATATATATATATATATACACTACCGTTCAAAAGTTTGGGGTCACATTGAAATGTCCTTATTTTTGAAGGAAAAGCACTGTACTTTTCAATGAAGACAACTTTAAACTAGTCTTAACTTTGAAGAAATACACTCTATACATTGCTAATGTGGTAAATGACTATTCTAGCTGCAAATGTCTGGTTTTTGGTGCAATATGTACATAGGTGTATAGAGGCCCATTTCCAGCAACTATCACTCCAGTGTTCTAATGGTACAATGTGTTTGCTCATTGGCTCAGAAGGCTAATTGATGATTAGAAAACCCTTGTGCAATCATGTTCACACATCTGAAAACAGTTTAGGTCGTTACAGAAGCTACAAAACTGACCTTCCTTTGAGCAGATTGAGTTTCTGGAGCATCACATTTGTGGGGTCAATTAAACGCTCAAAATGGCCAGAAAAAGAGAACTTTCATCTGAAACTCAACAGTCTATTCTTGTCCTTAGAAATGAAGGCTATTCCATGCGAGACATTGCTAAGAAATTGAAGATTTCCTACAACGGTGTGTACTACTCCCTTCAGAGGACAGCACAAACAGGCTCTAACCAGAGTAGAAAAAGAAGTGGGAGGCCGCGTTGCACAACTGAGCAAGAAGATAAGTACATTAGAGTCTCTAGTTTGAGAAACAGACGCCTCACAGGTCCCCAACTGTGCATCTTCATTAAATAGTACCCGCAAAACACCAGTGTCAACATGTACAGTGAAGAGGCGGCTGCGGGATTCTGGGCTTCAGGGCAGAGTGGCAAAGAAAAAGCCATATCTGAAACTGGCCAATAAAAGAAAAAGATTAAGATGGGCAAAAGAACACAGACATTGGACAGAGGAAGACTGGAAAAAAGTGTTGTGGACAGATGAATCCAAGTTTGAGGTGTTTGGATCACAAAGAAGAACGTTTGTGAGACGAGAGAACAAATGAAAAGATGCTGGAAGAATGCCTGACGCCATCTGTTAAGCATGGTGGAGGTAATATAATGGTCTGGGGTTGCTTTGGTGCTGGTAAGGTGGGAGATTTGTACAGGGTAAAAGGGATTCTGAATAAGGAAGGCTATCACTCCATTTTGCAACGCCATGCCATACCCAGTGGACAGCGCTTGATTGGAGCCAATTTCATCCTACAACAGGACAATGACCCTAAACACACCTCCAAATTGTGCAAGAACTATTTAGAGCAGAAGCAGGCAGCTGGTATTCTATCGGTAATGGAGTGGCCAGCGCAGTCACCAGATCTGAACCCCATTGAGCTGTTGTGGGAGCAGCTTGACCGTATGGTACGCAAGAAGTGCCCATCCAACCAATCCAACTTGTGGGAGCTGCTTCTGGAAGCGTGGGGTGCAATTTCTCCAGATTACCTCAACAAATTAACAGCTAGAATGCCAAAGGTCTGCAATGCTGTAATTGCTGCAAATGGAGGATTCTTTGACGAAAGCAAAGTTTGATGTAAAAAAAATCTTATTTCAAATACAAATCATTATTTCTAACCTTGTCAATGTCTTGACTCTATTTTCTATTCATTTCACAACGTATGGTGGTGAATAAGTGTGACTTTTCAGGAAAACACAAAATTGTTTGGGTGACCCCAAACTTTTGAACGGTAGTGTATATAAAATATTAATTTATGCAATTGCAATGCCTTGATTTTAGTAAAGTTAGTACACAGTCATAGCCATAAATGCAATGGTACTAATAATAGGCATCATTTCTTTCGGTGTTTCGGTTTTCGGCCTTGGTTTCCTCCTTTTCGGTTTTCGGTTTCGGCCAAGAATTTTCATTTCGGTGCAGCCCTACTATCTATATATCTACATATATCTCAGTGAGTTAATGCTTTTAACCAACATCAGTCCTGATCATAACTACTAAATATTCATTTTCAGCATTTTAACTCTTTAAATGCCAGATTGTTTTCATAATGCCACAGTTGTTTTTTTACACATACAAACACATTTCTCAATACACATACAAAACACACTCTGACATAGCCTACATACTAACACCCACACAATTTTAGCTGCATCATTTAATCAATTGGCCTGCTGTGCTCTATAAAACAGCAAACAGAAAATAGAGGAAAAACATGTATTTGCTCCATAGGCTAAACATGAGGAAAATGGCGCCATCTGGTGGAATATATATATATATATATATATATATATATATATATATATATATATATATATATATATATATTAAATTTTGAAGCCAGAGCTCTGGAATGAAAGCATAATATAATAAAACACATGATTTTATGCTTTAATGGCACTGGGATCAGATATGGCCGTTTAATGGGTTTCAATTGGGACATTTTTGTCCTGAAGTTCCTGATGGTAACTATTTTGTGTACACAGTTTATTATAGATTTATTATAGGAACTGAGGTCGAAATGTCAAAATTCCCCCCAAAATACACACATTTGGCAAAATATATGCAATTGGAATTAACACAGCCAAAATGATCGAAAAACAAAAATGAAAAAAGATAAAAAAATGTTCCGAAGGTCACACGAGATAAGAATCCGCAATAGTGTAATCTATCATCAAACCACAGACGCCAAGCAGATAGAAATGTTTCTCTTCACATCAATGTGAATGTTTGTGACGTTGTTCAGAGAAATGACCGCAGTTATATAATATCAGTTAACAGCTGTTAATTATCCTAATAACTTATCTGGCACACAGATATACTGATCTTATTCTTATATAAGAAGAACATAACATAAAAACATGTTACATCTGACAGACCCATTTCAGTGAGTAGAAACCCCAATAAACATACATTTACCAACAGTCTGAAAAGATAACAGTGGCACGACATGTATATGGGTATATACATATAATATTACTTTTACGGGTTAAACTGCCCTGGCATCTGTTTAAAGAAATAAAATAATGTTTGGTCAGAAAAATCATCTTCCTGGTGATGATGTTGATACAGCACGCGCACTCACTCGTACGCACGCGCCAGTGCTCGATAGCTTTAACGCTAACACAATTAAACTGTCATTACCGTACGTCTCTGACATGTCGCTCCCACCGATGAAACCACTCAACCGGCTAATGGATAGTCGTTCTTCTCCCTCAGATATGGGCTTTGCTGTGGTTTTGTTTCTCTGTGTATTGATGGTTGGAAATACACAGGCTAACTGCAGCTGCTGCTTCCGCCTAAGTTTCCTGTTTTACAACACCTAGACCTGCGCGAGCACAGCGTGCGCGCGACACCAAGCTGATGTCATGACGCTATAAATGACTGTACCTCAGTTTGGCATAATTTATTTATTTTTTGGTACATGTTTTAAACAAAAAGGTAAACAAAAGTTACTCAATCCCCACTTTTGAAGTGAAACAGGCACCACATATTTAACCTCTTTACTAAAAATAAGAAAAGTGACAGGTTTTTGATACACAACAAAAAGTGTTTTGGCAATAGCCGTGAAAATACACAATTTTCCTTTTTATTATATGTCTTTTTGTTTGTTTATTTGTTATTCTTTCTCATGTGTAATTTCGTGCATACATTAATATTCAGTAGCCTAGCTATAGAAACTTGTGTTAATGGCCATTATTATTATTAATATTAATAATAATAATAATGTTTGTTAATTTCTAAACTTAAAAGCAAAAAATAAAATAAAAAATTATCTCATTAAACTTGTCAAGAACATGTTTAGGTCACTTTCAGAACAATATATATAAACACACACACACACACACACACACACACACACACACACACACACACACACACACATTTGTGAGGTCGACTAAAAGTGGATTTTGCCAATAGAGATAACAAAGGTGGTGGGAAAGGCAGATAACAGATTAATCGGCCAATATTTTTTAAAATGGATTTTTAAAACGTCAAAATAAAATAAAAAAATCTTATCCTTTCCTAGCAATGATGAATGAATAAAATCTCAGATGCAGTTTATTGTTAAAAAATATCCCCAAAATAACTAGAAAAAAAAATTTAATAAAGATTTGATGCATAATGAAGGACTTTTACATATAAACAAGGCTGAAATACACCGGGGACTCTTATTTAAAATGTAGAAATGATGCAAAAATATCGGCAACTATCGGTACAGATTTTTGCTGATAATGATCAAAAGCAACTATTAGCACAGATTAATCGGTAAAAAAATATAGTGGTCCATCTCTAATGTATATATTAATATATATTTGCATTTTGACATTATTTGATTATATCATGACAATTAAGCATATTTCCATACACTAATCTAATTATTTTAATACAAAATATCTCAAGCTCATTACTGTAATGCCCTATTGATTAAATGTATTTATAAATAATTTATATTCAAGCCTGCCTATAATTTATGGAGATTTAAATCATTTTAAAAATAATCATTGTGTACAGTGGTCTGTTTTTGTACTGTAATATACTGTATAATTGGAATTATAAAATATGATTAATCTTCTTTATGCAATACATAATTTTCTTTTGATTTTTAAGGGGATGTGTGTAATGTTTTCGAGAGATTCATCCACATATCGCTGACCAATTAATTCAACGAATATAATAGAATAAATGACGCACTTAAAATACACCCCAATGCAGGGGCTTTCAAACTTTTTAATGCCAATTAAAAATATTTATTTTTATGTCTAACTGTATAATTCTTATTATCTCTGTCAAACAGAATAAACTGATCATGATTAATCTCATGATTTCAGAATAAAACGGTATTAATGTCAAAAGTTTTCCATTTTTATTTCTCTTAAATTTTTACACTGCCCTGTAGCACCTCCTTGCGTCCCGCAGGGGGATCCCGGACACCAGTTTGAAAACCCCTGCATAGTGTCCACATCTGTACATCATATTATGTCCACACGGTGGCAGTCAAACTCCAGTCAATATGATGTCGTTTCAGAGAGCAGTGCTGTGTGGAGGTGTATTCCATTTGAGAAGTTGACGTTGAATTCTTTGTCTATTTGATCATTGGCTGTGTCTCGTTTGGAAAGCTGCATGCTAGGTAGGACCTAGTACCCTTTGAAGGCTGCAGTATATCGAGTGTCTCGATTAAACGAGACAGCCTTCGTAGGACAAACGGAAACGGAACGTAACATGGTTGCTATGACAGCACGCGGGAGCGCTTTGAGTGAGAAGGGAATGTTTGAGGTAAATTTTAGGAGAGATAAAAAGAGAAAAGAAAATGTATTTTACAGTTGTACTTTTAGTCTAATACTTTATTTTAACGATATATTAATATCATTATACATATTATATACTCTGCACCCATCTTCTGAGGTACTTCAACATACATTGTAATTCAACTTTCTCTTTTTCAGTCTATAAATATTTTCTTTACTATACAATACATTTCACTGCATTTGCACTGCATGTGTACCACTGAGTCCAGTATGTAGCGAATAAAACTTTGAAACCAATGTGCAATGATATCCCTGCATTCTTTTGGGAAACGTAAAAAAGAAGTGTTTGCGTTTAACTGGAATGGCTATATTCTTTTTGAAACTTAAGATACTGTCATCTTCACTTCTCTTCTGTCCACACACTCCTTATTCAGGCATACTCTGAGGGGCCCCGTGCGCACATCTTCAAAGCCCTTGTCTTGCCGGACCGTACAGGGCCAATGGATGATAAATCACCGGCCCCTCTGCCACTATCTCCACGATTTCCTCCCTTCCTTTGTTTTCCAGTGACAGATTCTCCGCCACATTTTTAAAAAGTTCTTTCTCTGTCCAAGATTAAAGGGAGGAGGGACCGTGTGCCGTACGGAGCACGGATGTTTTCTTAAGGTTGGCTGAACTTTAAATAAAATAGGCAGAAAAAGAGGGTGCTCTGTCAAGCTAGGCTGTGACACCTTAAGGCTTTCATTGTTTAGATTGTGAGGGCGCCATGCTTGTGACCTTGGACAAACCCGTTAGTAGTACACAGATTAGGACCAGGTCAAAGCAACCTTGTCTGGTGGGTATTTGTGGGTGTGTGTGAGTGTGTGTGTGTGTGTGTGTGTGTGTGTGTGTGTGTGAGAGTGTGTGTGTGTGTGTGTGTGAGTGTGTGTGTGTGTGTGTGTGTGAGTGTGTGTATGTGCATGTGCCAGTTAATAAAGGGACATGTCAGGACATGCACAGGAGGGGGAAAGGTAGGTGAAAACTGCAGAAACAAGCAGCAAAATAAACTGCATATGTCGTGACACTTTCCAATCCTGTGAATAAATCTCAGTGTGGATTTATTTTAAACCACTATTTTCTATAGAAATTGTACAAATCTTGACTCCAATGTCTTTTGTAATTTCATTCATTTAGCCAAACATATTCATTTACTTATTTAAAAAAAAATGTCCTCCCCTTTTCTCCCCAATTTGGAATGCCCAATTCCCAATGCGCTCTAAGTCCTCGTTGTGGTGTAGTGACTTGCCTTAATCCGGGTGGTGAAGGACGAATCTCAGTTACCTCCACGTCTGAGACCACCATTCCGCGCATGTTATCACGTGGCTTGTTGAGCGCGTTACCGCGGAGACTTAGTACGTGTGGAGGCTCATGCTATTCTCCGCGTCATCCATGCACAACTCACCATGCGTTCTACTGAGAGTGACCACGAGGAGATTAACCCATGTGACTCTACCCTCCCTAGCAACTGGGCCAATTTGGTTGCTTAGGAGACATGCTGGAGTCACTCAGCACACCTTAGATTCGAACTCGTGACTCCAGGTGTGGTAGTCAGCGTCTTTACTTGCTGAGCTAACCAAGGCCCCGTATTTATTTACTTATTAAAGGAAATTATACTCATTAGTATAAAGCTAAATCCAAACTAAGCCGGACTGGATTTGTTGCAACCCCCCCCTATTTTGATGAAAACAAAAGAGTTTGGGGCTGTATATTGATCTTGGGACAAAAGTGTGAATAATTATGGTGATAGAGCAGTTTGCAAATCTGTTGAAAGATTTGGATATTTTGTTAAAACTTCTGAGAATGAAGAGAAAACAGTTCTCAAAGCAGATTTTATCATCAAAAACAGCACTGTTTTGAGACTTTACCACAGTTATGCATGACACCGCGGAGATCAAGGCACTGGAGGCTCATGCTATTCTCTGCGATCCACGCAAAACTCACCATGCGCCCCACTGAGAGCGAGAACCCCAAATCGCGACAACGAGGAGGTTACCCCATGTGTCTTTACCCTCCCTAGCAACCGGGCCAATTTGGTTGCTTAGGAGACCTGGCTGGAGTCACTCAGCACACCCTGGATTCAAACTCATGACACCAGGGTTGGTAAACACACAGTTTTTAAAAAGTATAGACACAACACTTAAGCATAACACATTTTAACATGTCTCAAAAATGTAGAAAATCATGTCTGTGTACATTTATCCAGTAACAATATTGTCATGATGACATAACACTGGTAAGTAATGAGTGTAAATCCCAGAAACTTGATGTAAAGTAGATCAAAAAAAGAGTTGACATGACTTTGAGTTTTCGTTTTTTGAGCAAACCGTCATTGTATCCTGTTTATAATCAGTCGCACCACGAGAAGACGCGATCGGTGCCTAAACAGAACTGCCTCCACAATTACACTTCTTCAAATACAGTGGCTGGCCAACAAACATGCTCAAACTTCAGTGAAGTTATGAAGTGGACTGTGGTCTATTATCCGACACACAGAGAAGAAGCGATGGATTCAGCACTCGTAACGGTCATCCCTCACAAACAGGCTAGCATAACTGCACTCAAGAAATGCTTGTGCTGGTGGACTGCGGTGCATTTTGTGGAGAGATTTTGATAAGACAATGGTGTTTAGTTTAAATGTCTGCTCTCATGTCTGTTCCCGGGTGCTGTTGAAGCCTTGCGCATGTGGAACAGCTGTTACGTCCATGAGTTTGAATTCTCCACTGTTGCTGTAACGTGAGCTCATGCATGAAGCAGCACTGTGATTGGATGGAAATTGGTTGGAAAATGAATCAACATATATTTCCATGTGATTGGATGGATATATATATATATATATATATATATATATATATATATATATATATATATTATAAATAGCAGAAATGATCAAATAAATTATATAAGTTCATATATATTATACCCCCCACTCCCCTCATAAAGACCTGCATTCTCATCACACAATGATATGTCAGACAAGCTATGATAAAAGCAACTCAATATGAATGAGGTAATCAGGTTTTGAGAAATGGCTTGAAAGGCCAAGGCCTGGTTAAAACTATTCTGGGATGTATTCTCTGCCCACATCCTCCCTCTTCACGCAGGACAGAAAAAAGGATTTAAAATAGACATGGTGTATAGAATAGTAGTATAAAGCCATCCACACCTCAGTACCCTGTGTGTGTTTTTAACCCTGTTTTGGTCAGTTTTAAGAGACTGGAGAATCCTTCGGGATAAATATGCTTATTGTATAAACGGGGATTTTTCAATGCAGTTGAGACTGACGCAAGCAATTCATTCAATTGTTTTGTCTTACAAATATAGCCAAAGATCAAGACCTGCGTTGAGACTTATTGTATTTAATGGACAATGCAATGTTGATTAATTTATCTTTCAAAGCCTTTCAGGCCTTAGCTTAATTAAGCAAAAACACATTATATAAAATGAATAATAAGGGTGGTTGTGCATTGAAGAGCTGCAGCAGCTTGTAAAGGGTGTTTTCTTTAGATATGTGGGAGGTTTCGAACTCAAGGAGGTTACAAAGAAACCAGGAAAACATACATTTCCAAAACACTCTTTGGAGAAAGATGTGAATTGCAGATAGCACAGAGGAAGTCTTGAAGGATGTATGGCTCTACCAGTGGTATTCGTTTCTCTTGACAGTTTAGCTCAGTAACACATCTGCATATGGACAGAATCAGTGTGGTTCAGTACGAATAGGCCTAGAAAATGATCCAAGGGCACAATTTCAAATGGCATCTTCAACTTTTCATATAAAACGTTACTTTTGTTGAGATAAGATTAATTCTATTAATTAGAAAACTATAATATTTAATTTCAAATGAAGATTAAGCAGTAGTTTGCAGAAATGTACATCCTGTCATCATTTACTCACCCATATGTCATTTTGAGCCTGTACTGGAAGACTATATTTTTTCCGTCAAACACAAAAGGAGAAATTCAGCAGACTGTGATGGTCATGCTTTTAAATGCGGTTACAAAAAAGAAAAAAAAAAAGGAGACTGAAGCTTTCAAGCTTGAAAACTTGAACACAAAGTTAGTGCTTAAGACCAAAACAATAATTATAGAAAATTTTAATTACAGGCATGTTTCTCTGTCGGCACTGAATCAGTTTGAATGCATTATGTCTAATAAACAAGCAGCAAAGAAAATGCCAAAAATTCAAGAAGAAAAACATTCTAATGCCATTGTTTTCCTTGCTTAGAGTTAATAAAATATGGATTCCTATGAGTTTATTACATAATTTACAACTAAAAACAATTCCCTTTATAACTCGCATTTGGCACCTCGCTGTGGACATTTCACCTGAAAACAGGAGCTCACACATGTCCATATGTTGAACAACACTTCCATCGTTGGCCACTGGGGGCATTACTTTGAATTTCTGAAAGTACAGACCGATTTCAGCTGAAGAACTTTCGACCATCTGTCGCCGAATTCACAGTGACTTCCTTCTTTTGGTATCGCTGCAACCTTATTTGAACGAAAACGATAAAACAGTTATTTGTTTAGCCATAGTTGTTATTATAATTTTATATTAAAAAAAATCATGAGGCTCTTCTTCCCTTTCCTTCTCTGATGGACAGCCATTGCAAGTCAATAATGGGTCAGTTTAGGCTCAAGAATAGCATGTTATCTGTTCACAGATTCACCAAGACAAGAAGACAGTTTGCTTCTAATGCAAAATGACATTGCTCCAGATGTCCAAACGCCCATGGCTAAGCTTCAGGGGTCGCAACTTCAACAAACTCAAACAGGCTGATCAAACGTCACAGCTGTGTGCATTGGTTATGTGTGGAAAAGCCAACAAGGGTGAAGTGGGCCCTGGAGGAGCTGGGTCAGGGCCGAGGAACAAGTCAAGACGTGTCCACTGAAAAGAGCACTGCGACCCCTGCCAGTTTCTGATCTTTATCTGACCTGTGAGCTTTTTGGACCAGCTCTGAGCTAATAGCTGGAAGCTGTGTAACCCCAAAGCCCCCCTCACACACACAGACACACACACACACACACACACACACACACACACACACACACACACACTCACGCTCCTCTGCTATCTCTCTCCAATGGGACATGCTTCACTACCCTGGGAAACAAGAGTGGGAGAGCGGACATAAATGAAACATCCTGGGAGATCTTTTGGCTATTGTTTGTTACTGCTTTTGAAGTGCTTTGGCAACACATCACCATGTCAAGACTGCTTTTGCATGCACTTTGTGATTAAAGGAAAAGATCACCCAAAAATGAATATTCTGTCATTATTTACTTATCATAATGTTGCTCCAAACTCATTTGACTTTCTTTCTTCCATGGAACAAAAAAGATGAATAATAATAATTGCCATACTGAGTTAAGAGTGACTTTGGTTGGTAACAAATAAATAAATATAAGCATAAAAAAAACAGTAAAAGTCATCAATAGAATTCATGCACTATATTCCAATTCTTCTGAAGCGATTCGATCACTTTGTGTGTTCAATAGAATAAAATTTAGGGCTTTATTCACTCTCAAATTAAATCAAACCATTAATAACGCTCTTCAAACAAATATGGTGGCTACTCATAGCCCTTTTCCGAAATTGTGATGGTTCTCGTGTCGAGCCTGTGCTCCGCTGGATCACGGCCGGGGCAATCTGGAGCCTTTCGTGAAATGGCCACACTTTTCCACTGACTTGAGAACCGAATGTTGATGTGATAGTTTCACGTGGCACAAACATAAACAAATCAGTGTTTGTATACAGCTTTTCAGGCCGGCCGCTTGCCAAATTGATGGGGGGGGGGGGGTCCTTGACTTTCTCCTAGGTTAAGATGGTGCGCCCATAGGGAGTTGGTGCCCTACAGAGACAGTGTAGTATGCATAAAGGGAGCGGCTGTACTGCAGCTTTTAATTTTTAAACATACAGATTAATTCAACCCATCATTAATACATTGCTGAACAAGATCTATGCTAAATATGTCAGGTAATTACATTATATTGTAGGAACTATGGCTTAACTTGCTAAGTTCTGTAAACTGTAACAGTGGAAACATTATAAACATTAGTGTAGCAGATGGTTATATTTGGAGGTTTGCCATAGCGTATAATATTATGTTTACATCTTGATTGAGAATCCCTAAGTTTACTTAACTGATCAATCAATCAGTCAGTTTTATTTCTATAGCACATTTAAAACAACACATGTTGACCAAATTGCTTCACATTATAGCATAAACAGATCATATAAATACATAA
This sequence comes from Moxostoma hubbsi, assembly GCA_032164185.1. Lineage (NCBI taxonomy): Eukaryota > Metazoa > Chordata > Actinopteri > Cypriniformes > Catostomidae > Moxostoma > Moxostoma hubbsi. The sequence continues at coordinate 12,162,044 of JAVLUX010000030.1, read as the reverse complement.
TATAGAAAATATAAAAACACATAAAATAAGCAACCCACATTAAGCACAGTTAAAATCAAGTGAAAAAAGTGAGACTTCAAATAAGATTTAAAAACATCAACTGATGTACAAGACCTGATATGTAGTGGAGGGCTATTCCACAGCCATGGTGCCGCCACTGAAAAGGCTCGATCACCCTTTGACTTAAGACGGGACTTGGGGATCGTTAAAAGTAAACACTGCGAAGACATTAGTAGTCTAGAAGGCGTGTGTTGCTGAAGGAGATCCGTAATACAGGGAGGAGCCATGCCATGTAAACCCTTAAAAGTAAATAATAAAATCTTAATTTGAATCCTAAATTTGACTGGAAGCCAATGAAGAGATGCTAACACTGGGGATATATTGTTGTGTTTTTTTGTCCTGGTCAACAATCTTGCAGCAGCATTCTGGACTATCTGCAGACGTGACAGTGATGTTTGAGAAATGCCGCAGAGCAATGAATTGCTGTAATCTAGTCTTGAGGAAATAAAAGCATGTATAACAACTTCCATGTCCTTAAAAGATAAACAGGGTTTCAATTTCGCACTGTTCCTTAAATGAAAGAAACCACCTCTGACCACAGAATTGATGTGTCTATCAAGCTTTAGATCAGGGTCAAGAATTACTCCAAGATTCTTAACTTTGTCATGTAATTTAAAAGCAAAGGAAACTAAATCATTATCTATTATTATTAAGTCATGTGTTTGGTAGAGCCAGGTGAACCAAACACTATCAAAATTAATTGCCATCCACTTTTTGATATCATTTATACAGCAGATAAGAGAATCTAAACAGAACTGTCCCCAGGCTTTAAAGGAAGATAAAGCTGGGTATTGTCAGCATAACAATGATAGGAGATATTACAGTTTTGACAGATTTTGGCCAAAGGCAGCATGTATAGAGAAAATAAGACTGGGCCCAAAGTAGAGCCTTGGGGAACCCCACAGGTATTGGGAGCCGGGGAGGATGAGAAGTCCTCTAGTTCAACTGAGAATGTTGAGAGGAGAACCATTTCAGAGCAGTCCCCCAAATACCTGCCCACTGCCTTAAAAGGATGTTGTGATCTATGGTGTCAAACGTGGCGCTGAGGTCAAGAAGAACTAAAACTCCATGACTACCTGAATCAACAGTCAGCAGCAGGTCATTTAATACTTTTAAGAGTGCAGACTCTGTGCTGTGTTTTGCTCTAAACCCCGATTGAAATTTATCAAAAATGTTATTTTCATTTAAAAAAGGAGAGAGTTGATGGTAAACAACCTTCTCTAAGATTTTTGATATAAAAGGCAGTTTTGAGATAGGTCGATAGTTTATTAATGCTGTTGGGTCAAGGTTGGGCTTCTTTAGTAGAGGATGCACCACTGCATGCTTAAAGCAAGATGGGACAGTACCCTCTGCCAGACTGTTGACTATTACAATACACTATTGACAATAAACTCAAGCCAACTACATCTAGAACCTGGCTGAGAAGGCGAGGAGGAACAATATCTAAAGAACACTGCGCAGGCTTCATATCTGAAACTAAATCGACTAAATAGGATATTGAGACTGGTTCAAATGTACTAAAAATTACAGCAGAGGGAGGGGGAGCCGAGGGGGTCTTGGTTATAGTCGTGAGATGAGATGCTAGCTCTAAAAGCAGCAATTTTATCAATAAAAAAACTCGTTACTTCTGAAGCGTTCACAAGCTTCAGAAGTAATATCCGGAAAAGTACTAATAACAGGATTTAGCTAAATATTTATTGTGCTAAATAACGCTTGAGGCTTATTAGAATTCTTTTGAATGATGTTTGAGAAGTATTTTGGCTACTTTAATAGACTGTTGATATTTAATCATGCTGTCTTTTAACATGTCATAAGACACTTGGAGTCTGTCCTTCTTCCATTTCCTCTCCGCCTTCATACACCTTTGCCGGAGCCCGCGAGTATCATCGTTTAGCCATGCGACCTTATAGCCTTATAGCCTTATCTGATAGCCATGATCTTCCAAACTTGTGCCTCCTACACACTACACGACTTTAAAAAACGTCGGATCGTGGAAGTCGTGGAGTTTTCAAATTACACGAGGAATCACCGACAGGGGTGAACACATTACAAAACATTTCACTATTGACAAATCCCCGATGACTCCGCATGGACTCCAAATTACATTTCACAACAGCGTATATGCAAGAAGGGATATGAGATATGAAAACAAATGCATGATCATATGTTATGCATTTAAGAATATGATGTGTATGTTTTTAATCATGTATTTTATTGGTTACAATATGAAAAAGTAGCTCCTACTGAAAATCTACCTATTTGCTTACCTGAATGTGCAAAAGAATTGGCAATTTCTCTCAATTCTTCTCTTTCTCCACCAGTTGTGCTACAGTTCAGATGAAACATCAAATAGGTGCTGGTGCTCCTGTCAATGGTCCACTCATCTTTCCTCCATTTCTTTGGTCCAATGAGACTTTCTTGATACCGCAGCAATGCTAGTTGATGTTCTATAAGGACTCCTCCCACTGAAACACCCGTGCCCCGTTTCTTGCTCTCTCATTGGCTGTAGGTCAATGCTGCAGTTGTATTCAGTCAAAACACATTTCACATTGCACGATTTGGAATCGCAGACGGGTTCAGATATTTAACATGCTAGATGTCTCACTTACATCGGTGATGCATCGGCACTTCTCTCAAATCGCGTCTTTGATAATTCATACATTGCGATCGTTGCTTACGGCTGCGAGCTCTGATTTGCCTATGTTTTCGGGCTTTTGTAGGTGATCTACACAAAACTGTTGGCTAGAAAAAAATCAGGCTTAAAATCGTGTAAACTCCACAGCTACCAGTGAGTAGCTGGTCAAAAATCCCATTACTGAACAAAACAATCCACTAAATAAATGACAACTGTGTAAGGAATGCTAACAAACTTGGCAAATATAATAACTTACTGAGATCAGCTGCAGAGGACACCGGCGATTCAGGGTTTATCTCGAGCATGACTGGCTGAATTTAATGTTCCTGTTAGATAGCAGGCATTAGTTGTTTCCTCTTGCTTCAAGAGTGCTCCACTAATGCTCCATCACGAGCACAACACCTGTTAACGGCCCTTAATGCAATAATTCATCACGTGTTTAGCAGTGTTAAACACTATTGGCATAAAGGAAAGATGGAATTTCAGATATTGCCAGAAAGAATGTAAAAAAAATAAAAAATACAAATTTAAATCTGGTGTATGTTGAAAATGAATGACGAGACGGCAAAGGAGAACACGAGTGCGGAGGTGCTTGCCATGATCAAAGGTTTGTTGTGAAATCCAAAAAGAATTGTCCAGAAAACACGATGGTAATCTGTTCACATGTGGAGAGAATATCTAAAGGTCAGTAATACTTTTTTTTTTATTAAAAAAGGTGTAGAACATTCTGAAGATGTAATTTTTCGTTCGCAGAATTATAGGGCAAGTTTAATTAAAAGAAGTGCAAGAATGGAAAATAATAGTCAATAATTAGGCAATAATACATTAGGCCTATTAATGTTTTTATTTTATTATATTTATTTGAATCCACCTTTTCTGTGGTGGAAATCCACAGAACAGTTCAAGAATTCACACCGGCCCAGGAACACACCCCAAATCATGTCAGTGGAAAAGGGCTAACAAATAACATCAAACCTTACTGATCTCAACGTTTCTTGTGACCAAGAGCCATTATTAGAAGTAGACCGATATATAGGTTTTACCAATTAGTCTGTGCCGATAGTTGGCAATAGATTTTTCATAATTTCTTCATTTCAAAATTGGAACTTGTAAATACTTAAAAGTCTTGCATTATGCACAAAATCTAAATTTTTCTGGTTATTTTGGGGATTTTGGTTGAACAATAAACTGCATCTGAGTTTTTATTCATTTAGGACTTTGTCTGTGCCTGTCATATTTTTATTTTTTTACATTTATCAACTGACTAATCAGTTATCTGCCTTTCCCACCACCTTAGTTATCAGTATTCTCAAAATCCACTATTGGTCGACCTCTTGTCATTATGTCATTTTGCACTTTTGAAAAAATTCCTCTGTGTTCCATGGAAGAAAGTAATACGGGTTTGGAGCAACATTAGTGTGATTAAATAATTATATATTTCCCTTTTTTAGAGAACTATTCCTGTTAGTGAACTGAAAAAAAAAAAAAACTTGAACCGGCCTAATTAGGTTTGCTGGTCTAAGCTAGTTTCAGCTGGTTTAACTGGTCTCCCAGCCTGGCCAAAATGGAGTTGAGCTGATTTATCTGCTTGGTCAGCTTGTCTACCAGTCTGACCTGTTGACAGTTGCCAAATTTCCTCTAAAGCCAGCAAAACAGACCAGCTAACTTCTACCTTCAGCTGATTTAAGCCTTTTTTGTTTTAGCAGGAAACATGGGGGATGAAGATCAGAAGAATAAAGTCTGGGTATCGCCAACTACTAACTGCAATGCAACTTTGATTGTGATTGAAACTTTGCTGCACTTTTGTTAAGCATGATGTCATGTTCAGGCAGCTCTGACTGCACTATGAAATGCTGTTCCAGAGTTTGCGTTTATTTAGGAGACCTGCTTCTTCATTCATTGAACTGGAGATAACTGTAAGACTGCAAACGTAAATAAAAAAAAATAAAAAGATAAAAGATATAGATACAAAGAATCTAAAGTATCGATGCAACATCATGATAAAAAGAATAAAAATGTATGAAAATATTATTGTATTAGCATAGACCTTAAGGCTGTTCAGACCTAAAATGTTCATATGCTAAAAAAAAGCTTGAAAAAAAAGAAATGCAGGTGTTTCGAGAAATGCTTTAGTAAGTTGCCATTCTTTTAAACTTAAAATAGCCTGACATGTGAGATGTGACGCAATGGTCAACATTGTCTATCTAGCACATTTACATAGTGCAGATGTATGGAACAACTCATATGGTGTGAATGGCTCTTTAGAGGTCACATGCTAGCATGAGTCGGTCACTTGTGAGAATGTGGCTCTGACACTTAAACTTAAAGGAATACAGTAGTTCACCCAAAAATGAAAATTCTCTCACCATTTACTCACCCTCATGCCATCCCAAATGTGTATGACATTTTATCTTTTGCAGAACACAAAAAACTATTTTTGGAAAAATATCTCAGCCCTGTAGGTCTTCACATTGCAAGTGAATGTGTCCTTGAGTGATGAGTTAATTTGTAGCTTTGTAGATCTGGCCACCATTCACTTGCATTGTATGGACTTACAGATCAGAAATATTCTTCTAAAAATCGTAATTTGTGTTCAACAGAAGAAAGAAAGTCGCTGACCAGCCAAACCAGCTAAACACCAGACTGGCCAGGCTGGAAGACCAGATTGACCAGTTTCAACCAGCTAAGAGCAGCAAACCCACTTAGGCTGGTGTGAGATATATTTCCTTTCAGAAAGTTGAGTAGGTAATGACAAACTTTTGGGTGAACTATTCCTAAAACAACCTGCACTGAGGTAAGGAAATGAGAGAAATGCTTATGCTTCTCTTCTAACATGTGTAAACCTCCCCCCCCCCCCCCATTCAAAACTATCAAAACAATCTGCAAGGGAGAAGACAATAGAAAAGGAAGAGAGTGACTAAAGGAAGTTTCACAAGACTGATGACAGGGCATTTCTCTTATCGGTCCAGTCCTCAATTGCACTGTCAACACCTCTTCAAGTCAACAAGACCAAGAAGAACGTGAGCAGATCGTAAAACAACTGCAATTCATAATTCAGCTGAGCAATTTATGTCTAGGGCGTGTTTTTTATTATTATTTCCAAGTCTCCACATTTTCCAAAACACAGAAGGTTTCAAAATATTTAATGTTGAATTTTATGCAAAAAAATACAATTCTGACATTGTTAATTCAAACCGTCATGTCGTTCCAAACCTGTATGACTTTCCTTCTTCTGTGGAACATAAATGGAGAGGTTTTGAAGAATGTTCTGGTTGCTCTTTTTCATGCAATTCCAATGAATGGGGACTGGAGTTTTCAAGCTTTAAAAATGATGCAAAACAACATAAAATCTTTTCATACAATTTGTGAGCTATATTTATTAAAGTCTTTTGAAGTCTTACAATAGCTTTGTGTGATGACTGTAATTTAAGCTGTTATTCACTGAAAATTGTTTGAAATCTTAGCATTATTGACTAAAATATACCTGATTTGTGAACAAATAGGTTTTTGAATCAGATCTTTTCAATTATTTGGTTAAATCTGAGTGATCCGTCCAACTCATGGACTCAATGATCTGGCCGCAGCTAATAGCTCACTGGAGGTCAAGATTATCAGTGAATAATTACTTAAATATTGGTCTTTTGCACAAACCAAACTATCATATGACTTCAAAAGACATGGAATATAGTGCACTGGTCATATGTACCACTTTTATGAGTGAATAATGGCATAATACAAATTTTGGGGTCAACTATTTTTTAAACCACCCATCACCAGATGTCCCTTAAAACAACCCAAATCAAATCAGTGTTGCTTGAAAAACCCTTCTATCAAAATCACCAGCCAGTTGGTTCTGCAGTATGATTTTTTTGCAGTTAAAAAGGTGACTGGATGCAACATGTTGAGGAATCCAAGAATGATGTCATTTGGAAATATTTGGAATTCATGCACAAGGGAAAGAGATGGTGTTGCAAGTTATCCAAATGTGAAGCTGTTCAGTGAAGGTGCAATCAAAATATACAGTACATCAGAATTGACAGTGCTGAGTTCTAACATTGATGTGTATTGCACTTTCGAGTGAGTTTCTTTCATATTGACACTTTATTAGCTGCTATAGTTCACCAAATGGGCAGTGATATCCAATCTAATATTAGTGATCTATCAACACGTTGCTCAACAGCTCTGACAGCTACGTGCACAAATCTATGTTCAGAAGCTCCCCTGCATGTATCCTAAATGTTAGCAGGGCATGTGTGTGTGTGTGTGTGTGTGTGTGTGTTTGGGGGGTTGGATTGGGCTTTTGACAGAAAACACAGGAAAACGCTCAAGATCCACTCTACGTAGACCACCGTGGTTTGTTTATGCTAATGCTTGCTGGAAAGATGGTTGGATGTCATTTATATAACTCTGTTTATATTTATTGGTATGCACCTGGGTCACTCCTGCTTGGGATTAAATTTACAACCTTTGTGCTAAGCCACATCATCATACAACGATCACCACTGCAGCTTGTCCCAGCATGAATAAAAATAGCCTTCAGTGATGTTAGGATGATGTCAGTGATGGTGAGAAATTCACACAAATATTACACACCTGCGCCTACACACATCATGTGCACATACATACATTTGTTTTTCTATCATGGTGGGAGCTTTCCGTTCACTTCTGTTGTTTTTATACTGAGCTAATGATATTTTATATTCCCTTAAATCCAACTCTCTTAGAAACTACATGTATTCATTAAGACATTTTTTAGTTTGTTTATACTGTTGGTCCTTACAACAGACGTCACAAAAAAAATCTTCTTTTGAGATGTTCGTCTGTCAGATACATTTTAGGTTACTTCAGACACACATGCCCACCATTAAGACTCAAAAATCTACCTTTGACCTCTTTCTGAATATCCCTTCAGTTTCTGACTGATGAAAGAAAGTTTTGTGTCATACCTGGCCCCAATCAGGTCCGGGGGAACGACTGATGACTGAATACCAGGTGCAGCACACCTGCATTACAGTTGCTCTTTTGCATAATCTGAGTGAGGTTTGTAGTTTCCCTTTGAAACCACTCTAATAGTTCATTCAGTCTCTCCATCCACTCATCCCTTCAGAGACACATGAACACTGTCTACCTAGTTGTTCCCCTGTCTCCGTTCTTAATCTTTCTTTTTATCTTCTTTTCTCCTTTAGGAAATGACTACAGTGTTTATGAGCTTGAGTAGTGTTGATGTTATTAGACATAATGGAGACTGGGGATGTGTCATAGTTCTAACTTTATTATTTTCGGTAAATAAGGCTGTGTGCATTTCTGAACTGGATCCATTTTTTTTTTTTTAAATACTGGAACCAAATGATATTCACAATAAATAAGACAATAGACGGTGATTCTTTCTGTTGCACTGTCTCACTGGTTGCACACAACAGCTACATATGGCACAGCCAGAGCAGTGTGATTGGTGAACAAATGACTCTTATGAGCCGGTTTATGTAATGGTGAAAAAGACTCGACAAAATCAGACAATCTCAAACTCATAAGTTAAAAACCACTCTTATTCTGAATCAGTCGTTAAAAAGTAAACAGATGCCCAAAGTATGCTTTGGCTTTGAACATGCAACTACTTCTTGGATGCAGTGCAAATTTAAAGGGATAGTTCACCCAAAAATTAAAATTCTTTCATTATTTACTCACCCCCATGATATCCCAGGTGTGTATGAATTCTTTCTTCTGCAGAACACATTTGAAGAAAAATGTCTCAGCTCAGTAGATCCTTAAAATGCAAGATAATGGCGATCCAATTTTTTAATCTCCAAAATTCACAGCCAGTCAGCATAAACGTTATCCATACAACTCCGGTGGTTAAATTAATGTCTTCTAAGTGACACGATCCATTTTGGTGCGAAAAAGATAAACATTTAAATACTCTTTTTTTTGTTATTAAAATGTTTTATTGATTCCATCCACAAAACAGATAAACACAATATAAAATATAGATACAGTTATATAAATTAAACCCCTCCCCCTGAACATCCAACCCACCCCCCACAAACATGCACTACAGTGGTCACTTACAATTACAACATAATTTCTTTTTTTTAATTACTTTAAAAAAAACAAGAGTGCACATACGCATCAATCTACAAATTTGAAATTTAAAATCCCTCTCCACTGCCCCTCCCCGAGATACCTCCAAAAAAGCTTAGTATCCACCCCACTTCTTATTAAACAAATCCCATTTTCCCAACCTTCTATAAATGCTGCCATCCCACCCATCTCCCAGCACCACTACTGAAGTGAGGGTGCCCCAGCCATCTTCCACCCCCTAAGAATGATTTGTTTGACAATCATAACTCCGGCCAGGACCCAACCGTTCAAGTGGCTATCCCCAAAATTAATGACCAAAATTAATTAATAAAAGCATTATTAATTTCAATGGCTGAGGTAAATATTTCACCACCAGCAGATTTCACTGAAAGAATGGTAAAAAAGGTTCTCTCTGCTTTATATATCTAGCAAAAACATTCCCTGCTTTGTTCCCCGACTCAAAGTAAGACTGTCTTGCCCTGAATAGCCAAAATTCCACCTTCTGCAACAAAATAGAATTATATCTGTATTTCAATTTCAATTTATTTCATATCTGTATTTGAGTCCATCAGACGACATTCTGCACTTCAGTTCTGCCTCGGTACTTTTAATATTCCCTTACAACTCCACAGGTTCTCTTGCTTTGGAATTTTTGATGAATGAGGCATACTGTATGAACCGACCACTAAGAACCACTTAAGTGCCTCCCAAGCCACGCCCACAGAGGATACTGAGGACCAGTTGGTCTCCATATAAACAGCCTTCAACATTTGTTGGAAATCAGGATTTTGCAAAAGGGATACATTAAATTTCCAACTATATATATTTTTCTCCATATGTGGCAACACCTCTTAACTCACCAGGGCATGATCTGTGACTAAAATGTTTCCAATTGAGCAATCCACAACAGATGAATTGAGGGACTTAGATAACAAGAAAAAATATATTTTTAATAAATATTATGGACTGATGAAAAAAATTTTTTAGTACCTCACAGATGGGTTTAAAAGTTTCCAAATATCTGTAAGACAAAGATTTGTACACATCCTGTGAAGCGTCAATGTAGCACTATGATCAAGGGCTGAGTCCATCAATAGATTAAAGTCTCCTCCCAATATTATATTATGAGGGGTGCCAGAAGCTTGCAACATCCCTTCAAGATCTATAAAAAAGATTTGCACACATTCTGTGAAGCGTCAATATATCACTAGGGGGCTTGCACACATTTTCTTCACTATGATCAAGGGCTGAGTCCATCAATAGATTAAAGTCTCCTTCCAATTTTATATTATGAGGGGTGCCAGAAGCTTGCAACATCCCTTCAAGATCTATAAAAAAGGCCTGATCATCAACATTAGGTGCACACATATTAGTCAAAATTAACCTTTGCCCCTGTCACAATAATGACTCTTCCTAATTTATCTTTAATCTGTTTGAGTAATTTGAATTGTAGTTGATTATTTATCAATATAATGACTCCCCTGCTCTTATCAGTGTTGCCAACTTAGCAAATTTTTTGCTAGATTTAACGACTTTTCAGACCTCCTTAGCGGTTTTTAATTCCAAAAAGTGTTCACATTCCACGTGGAGAGACACAATCCACTCATATTAACATTTTACATTTTGATATATAAAAAAAATACAGATTGTGTGTCAAAAATAAAATAATAAAGACCACATTCCAAAATTAGTGCAACAGTCAAACCCCAAACCTCCCCCAGAACCAAACAAATGTCAACTTTGCCAAGGATTGTTCAACTCCGGTGCTTCTATACAAATTCTGTGAGACAGAATTACATAACAGAATATAATCTCTAAAACAAAATCCAGCCAAAAGGCAGAATAAACACAAAGAACATGAAGATTCATTCACAAAACTGTATCGAAGGTGTGTACCACCACAAAACAAATTCCAGCCTCTAGTGGAAACATCACAAAACAATCCATTCATTTTCCTCGAGCAGTCAAAAGAATGTTCAGTGAGCTGGCTGTTCATGAGTGAAGCAGATGACCTAATCCTCCCAATGTCCTACAAAAAATTCTCCACAAAACAAACTCCTGCCAATAGGAGGCATAAACACAAAGAAAGAGCAGTTGCATCCACAACTGGTCCAAAGGAGTGTTACTCCTCAAAACAAACTCCAGCCGCCTGGTGGAACAAGCACAAAAAGAAACAAAACATGTAGACCATTTCAAGACCTAGTCAATGGTTTAAGGAAGTGACATCTTTGTTCCTTGAACATTTCCTACTAGTTGTCATACTCATTCCAAACAACAGCAGGAGGCCACACTTCAGTCATAGTGACTTTAACACGATTAATGTTACTTTAACAGGATTGTCATAAAACGTCATTAGTAACGTGGACCATGTTGTCTCCCTGGATGCCTGACACTAACAGAAATGAAGTCTTTAGATCTCGGAAAAAGCAACCACAAAAGGATGCATAAACTGTAGCAGTGAACCGAAGCGAGACAGCTTGATACATGTGTTACTAACAACTGTAGCACACACCTTATCTCTGGTAGATGAATGAAATGTATGCCAACTAATTGTAAGATTGAGAGGTAGAGCTCTAAAAGTGACTATAAATCCCTCGAATTTAAATGACTGTTACTGTTCTCTGCTGTTCAGGATGCACCAATCACAGTCGTTTGTGATTATTGTATAAGGGCTTTTTTAATAATTCTCTGAAGATTACACGGGTGGATTTCCATTTGTATCTTAGGAACAATCCTTTAAACCAGTGTTTCCCAACCTTTTTTCTGCCACGGCACACTTTTTCCGACTAAATAATTCGATGGCACACCACTGTCCCACATAGGCTAACCATCGTCAATATTTTTCCTTTTCATGAACTTGTCCATGTTTTCTGTCCGCCTTTGAAGCGTGTTTACTTGTAATATTTGAAATTCGGTTATGCAAAAGAAAGACAAAACAAAACAAAAAACAAGTCAGATAGGTAGGCTAACTGGGGTCTCTGATATTTGTAAACTTTGATATTTAATTAAAGAAATGATGAGACATTCAATGTCTCTTCACAAATTTGGACAGGTTTTTAAATATATCTTGTTGCTTAGTACTCTCAAAGACATTATTGGTGAAGCAAAAACGTGTGTGAAAAACCCTTTGGTGAAAAGTGGTTTCACTTCATAGACTTCTCCGAAAGGTGTTGAGTAAATTCGATTTGAACAAACTTGCATTATGTCCCTACCAACTTTCAAATCAAACCTGTGCCCTGAACGGCTTCATTGATTACAATAGGAGTGATCCAATATTCTTGATCTCACCAATGAGGAAATAATTGTGTGCATCTAAACTACGACACCGTTTCATCGGCTCGCACGCAAAAACGTTCAGCGTCAGCAACATGTCTAAATAAGTCATTTCAGGTAAACGTTTGATGTTCTTGGAGAAAATATGTTAACTCAGAGCCTTATTTAAAGGATCCGGTTACGATACCAGAAGTGCTCCCAGGCCAGTACCCTTACAAAAAATCTAGAGTTCTGGCAAACTAGCCGCAAACTTGCCCCAAATTTGCCACTCATTATTTTCACATACAAATGAGCTTGTGATTCGCCGCAAATGTTTGCCAGAAGTTTACAGCTCTTCACCAGTAGTGTTGAGCATGCAGCAAACCTTTGGCAACAATGGACAATTTGCATTTCACATTTCCTCCAAGCTGGTTAACTAGCCAAAACTCTGTCATCTCGAATCAATTAAAATGCCAAAATATTTCCATCTCATCCTCCACTCCCTTGTGAGGTGCTTTTGAGTATTTGGCCTTTGTTGACTGATAAATTAACCTGAAAGCATTCATTTAATAAAGCTAAAACAATTTTCCTACCCCGGGGGCCTCCGTGATGAAGAGGACACAATGGAAAGCACAGGCCTATCATTAAGAACGAGCGTGATTGAGTTGCCACCTCCTCCACCTTGGCTAAGCTAGGGGTACATGGCCACACCCACTAAAAAATAACATCTCCATTATTGTCCGTTTACATGAAAGAAACGGCATCCGTCGTGCTTTGGGCAGCACTGTAATTACATAACTTAATCAGTGACTCAGCACATGCTAATAGAAGGAGCAGAGCGGGAAATTAAAGGAAAATAATTTACTAACCATGATGTCTTTTGAAACATGTTTGACATTCTTTCTTCTTTGAAACACAAAAGGGGACATTTTCAGAAGAAATGTTCTGGTCTGTCTTTTCCATGCAATCACAATGGAAAGGGCCTGAAGCTTTCAAAGCTTCAAAAAGATACAAAAGCACCATAAATGTAGTCCACGTGAAATATGCAATATATTCCAAATTTTCATACGATAGATTTGTGAAAGGAACAGACCAAAAGTCTTTACTTACTCATTGAGTCCGTTTTTAAAACTGTGTTTGAATTTTTTTTTTTTTTTACTTTTTTTTTTAAAGATTTTGAAAGCTCCAGTGCTCATTCACTATGTATATTTTTATGGGTAAATATAATCGAACTATGGCAGGTTTTTACATTGTCCTGCTACAGCCTTCATTTCTCTGTCGAAGTATACATGACACCATACGCAATCAAATCGCTGAAGGTATGACAGCAGCTGAGGAAGTGACATAGATGCTTTCCTTTTTAAACTTTTGTGTCACAGTAGTCAGCTACAGCAAAACCCACACAACAGTCAAAACAACACCCTTACAAACAATCTAAACCAGGAGCAAACTTGCTGCAAATTTGCTGCTTGTTATTTTCACATGCAAATGAGCCGCAAATGTTTGCCAGAAGTTTGCAACTCTTCACCGGTAGTGGAGAACCTCTGGTAAACCATTGGCAACAATAGACAATTTGCTGCAAGTTTGCGGCAAATTTGTAGTGAACTTTAACATTTTGTAAGGGCATGGAAAACTTTACAGTCATGTACATTCCTTACATTCTTTACGCATTGATTTTGTTGCAGATCAGATGTACTTTATCCGTGGTGTTTATGATGATGTCCAAAGGCAGAAATGACACAGTTTGCTCCAGGATTGTTGTAACTATATGAGCTTTTCTTTAATTGGACATTATCCTTATAAACTGTGTGTAAAGTTTAATAATAATGTTTAAACTGATGAGAGATGTTGTGAATAGATAAACAATTTAGAAAATATATGGTTTGTCTATATTTTCCTAGCGACCACTGGTATCCCTTTCAAAAATTGAGAGTTTGTGGCAAATGTTTGGCAAATAATAATAATTGGGGCAAATTGCCCATTGTTGCCAAAGGTTTGCTGCAGGTTCACCACTACATGTGAAGAGCTACAAACTTCTGGCAAACATTTGCGGTTAATCACAAGCTCAAATGCATGCGAAAATAAAGAGTGGCAAGTTTGCGGCTAGTTTGTCCGAACTCTAGATTTTTTGTAAGGGATACTTGCAAATGAGTTTGGGATTCACCACAAATGTTTGCCAGAAGTTTGCAGATTTCACCGGTATTGGTGAACCTGCAGCAAACCTTTGGCAACAATGGGCAATTTGCCCCAATTATGCAGAATGGGCCACAAAATGGTGCCAAAGGGGGCAGTTTAATGCAAATTCACATACATATTTTAAGGCCCATTCACAGCCTGACTGAATTGACTAACTAACAAAAGAGTATAAAAATATTCAGATTTTTTCATTATTAATATATATTTATTTTTTTGCATAAAACTATTAACATTTAAGTCACAAGTCACTGTTCCCTATCTGTTACTCACTCGATGTTGTGTCAATGTAGTGACACTAGGGGTTGAACTCGGGAGCCCCAATCACCTCTGATATTTGAGAAAAGGCCAATGAGAATTGGAAAGTGGACATACGAGTATAAAAGAAGACAGAATGCATCCAATTGCATTTCTTCGGAGCCGATCAGTGTTGAAAGCTAATCCACTTGTGTTCCATTCACCTCTACAAGTGTTTAAAAGGCTGTTGGATATATGGTGCATTTAGGTACTTATTCTCCTTTCTTGCACAGATAAGTGCAAAGAACGCCCCTGGGCTTTTCAGCAGCCACACTAAAATAGTTTATTTTCTCTAAAAGAGTAAGCACTGACGGAAAGCATGTTTTTAAAGATGCCTTTCCGTTTATGTGCGTTTCCTGAGTGCGGTCGTTATCTCTCTTCCTCTGACGGCCACGATCGCTGTCTCACATACATCAGCCATAGTCTCGATGAGACAGCATTCTTGGATGGCTCATGTTCTCACTGCAAAAACATGACCATGGCAACATTGCTATCGCGGCTTTCTTTCTTTCACAGAGAGAAACAACTCCAGCTGCTCCCCATCCTGGTCCTTCTGCTTACATGCACAAGGCCATGGCGGTTAGCACTGGGGGCGTTTTGAGGGCTTCAGTGGGGGCATTTCCGCCGGGTGAATCCCCACGAAACCCCAGCACGCTCGTTTCCACCGATTGAATTCATGGATGAGTCAGGTGTCTCACCCCAGAGCAGGCTTGATATCTCATTCATGGTTCGCGATGAGGATGAGGATGAGGTATCGATCACAGCATAGGAGAGCGGGCTTTTAAAGTCTGACGCTGAGGACTCGGCCGGGCTCCCACCATCTGGTGTTGGCGGCCATGCTTGCCTAGGCTCCACCTTGCCCTGATCGTATGCGGCTGGACAATTGGTTCTTCGGCTCAGAGCGCCACACACAGCCATGCTCTGCCCCAGTTCCTTTCTTCCCGAAGGTGCATGAGGAGCTCACAAAGTCATGGTGGGCACCTTTTACTGCCTGGTCCCATTTCATGGGTTCTTCCACTCTCACTACCCTCGATGGCGTGGCGCCCAGGGGGTACATGGAGGTCCCTCACGTGAAGCAGGTGATTGCGGTGCACCTGTCCCAAAAAACGCCGCCTCCTGGTGGAATCGCCCTAGGCTACCGTTTAGGGCCTGTAAGTTCACTTCATCCTTGATGGCTGAGGGTAGTTCTGACCCGGGATTGATACAGGAGCTGTGCAGGAGCTGTGCTCGGTGACCAACTTCACCCTGCGGTCGATGAAGGTCATGGCGCGGGCTCTCGGACAGGCGATGTCCACCATGGTGGTCCTGGAACGCCACCTGTGGCTCAACCATGCAGAGATGTGGGATGCTGATAAGGTCTGCTTTCTTGACACCCCCATCTCTCAAGGTGGCCTGTTTGGCGACACTGTCGAGGACTTTGCCTAGCAGTTCTCGGCAGGCAAGAAGCAGATGGAGGCGATCAAGCATCCTGCCTTGGCATGATTCCTCTACCACCTACAGACAGTAGAGATCCCATACACTGTCTGCTAATCACCGAGGGCGTCCACCTACGGACGTAACACGTTGGCTCGGCCTCAGCGTGGAGCCCCCCGCAGGAGGTTGACGCCCCCATCCCAAATGCTGAAGTGCATTCTGTCATGTGTCCGGTGTCAAGATTGGTTTGCGGAGGGTAGACCTGAAGGACACGTACTTTAATGTCTCGATTTTGCCTAAACATAGACTGTTCCTTTGGTTTGCCTTCAAGAGTCTGGCATATCAGTACAAGGTCCTCCCATTCGGTCTGTCCCTGTCACCTTGTGTCTTTACAAAAGTCGCAGTGGCAGCCCTTGCAACGCTAAGGGAAGTGGGTGTTCGCATCCTCAATTATCTTGACGAATGGCTGATTCTAGATCTCTCTCGAGATTTATTGTGTGCGCACAGGGATCTGGTGCTCAGACACCTCAGCCGTTTGGTCGTTATCACAACAGACACGACCAAGTCAGGCTAGAATTGGTGTTCTTCCCGAGGTGAAGACCCACAGAGATGCACAGTCAGGTTGGTGCTTTCCTTCTTGCAGGAGAGGTTGGAGGGGCGGCTGTCCCCTTTAAAAGTGTATGTTGCTGCCATAGCGTCACACCATGATGCAGTAGTTGGTAAGTTCTTGGGAAGCACAACTTGATCATCAGGTTCCTTAGAGGTGCCCCCATCCCAGGTTGTTGAATCCTCCTAGGTCATGCCTCATTCCCTCGTGGGGGGTTGAGGACATACAGACGTTCTCTGTCAGTGATATGTGGCTAGAGTTCGGTCCACCATTCTCTCACATGATCCTGAGACCCCCCCTGAGACCTCCTGAGACCCCAGCCGGGCTGTGTGCCCAAGGTTCCCACTACCCCTTTTAGGGATCAAGTGGTGAAATTGCAAGCACTGCCCCGGGAGGAGGCAGACCCAGCCGTGTTGTTGCTGTGTCCGGTACGCACCTTGCATGTTTACTAGGACCACATAGAGAGCTTTAGATGCTCTGAGCAGCTCTTTGTCTGTTTTGGGGGACAGCAGTAGGGGAAGGATGTGTCCAAACAGAGGATTGCCCACTGGATTGTGGATGCCATCGCTTTGGCATACCAGGCCCAGGGTGTGCTGTGCTCCCTGGGAGTACGAGCACACTCCACAAGGAGTGTGGCATCCTCCTGGGCCCTGGCGAACAGCGCCTCTCTAACAGACATCTGTAGAGCAGCGGGCTGGGAGACACCCGATACCTTTGCGAGATTTTACAGTCTTCGGGTTGAGCCAGTTTCGTCCCATGTGCTAGCGAGTACGAACAGGTAAATATGTGCGCAGCTGGCTGGGTGTACCACTTGTACTCAGCGCCTTTCCCCTCCCTGAGGGGATAACGTGTGCTTTTTGTCCAAGTGAGTTCCTGGTGAACCTTGGATGCCTTTCCTCCCCAGCACCCGGTGGCAGATGAATTCGGCTGAGAATTCTATGCCAGGCCCAGTACTCGTGAAGTATGCCATGTCAGGTCAGCCCCTGTACTTGGGATAGTTGCTCCATATGTAGTGGTTCCCTGTCGGTAATCCCATATGAGGAGTTTTCCACGGTACGGTGTCCCTGATGGTAAACCTGTGTCTTCCCCTGGGCAGAGCTCTGTTCTGCCACCAGTCGGTGCACATGTACAGTTCCTCCCTTCCAGGTAGGACCTACCGCAGGGACTCATTTCCATGTGTGTGTGGTACTTCCCGGTTGGTAAATCCATGTAAAATGATCTCCACATGTTAACCTCTCTTCGGGCAGGGTGTGGTCTCCATGGTGTCCTTTCTCCATGAGGGAAAGAACACCTTCCCTAGCGCAAATAGCTGATGTGACCTATTCCCATTGTAGGTATGTCTTGTCCCCCGCCCTTGTGGTTCAAGGGACTATTCGACTTATGTGAGGCATTGGGAAGATTACGATGGGGCTGTGTGCACTTTTTACTAAGCACACGGTAGCCTACCTGCATCTGCACCGGCAATCCATGGAACACAGTTCAGCTGGTGGGGGTGTTTTTTATAGGGACCCCTAGTGTCACTATATTGACACAAAGTCTAGTGAGTGACAGATAGGGAATGTCTTGGTTACTGTTGCAACCTCCGTTTCCTGATGGAGGGAATGAGATGTGTCTCTCCTGCCACAACACTGAAATGGTTGGGACTCTGTCTCGGCTCCTCAGCACAAACCTGAATGAGTGGATGCAAGCCATCTCCTTTTATACCCGTATGTCTGGGGGAGTGGCATGCAAATTCCACTCACCAATTCTCATTGACCTTTACTCAAATATCAGAGGTGATTGGGGCTCCCAAGTCCGACCCCTAGTGTCACTACAGTACATCGACACAACGTCTCGTTCTCTCTATCAGGGAATGGAGGTTACAACAGTAACCAAGAAGTTTTTCATTTTTATCTGGAACACACATGAATATCTGAATTAATTGTTCAGCATCTACATTTTTTTTTACTATACTAAACTATTCTAGTCTATTATTACTAAATAATAGACTTTTTTATATATACTATTTTAATAATACATTGTTTGCATCCTGACCAGCCCGACACAGCTATATTAGCTCAGCAAACGGACAATCTGTTTGACCGACCAATGGAAGATGGGGAAAGTGATTTCAAAACCAGAAAACAGTTCTTATTCTGTTTGTTAACACTAGTGGTAAAGAAATCAACCTCAACACCCTTAAAGCTGCTAGTTCAAACAGGGAAGTTTCAGATAACATTCATCTAGCTAATGCTAGGAACCAAATCAGCCCTTCACAAATTTGCTTCTTTCAAAATTCTACAGTATTATAAACTGCTGAACAGTTCAACAAGTACTGAATAGCACATCATGTTTGGTGTTGTTTCTCCTGAGGATCCTCCCCACTTAAATGGCATTATCCATAATTTTGACATCATGTGATACATGACTCAACCACAGCAATTTGAGTCTTACCAGAGGAATGTGTAAATGTATACATCTCAGGTACTTATCAGATCCTCAGGGAATAGAGGCTCTTTTAAAGGTACTAAATTAGATTCCCAACTTTGATTTTGGAAAGTACTGCGCCTAAGTTTTTTTATCTTTACGTTTTTTATTTGGAGCATGGCAAAGGTGGACCACCAAAGATGTCATTATAAGTCCTAGATGAGGTGGATCAGAGTCTGCTGGTTTTGAATAGGGCTCAAAATCTTTTTCAAAATTGTGATACAATGTTATTTTATATTGACTGATTTATTTTGTTTAGGTTTAGTGAGTAGTGATTTAAAACTGATATAACGCAAACTTGAAACAGTTCCCTTGAAAATTGCTGAAAACTAGCTTCTTTGTATCTTCCTGTACCTGTAGATATGCTGATTCAGCCTCATCCATTCATGGAAACACACCACACTATTTGCAGGAGAGCCTAACCCAACAATCATCCTTCATTTTACACTGATCCTTCATGATGGTCTTTGTCCCTTTGAGCAAGTGGCTGCAGTGCAGTGCAGTTCACTTCCTCTGAAATAGTCCTGTTTATTTCCACTTTAAAGTAATAGTTCACCCAAAATGTTAATTCTTATATAATTTACTTACCCTCATGCCATCACAGCTTGAAAACTGATTGGATAATTTTTTGAAGACATTGATTAAAGCATTGATTTTAGTCTTTTGGGTTACTTTTTGATGCCTTAATGATATTTGGTCCTAATTCTGGTCACCATTCACTTGCATTGTATGGACCTACAGAGTGGAGTGGTGTAGTGGGCTAAAGCGCTGAGCTGGTAATCAGAAAGTCGCTGGTTTGATCCCCACAGCCACCACCATTGTGTCCTTAAGCAAGGCACTTAACTCCAGGTTGCTCCGGGGGGATTGTCCCTGTAATAAGTGCACTGTAAGTCGCTTTGGATAAAGTGTCTGCCAAATGCATAAATGTAAATGTAAATTAAGAACAGGGATACCATGGTCCTTAAACCAGGTACTTAGCTTTGGCACTGTGTGCAGGTGCCAAGTCCTGTTGGAAAATTAAATCTGCATCTCCATAAAATTGGTCAGCAGTAGGAAGCATGAAGTGCTCTAAAACGTCCTGGTAGACGGCTGCGTTGACCTTGGACCTCAGAAAACACAGTGGACCAACACCAGCAGATGACATGGCACCCCAAACCATCACTGACTGTGGAAACTTTACACTGGACTTCAAGCAACGTGGATTCTGTGCCTCTCCTCTCTTCCTCCAGACTCTGGGACCTTGATTTCCAAAGAAAATGCAAAATGTACTTTCATCAGAGAATATAACTTTGGACCACTCAGCAGCAGTCCAGGCGAGACGCTTCTGACGCTGTGTCTTGTTCAAGAGTGGCTTGACACAAGGAATGTGACAGCTGAAACCCATGTCTTGCATACGTCTGTGCGTGGTGGTTCTTGAAGCACTGACTCCAGCTGCAGTCCACTCTTTGTGAATCTCCCCCACATTTTTGAATGGGTTTTGTTTCACAATCCTCTCCAGGGTGCCGTTATCCCTATTGCTTGTACAATTTTTTCTACCACATCTTTTTCTTCCCTTCGCCTCTCTATTAATGTTCTTGGACACTGAGCTCTGTGAACAGCCAGCCTCTTTAGCAATGACCTTTTGTGTATTGCCCTCCTTGTGCAAGATGTCAGTGGTCGTCTTTTGGACAGCTGTCAAGTCAGCAGTCTTCCCCATGATTGTGTAGCCTACAGAACTAGACTGAGAGACCATTTAAAGGCCTTTGCAGGTGTTTTGAGTTAATTATCTGATTAGAGTGTGGCACCAGGTGTCTTCAATATTGAACCTTTTCACAATATTCTAATTTTCTGAGATACTGATTTTGGGGTTTTCATTAGTTGTCAGTTATAATCATCAAAATTAAAAGGAATGAACACTTGAAATATATCAGTCTGTGTGGAATGAATGTATACATTATACAAGTTTCACTTTTTGAATGGAATTACTGAAATAAATCAACTTTTTGATGATATTCTAATTATATGACCAGCACCTGTATATATATATATATATATATATATATATATATATATATATATATATATATATATATATATTACCTTTTCTGAAGTCGAATGTGTCAGTGTTTCAAAGGTTTTAAGTTTCTATTTGTGGTTGTACTACAAACTGAATTAACATGGAAAAAAAAAAATGAAAATATGTAATGCACTTTGTGTCTGCTGTTGTTTTTGTGAATGTCATTTTAAACATCTGTGACAGTTTTTTGATTTTTGTCTGTGAGTGCAGTTTTTTAAGCACTTGTAATCGGATCATCTAAGATGGATCTTGACACCAGGTGTAAACAAGACCTTTGAACAATTCCAATTAATTTGACAAAAACATTAAAAGTTTCCTTTTCCATGATGTAGCTTCCAGATGCAACCCCTTGTGTAGCAACAAAATATATCACAACTGGAAAACTCAATACAATGCCAAACTGCATTTTCCACTGTTGAGACTTTGAAGTCTGTGGAAGTTTAAGTTTGTTTGCACAGGGAGCAATACATTTTAGTTGAAAACAACACAATAAAAATGTGTTCACGTGTCATCACGTGCCATGGATTGGCTGTCTTTTGTTATTGCTTTGTGTGTGTTTTAGGTTAATCTGTTTGTCTTAGGTCTTAAGTGATTTGGAAGTGAAGCAAATCCTTCCTGAATCACTTGACACACTCTTTATTCTCCCCCCAACTCAAACTCTGCCATGTGTGCGGTTTACTTCAAGTTCTGAGTTCACTCCGTTTAATTGGTTTATGATGAAAACATTTAACTCAAAGCTACAATGGAGCTTTTGGAACATATGGTGTATGATAACACAGACAATAAAATTCTGGAATTGCTATTTTTGTTTATTGCTTTAACGAGCTTGGAA
The DNA here is from genome assembly GCA_032164185.1 of Moxostoma hubbsi. Lineage (NCBI taxonomy): Eukaryota > Metazoa > Chordata > Actinopteri > Cypriniformes > Catostomidae > Moxostoma > Moxostoma hubbsi. The sequence goes on along the minus strand of JAVLUX010000030.1, from coordinate 12,140,155 downwards.
AATTAGATGTGATTGTGACTGTATTGTCAATGACTCTATGTTACCGTTTTATTTTGATGGGGTACCAAACTTGCCTTGTGATCCAATTCAAAAGCTGTGGAACTGGAATAAAAATTATTCTTAAAGGAATATTCTTCATTGTCGCCAAAGGTTTACTGCTGATTCATCACTATTTTTAGCTACATAACTACATACTGTAAGTGCAATACAATTACATCAATACTACAATAAAAGACTCATAAATAATGTGAATGCTATTGGAAAACATAAACCTCTAGGTTACTATGTAATTTTGCTATATTGGTCATGGTTGTAATGGACATTAGCTCATTTTAGCTTTTATGAATTATATTAACTGCTCTGTTGGAGAGTAAAAGAGCGCATAAATTTGCTTTAACAAACAGTAGAATCTATCATGGGACCAATTTGTGCACCTGTATGTACATAGCCCCAAAAGTTATGGCTCTCAGCTGAAGTTGAAGTCTCATCAATGGATGTTAACTAGCAGACTGCGCAGGGTGAAATCCGGCAGCTATATTAGCGCACTTGTCGGGCTGTGAGAAACCCCGGTGAGCATTATATGGCTGGTGATTAAGAGAGATTTATAGGTGGACAGATTTCAGTCCTTCTCATTCCTCACAGTAAATGTGCTGTTCTCCAAACTACACAGCCAACGTTCAGCCTGTAATGGCAACATAAATCATTTAGGTTAATTAATGCTTTTTTTTATTATTTATTTTGTTATGGCACCTGTGCCTTACAAATATTACTCTGTTAACTAAATTTTTTGTCAAAAGACCATGATTTACTATTATTTTACAAAAACATGTTTTTAGCCAGCACTGTAATCAAACAGTGGGGGGAAAGGGGCGGTGATAGCGAGGCATGATGTAAAAGTGTGGCAACCGTCTGTGTTTGGGTACTTGAATAACTTATAACGTTCGAGTAAGGACAGCCAGTGGAGTTTCTGTCAATAAAAAAAAAAATTCTATATATATATATATATATATATATATATATATATATATACCTGTATATATATCTTTTTTTTTGTTTGTTTTACTCTATTATAGTAACAAAAGATACTGTTATAAAAAGTTTAAATGTAGTAACAAGGGAATACTACTATGATGTAGCAATGATAGGGCTGTCAGACGATTAAAATATTTAATCGTGATTCGCATAATTGTTTAGTTAATCGCGATTAATCACAATATCTTTATAAACATGAGTGGACAAAATATGCTTCAACCAGATGTATTTTTCAGCCATCCACACAAAACCTACCACACCAACAGAGTTGAACAACAGAAAATTAACACAACACAACTCAATTAAAATTATGGTCAAAATATGGAAGTATATTATAACATCTTCAAAACTCCATCTTTTTATGGAGTTTTGACTGACATAATTGTTTCAGGAGCACAGTGGAATTAAATAACTCTGGTCATGAGACTATTTAAACCACTCCTGCAAAAAAGTCTGCACTGTCATTTACAATTAAAAACTGTGCAAAATATATCAAAAACTCCATTTAGACCCCGGTCACAATTGTAACAAGTGGGATTAAATGGGATGACAGTGTAGACTAACTGCAGGGTTCCAGGAATATCTCCAACTTCTGCATTGGCTAGTGCACTATCAAACAGAGACACTGTGACACTTGAAGACAGCAGCCGGGTTTCCGTTAGCCGGCAATCAGTACCACCACTCCCTATAAGCATAGTACGCTGTCTGAGTAGGGCACCAACTCCCTAGGGAGGCACCAGACTATATGCATTCACATAATCAGTAATGACTGTGATTTGGTGGTTGCATTTTCCCCTCTAACACAACATTTTTACTCCACTGATGGCTAGGTTTAGGGTTTGGGTTGGGGGTACAGTTAATAAAATATGTATTCCTCTTCACTGTATTTCAGCCTGTAGCACTAAAAACAACTTGCTTCAAAACTCGATTTTGGTGCCCCTCTGTGGACAATAAAGCTGGAAAATGGAGCTCATTTACCACTTTGGCCACTGGGGGCAGTGTTTTGCATTTCAGTAAGCACAGACTGATTTTAGCTAAATAAAAGTCAACCTACTGTTTATGATTTCACTATGAGATTGTTCTTGAAAAACATGGTAACTAGAGCAAATTTAGCATGCACATTTAAGACCATGATTTTGAAAGCATCTTACAATATTTGAAAGAGATAAATGTATTATGTTTTTACAGTAGTAACAGTAACTATATTTTCAACAATGAACAATTTTGTACTCTGGCTTTTTGTAAGGGCTCAGCTATTCTGTGTCTATACATTTTCACTCTGATTTTTTAAAGCAGTTATTTATCTTCATCTTGGTTTGCCTGACTTGAGTGACAGATAATGCAATGGCTCAATATGCCTTGCACTCCCAGCATTTATCTTCCACTGAATAAGTTCTAGCTGCTGGTTCACCCCACACTGCACTCTGACACATTGAACCTGATCTCCCCATGATCGCATAAATGGGCCCCTCTAAAAGGGAAGTAGGGACAGATGTGAACATTTAGAGTATGACTGCTCCTTCAATAGCACTTCATGAATTCTGCGAGATCAAGTACTCAGTGAAAGCAAGCCGACATCATGTCAAGCCAAACCCCTGAAAACATTCAATGCTGCCCCAGCACTGTCTCCCTCCTGAAATAGGTCTATTCATCCCCGAGGTCCCTCCTGGAGGAGGGTTGAAGCTCTCCAGGGGTGCCCCCTAAAGCCAGGCAGGGTGGTCCTGTTTAGCCTAACCTCTTTGGGGCTTCAGAGGTCAAAGGTTTCAGCAGCGCTGTGTGGGAAATGTGCAATGACAGTGGTTGTTGGAGGGGTGCCGTCCTCACGGATTCCCCCCTGCACCCCTGCAGCTTGTTTGATTGAATGATTTCAGGAGTTAAACCGGTATGTCCAATTATTAGCATTTTGTTAGTAGCTAAGAGGTCTAAAAAACATATAGCTTTCTGTTAGCATTCCATTAATCTCTATAGTGGTGCTACACTGGCGCAGGACCCTTTGTGCCACGTTTGTGCCACGTTTGTGTGATCATGTTCATTTATGATCTTGCCTAGGGCACAGGGCTGGACTGGCAATCTGGCATACTGGGCATTTTCCGGGTGGGCCAATGCACTTTTGGGGCCTATCAGGAACCGAGCGGGCCGGAGGGTCGGCCGCGACATGTGCCGAATGGGCCATGATAAGCAAAAATGAGCCGCCGTGTTATGCAGAACGATCCACAAAACGGCGCCGCGATATGCAGATAGGGACAGTGACCCCCCCCCCCATCCTGTGATTCATCATCAGCACAGTGCTCAAGCACTAAACATGAAAAAACATTTTTTAAACATGTGCATGCGCCTGGAATTATTTGCACTACTATGTAAGTCCACAAGGTGGCTCTACCCTTACAGTTCTGGCAAACTTGCAGCAAATTCACTACTCCTTATTTTCATATGCAAATGTATCTTGCGGCAAACTCTTCATTGTCACCAAAGGTTTGCTGCAGGTTCACCACAACTGGCGAAGAGCTGCAAATGTCTGGTAAACTATTGAGGTGATTCGTAAGCTCATTTGCATGAGAAAATGATGAGTGGAACATTTGCGGCATGTTTGTCAGAACTCTAGATTTTTTGTTAGGGTAGAAGAAGATGTTAACACAGCTAAACAACAGGAAAGGAAGTTGGAAACAACAACAGTGGATGTGCACATCAAGAGCACGTGTGTGTGGAGGTCAGGAGACATCTGCATTTGTCTGCAGGAATATAAGATTACTTTAAGGGTCTAAACTCCTCAAGAGATATAGTTTATAGCAGTCGTAGCATGCATGCACCAACTGCCAGTGTATGTGCGCACACTCAAATGAACTATACTTTGAAAGACTAGCATTCAACTGCACGTAGGTGCTAAGCGTTCACATCAAAACTTAAGTATACTTTGACTTCACTCCCATACCTCTGTATTATGGCCATTTGCAAAACCGTTTAAAACTGATCTTCTGGCCTGATCTACTAGAATGGAATCTTCTGACTAATGCAATGTCAATTAATCATCTTATTGATACCATAGTAGTGCTGGGCAAAACATTTTCCACATGTTTTATAGTGTGGAAAAAACGGTAGGAACACACTGTATCTGTGTTTGGTGTGTTGGCAGCCACCCATGTTGTTTTGTTTGGGGTTGGAGGAGCCAGAGGAACAGGTGAGTAAGCTCTTTGTTTTTGAGATGTTAAAACTTTCAACACATGTTGTAGTGCTCCTCTTCTGCCTTGAGCAAGAAAGTTTATGAATTGAAAATGAAGGCAGGGCAGATGTTTCAGGCCTCCCATGCTGTTAGTAGTTTGACTTGATTTGTTTGCAACAAACAGTTCAAACAGTCAGTGAATGGACCTGATGGATTTCAGAAAAAGGTCTGAGCGACCTCAGAACAGCCCCCAGATGCTGCGTGTGCCGCTGCCAACTATATTGTAAAGGATGATGTCATCCAAATAGGTAGCGGCATATGGAGCTTGCGGTCTGAGGACCCTGTCCATAAGATGCTGAAACATAGCCGGTGCTCCAAACATAAGGAAGGGTCACAAATGTTTGTAAACTAAAAGGTGTGGAGAAGGCCGTTTTTTCACGTGACATCGGCATTAAGGGTATCTGCCAATATCCCTTTGTATAATCAAGTGTCAAATAAATGCGAGCTGTGCCCAACCGATCGAGCAGTTTGTTAAAACAAGGTATTGGATGCACATAAAATTTAGACACTGTGCTGACTTTACTATAATCCAAACAGAATCAGACCGACCCATCGCTCTTAGGGACCAGAACCACCGGGGTGGCCCAATCACTGTGGGATTATTCTATTACCCCTATATCGAGCATGGCCTTTAATTCTTCCCATATTACCTGTTTCTTGTTTTCCGGTAGGCTGCAGGGAAGACTACGTATCACTACCCCAAGTATTGTCTCGATGAGGTGAATTTATCGGCAGCCATATCACCCTGTAGCTCAAGAACGGTCGCCCACTGAAGCTAAGCAGGGTTGAGCCTGGCCAGTATCTGGATGGGACACCTCCTTGGGAAAACTAAGATTGCTGCTGGAAGAGGTGTTAAGGAGGCCAGCAGAGGGTGCACACCCTGCAGTCTGTGTGGGTCCTAATGCCCCAGTATAGTGACGGGGACACTATACAGAAAAAAGGCACTGTCCTTCAGATGAGACGTTAAACTGAGTTCCTGATCTCTGTGGTCATTAAAAATCCCAGGGCACTTCTCGTAAAAGAGTAGGGGTGTAACCCTAGTGTCCTGGCCAAATTCTTCCCATTGGCCATTCTCAGTCATGGCCTCCTAATAATCCTCATCCATAAATTGGCTCTATAACTCTACAGTCACCTCACCACCAATAGCTAGTGTGTGGTGAACATACTGGAGCACTATGGCTGCAATTGCACCATCCAGGTGGATGCTGCACACTGGTGGAAGTTGAGGAGGTGGTAGTCCCTTGTTCACTGTGTAATTTTGAGCGTAGCATTCATTCTATGTGATTAGTGCAGCTGGGGAGAGGTGAGAACACGTCTGAAAAATGCTTTTGCACACTGGCTACCTCCGTATGTTGTGACGGCGAGCGATGATCTCCACAAGGGACTGGGACACCATTCACTTGCATTATATGGACCTACAGAGATATTTTTCTAAATATCTTTGTTTGTGTTCAGCAGAAGAAGGAAAGTCATACACATCTTGGACGCGTGATGGTGAGAAAAGGATGAGAGAACTTACATTTTTGGCTGAACTATCCCTTTGACCTGAGACTAATGCGATAAAATCGCTTACTAACCTGTGCAAAGATATATCTAATATTTCAACTCATGTTGTGACCATGTTAGGCCTGTAAACTAGTTAAACTTGTAAATTATATGTGCAAGGATACCAGAGCGGGAGACGGCATAACAGAATGCTTTAATAATTTAGTAATAATTAAGTAAAGAGTTGCTGAAAAAGTGCTGCAAACTTGTTCTTGTTTTCAAATACGTTACTCATTATTTTCGCATGCAAATGAACTTATTATTCACCGCAGATGTTTGCCAGAAGTTTGCAGTTCTTCACTGTTCGTGGTGATTGATACTTCCAAAAATGTATTGTAATTTAGGCATCTTTCAGAAAACATAGTACAGTTAAAGTGTCAGGTAGTGCCTAGTACTAATGCATAGTACTTTGATTTATACTATGGTACTGAATGAATGCCACATTCATATATCATTGTATTTCCATGCCACTCCAAGGTACATTACCTTAAAGAATTCCATGGTATTACAGTGGCACATTTCAAAACAACATGATAATACCACAGTTCTTTGAAATATACCATGAATAATTGAATATTGAATATTTACCATACTACAAGGTACTTGAAAGAACACTATGGTATTACAATGGTGCCATTTCAAAAAATAACATTGTTTACCAAACATGTTTATATATCTGTCTGGATGAGAACAATAGAGGGAGCACCATGTTTGGGTCATAGCAGACGGTGAGATGCCTGGGAAAGCCGACAGCAGGATGCAGGAATGTGCCGGCAGGTAACAGAGGGGCCCAGGAAACAGAGGGATGTGGAAATATCCGTGCTGTGGAACAATGGAAGCCGTGTGTGTGTGCGGTAAAAAAAAGCCCCTGGGAAAGACGAGGGGAGATCAGGTTACCAGCACCACTCACCTGCTCAATTCAACACACACTTCAAAGAAAGACAGCAGGTTCAGTGTGTATCATTCATGGAAATACAGGAATGTGTGTGTGTGTGTGTGTGTGTGTGTACAGACGAAATCTGTTGATTAATTGACAAGGGAGTGAAAGGGAGAGGGGGAATTTTTCTACAAATCTAGAGTGAGACACACTAAAGAACATAATTCTGTTTCACCTGAGGTAGTATTTACTAGCTTAAGGCTAAATGGAATTTGATTACCTTTCAGCTCACATGATAGATCGATTTTACATTTTCAGAAGAAAATACCTTCTGAAGAAAATGTAAGTCATTGCCATAATGTTAGAGTGCTGTGTGTGACTTCCAATGCTGGCACTACTAGGGTGTTCTGGGTGGTTGCTAGGACATTGCTAGGTGGTCGCTGCAGTGTTCTAAGTGTTCTTTAATGTGTTACTATTTGGTTGCTATGGTGTTCTGGGTGGTTGCCAAGATGATTGTTTTGTTGTGCATTATGGTGCATTTCGGTCCTCTTTGGAAGTTTGTACTTACGAGGTCAGAGATAGTAAAAAATACAATGTACTTTCAAGGGATTTTAGACTGAAAGAACAGACAGTTTTGGAATAAAATTTTTCTTTCACTTTTTTCTACTTAATGGTTAAGCTTTTTTTTTTTTTTTTAGCACCAATTTAACAAAACATAGATCTAAGCTGCTGCATTAGATGTGTAATTAATGCTTTAAATATCTAGTTAATCATTATCGTGCAGGCTGGGTTGTGCTAGGTGGTTGCAAATGTGTTCCAAGTTTTTTGTTTTTTGTGTGTGTGTGGTTGCTGGGTGTTCTGGGTGATTGCCAGGGCATTCATCAGATGTTGATAAGGTGTTATAAGTGTTTTTTCACATGTAACTGTGTGGTTGGTAGGGTGTTCTGGATGGTTGCTAGGGTGTTGCTAGGTGGTTGGCAAGGTGTTCTAAATGGTTTTTCATGTGTTTCTATGTGGTTGGTAGGGTGTTCTGGGTGGTTTGTAGAGCGTTGCTAGGTGGTTGCTATCGTGTTCTAAGTGGTTTTTCATGTGTTTCTATGTGGTTGGTAGGGTGTTCTGGATGGTTGCTAGGTTGTTGCAAGTGTGATTTCTTTGTGCATTACTATGTGGTTGCTAGGATGTTCTGGGTGGTTGATAGGTAGTTACAGAGGTGTTCTAAGTGTTGCTAGGGTGTTCTGGGTCATGTGTCACTACAGGGTTGCTAAGGTGTTCTAAATGGTTTTTCATGTGTTTCTATGTAGTTGTTAGGTCTTCAATAGGTGGTTGTTAAGATGTTTTAAATGGTTTTCCATGTGTCACGATGTGATAGCTAGGGTGTTCAGGATGGTTGCTAGGGCATTGCTAGGTGGTTGCTGCTGTGTTCTAAGTGGATTTTAATGTGTTACTTAGTGGTTGCTAGGATGTTCTGGGTGGTTGCTTGGTGGTTGCAATGGTGTTTAATTGTTTTTTTCATGTGTTATTATAGACCTATGGTTATTAGGATGTTCTGGGTGGTTGCTAGGGCATTCATAGGTTGTTGGTAAGGTGTTCTAAGTGTTTTTTTGTGCGTTTCTATGTGGTAGCTAGGGCATTGTTTGGTGGTTTTAAAAAGGTGTTCTAAGTGGTTTTTCACGTTTTACTATGTAGTTGGTAGAGTTTTCTGGGTGGTTATTAGGTGGTTTCTAAGGTGTTCTAAGTAGTTTTCCTTGTGTCATGACATGGTTTCTAGGGTGTTTAGGATGGTTGCTAGGGCATTGCTAGGTTGTTACTAAGGTGTTCTAAGTGGGTTTTCATGTGTCAGTTGGTTGCTAGGACATTGCTTGGTGGTTTATAAGGTGATCTAAATGTGTTTTTTGAAATGTGTTACTAATGGTTGCTATGGTGTTCTGGGTGGTTCCAAGGGCATTGCTATGTTATTGCTTGGTTCTTCTTAATTGTTGCTTAGTTACCCAGCCCTAAGTCTCTATGATATTCTGGTCTCGAGATATGGCTCGCTCCCTCCTTCAATGTAAATCTATTGGATTTTTTCACCTGTTTTATCTTCCACAAGGCAAAATCCAAATACTTAGAAAAGTAATAGCACAAGTGGTCTTGTCTGTTTATCCTATAGACATAAACTCTGTTGGTCTTTCAGTGTAGCTTCCAAAAGTGGACACTTTTATGTCAAATGATTTATGTTTTATGTTAAAGGTCTTGTATCTGTGTAAGTCAGCGATAATTTCCAGGGAGTCATTTATTTTGAAGGCCATCAGAAATACTAAAGGAAAATGTGAAACTGGTCCCAGCCCAGTGTAATGGGCCATCTCTACTAAATCTCAGAAGTTTAAAGGCTTACTACATGGTTAAAGACAGCTAAAAAAGACTCCCTTGTCAGTCTTCGCATGTTCAATGCTGTGATCTGTACATTTGTTCCCCGTGTTTTGTTTCTTTGTTATGAGTTACCTGGTTTTCTTTTGTTTATTAAAGACGCTGCATTTAGATCATCCATTCTCTCCTGACTCGTTACAGGTTTACTGTACAGTCGGTAAGCATGTCATTGGTCAGTCTCAAACAGTGTGTTTGTGTGGCAGCAGATGTCCGTCTGAGAGCCTCAGTGATCGACCAAAACAACACTGACCACAGATCAGAGAGGACATTTTTGAGGACATTGTTTTACTCAAACATTATTAGTTTTTTTCCAGACTGAACAATGAACTGACTTTGCAAATGTTCTTGCTTGTAGACAAAATTATTATCTGACAAAATACTTTTTATTGCTATTATTTTAATTGTTTTTGGTTTTGTACACATGGTTTAATAAAACTTTCACATCATAGGTTTACCAAGTTTAACATTTATAACAGTTAGTTCTGGTCCTTTAATCTGATTGGATGTGTGTGATTCCAAGAGTGCTGATATTTATTATAAAAGCACTGGAACACTTCACTGTTTGTATTTCAGCCTGCTGACGGATTACGACTAGTTTTAGGCCAGAAACATACTTTGAGCAAGAATATGAATGCACACTTGGCCACTGCATTGTCAACCTGCTGTCTGGTTGAACACACTTAAAGGGATAGTTCAACCAGAAATGAAAATGCTTTAATAATTTAGATTCTCCCAGTCCTTTTTTGGTATAAATTCTCCTCATTGTACAGTAAATGTGAGCGTAGCGTAGTTCTAGCGGGAAGACTAGCAGCTGTACATCATCACACTATTAGCTGGGTAATTCCTAGCCAATCGCAGGTAAGCCATTGCTTTATAAGTCTGCTCCCAATCTATCACATTGCTGTTTCAGTGCGCTAAGATGGCAACCTCCACCACCCCACCACCACCAGTTGAGCCCCGTCCCACACGGGGGTAGGCTCCTCGCCCCTGCCTCCTATCTCCGGCAGGATATGATGGTTCCGAGTACAACTCCCTCGGACCGCCGGACGGGGCCTACGCCAAAGAGAGACATTACTTTTATCTGTTCTATATTCATCAAATAAATGGCATCATAAACCTCACTCAAGCCTGCGTGTCTTCCCGATAGGAATGGTTATATGCATGAAGAATGTGAATTGCCAAAAACAAAAGAAGAATGTGAAAATGTAGTTTTTTTGTACCCGTTCATTTGCATTGTATGAACCTACAGAGCTGAGATATACACCTAAAAGACTTTGAGCTCTGCAGAAGAAAGTCATACACATCTGTTATGTCAGTTTAATACTTTGGGTTAGGGGTTTTGAAAACCACTATGTATGATAAGTAGTAATAGCAATCTTGCCTTAGCAAACACTACTAATAATAGTAACAACTGTCTGCTGTGAAGGAAGGAATGTTCTCTGCCTCCCACAGACAGAACAATTGTTTAAGTGCAATGTTTACATTCACACCAATTTTGTAGCACCTCTTCTTTCCCACCATCACACCTTCACAATCTGTCACACACTCTTCCTATTCCTTAAATTACTGAAATTTGCATAGGGTAGACTGGGGTAAAATCCCAGCCCATTCACTTGAGTGTATGTACTGTATATTTTACTTACAATTTACTTACAACTTACTAAAAATCTAGGTTATATTATTACAGGGCACTCTGAAATACTTGATTCTGATTGGCTTGTTGCAGCATTCAGCCGTCAAGTATTTCTGAAAATTACTAATGTCCATGGCTACACTGTATAACTGTGGTCTCTATAATTAAGCTATTGAAATTCAAATCAAAACATTATTTATAGTCCATTTATATGGTAAGTAGCTGTGAGTTCTTCAAGGTGATTCCATGACCAGTACTAGTATGCAATATTTGGGGGGCATTTTGATCTTTAGGTTGGGCAGGTCATTGTCTCTTTGTCGGACCGGGGTTGCCCTCGATCCTTTCGCCATCCATCCTGAACTGGGGGGCAGGGGGAAACAAGGAAAATCTAGGGAGGCAATAATGACTGGCTGGACATTATCCCTTACATATTACTCAAATCATTCACAAAGTGTTGGTTTGCAGCAAAACTCTCCTTGCATATATTTGTTCCTTGGAGTGTAATTGAATACCTCTTAACAGCACAATAAAATGTTTATGGAAATGGAAATTTCTTAGTAAAGGAACTCGCTGTGGTGGATAAGATTACGTAAAACCACCCATTGGCTCTTATCACTGGAACCCAAACAATACATTCAAAAGCACAATGCACTGCAAAGGCCAGCTGCAATCACTGCGCTGAAGTCCAAAGCCTCCACTTCCACAGCAAGCCATAAAGGCGACATTGTTGCTCTTTGAAACAAATGCTTGTTTAGCATTCTTCTGGGTCAAAGTCAAGACTATCAGCTGATTAAGAGCCTTTTTTTCAAAACCAATCTGATATTCCTGCCCCTCCCTTCCCTCCTCCCCTATTTTCCATATTGCAAGTACTTTATGGCTTCAAGTCTGAAGACAAAGATATTTATCACAAGGCCTGACAGATTTATTTTATGGCATGTATCTGTTTCAGTTCCCCAAGATATGTGAAGTTGCCCTCCCCCTAAATCTGATGCTTTATGAAGTGTTGGAGAAAAAGGGGGTTTCCATCAACAGGGCCTAAATCCCTGAATGATGTCACTCCTCAGCTGGCAGCCGATTTCATGGCCGGCCCACTGGTCCCGGTTCTCCCGATGGCCAGTCCTGTCCTGTCTGTAGTGGTCTCGACTCTTAGGAGCGGGGAACTTGAGACAAGAGTGAGACATCAGGCCTGAGATGTGACAAGCTTTTTTAAAGGGAGAATTCACCCAAAACTACAAAATTGTGTCATCATTTACTCACCCTCCTGAGTCACTTTCCTTATTCTGTGGGAACCCAAAAAGATATATTTTGCAGAATATACACACTTGTGCCAGACTGATCTCACTATGAATTCAGTGAGAGTAAGTGGAAAGTTCTGAAGCTGAAATAGGTCTGTTTACCGAAATTCGAACCACTGCCCCAAGTGGACAAACTTGGATGTGCTGTTGAGATGAAATGTCTACAGGGTGGGACTATAATCCGTGTATCAGGAGTAGCACTTTAGGCAAAGGTAAATTCTTTTGGTTGTTGCAAAAATGTATAATGCGAGATGGCACTTGTCAGTAATTAGTCAGAATGAGGTCGATTTCAGGGTACATGAACATTCGGAAGAAACATTTCCAGTGTAATCATGTTGACCAAGCTCTCAAATCTCATTTGCGCATTTGCACATATTCAAACTTTGCTTCACGATGGGCAATGAGACACATTAAAATTAATGCAATTTGGTATTATGGAAGTCAAACTTGACACAAATAGCCTTAAATCATCAAGTTTGAATATAAACAAGCGCAAATGAGATCTGCGGAGAGTTGCGGCAGTGAAAATCAACTTAAATTTTGGTCTGTTCCTCACACGAGCTATTGCATTGCTTCAGAAGATGTAGAATATAGTGCCATATAGAGTCATGTGGACTATTTTTATGGTGCTTGTTTTGGTCATTTTGGAGGTTAACTCAACATTCTGCCTAAGATCTCCTTTTCTGTTCCACAGAAGAAAGAAAGCATTACAGTTTTGTATAGACATGGGGGTGAGCAAATGATGACAATTTTAATTTCTGGGGAAAATATTACTTTAAAGGTCAAAGATTGGTGCCTAGTGCATTTAGCACCAGTTTTACAAGAGCAGAACTGGTATTTCATTATGTGATAGGAACACTTTCTGCAGTCACATACTGTAGTCATGTGGTTTATCCAAGGTTTGTTTACTGGAGTATTTTTTTTATAACAATTAAATTAGTTCTAAAAGTGCTTGTACACAAAGACAGGGAGAATATTTTCTTGGTTATGGTAAGCGTAATGTGCTTTGAGAGGTTGGAACATTTAAAGAGTGAAAGAAATAGTGTCAGCAAAAGGAAGAAGGTTATTTGTACGGATGTCTGAGGGTCTAGATTTGGAGTGAATTGTGAGTGATTTGTGGTACTTGGAACTGTCGGCAAGGCTTTTTCTAGAGATTTGTTTCTACCTGTTTGGACATATGGGTATGTTCACACCTAAATACTGCAGTATTTGGACACTTAAGTCACACTTTAAAATGTATGAATTTGATTGCATTTTATATCAGAATGCCAAACCATGTGGTAAAAGAAATAATTAAACTAGACATTTCCTTTGAACTAACTTTACACAGGTGTCCTGGAAAATCAAACGGCTTGTAACGACAAGAGGGTGAGTACATTATGCCAGAAAGTTCCTTTTTGGATGAACTATTCCATTAACTGAGAAACTATGGCATCAGAACTGCACTGAGTACTGAATGAGTCAGTGCTGTGAACTGAGATAAATAGGGGGATAAAAATAAATTATATATATATATATATATATATATATATATATATATATATATATATATATATATATATATATATAAGCTATTCTGAGACATAGCTACAGCCATGTAAAAAGAAAGAAAAGAGGTGTAAATATAGGCTGTTCCTGACATCAGCACAAGTTACACATATATACAGTTACTGGGCAAGATCCCTACCTAAATTATACACAGGAGATATAACTGTGTCATTACGTCTTGTCATATGCAGAATGGAGAAGTGTAAAAAAAACAAACAAATTTAAAGGTGAGAAATTGTATTTTTAGATGTCTTGCATAATGATCTGTGCACATAATATTGGGTGTATCATAGATAATAACTTTGTATATTTGGGTATTTTTTGTAGGTAAAGGCTCATGATTTGAGTTATGCAACTTTTCATTTTAGAAGAACACTGTGTTTGGATTTGGTAAGACTGTTACTCAGGCTGTGACATGAACAGGGGGAAAAAAATGATAAGAGGCAGTTTGCTAGACAGATACAATCCACTGATGAACTGCTTCATTTTTTTTTTTTTTTTTCATTTGGAGATTTATTAGCCAAAGAAATAAAATCCTTAAATCTAGCAAATGTTCTGGGTTCAAAACAAATAAAAGGGATAGTTCACCCAAAAAGAAAATTCTCTCATCATTTACTCACCCTCATGCCATCCCAGATGTGTAGGACTTTTTTTCTTCTGCAGAACACAAATAAATATTTTTAGAAGAATATTTCAGCTCTGTAGATTCATAAAATGCATGTGAATGGTTACCACAACTTTTAAGCTACAAAAAGCACATAAAGGCAGCATAAAAGTAATCCATACGACTCCAGTGGTTTAATCCATGACTTTTTTTACATTCAGAAGTGATATGATAAGTGTGGGTGAAACACATATCAATACGTCCTTTTTTACTGTAAATCTCTACATTTGTCTATCCCTACTATGCACGTTCACGAGAGGACTGCATTCTTCTACTTTTGTTTTTTGGCAGTTCTCATTTTTCGTGCACATCGCCACCTAATGGGTAGGGAGGTGCGAGAAATAAAATATGAAAGAAAGAATAAATAAATCATATTTGCACAACAGCCCAGTTATTGCTGGTTGAAAGTGGAGATTTATAGTAAAAAAAAAATAACTTATTCATTACAATAAGAGAAACTTTAATCTGTTTCTCACCCACACATATCGTATCGCTTCTGAAGATATGGATTTAACCACTGGAGTTGAATTGAGTGCTTTAATACTGCCTTTATGTGCTTTTTGGAGCTTTACAGTTCTGTTCACAATTAACTTGCATTGTATGGATCTACAGAGCTGAGATATCTTCTATTCTAATCTAGCTCCTAACAAGCTTTGTTTGTGTTTAGCAGAAAAAAGAAGGCCATACACATCTGGGATGGCAAGAATTTTCATATTTTGGGTTTAAAAAGTGTCTTTTTAACATTCATCCCATTGCCTTTCCCAGTAGACTTCCATTTGTAAATTCATTACCATAGACATATTTTTATCTGTTTTTTGCAAACCATGAACAAGTTAAAAGTATTCTGTGTGGTAATCGGGGGCAAATAACAGATGCTAACTACAGAGTTTAGCTTGTGTTTCACTCGGACCATATCTTTGATATTTTTATGACTTGAGATCAAAAGTTTTCGAAGAGAAAAGGTAGGTAATTTTTTATGATTTTAGCTGATTTAATTCAGAAACACACAAAAGAAAGAATGTGAGTGAGAATGGAAAGTGGGGAGCGACAGAAAGAAGGGCAAAAGAAGAAAAAAGTCTATTTGTGTGTGTCAGACAGGTCTGTAATCTAAAGAAGAACTAACACACTGCCACAGACAGCTGGGTGTATAAACAGGTTCTGTAAATTCAGGGTGACTGCTAGAGATGGTGTTAGAGTAATGGATAATCACAGCGCCAGCCAGATAGGTTGAAAAAAGTATACCAATGAAGTAAGACACTGCACTGCACATTCCAGAGTGACCAGGAACACTGGCGGCCATCTGGAATATACAGAACCACTGTTAAATACGTAACCAGCATTCTGTTACATTCCTCCTGAACACCAGAGATAGTGTTACAATAATGGATGACCAATATCAACAAAGTCACGAGAAACTGACACACCAGACAGCAGGAGTTATTTCTGGATAACAGCCGAGCCCGCATCATGGGATAAGGCAACATTGACATTGTAGAATCTTGTAGAAGAGACACCAAATGTAAGAATGGGGGAGTATGAGCAGGATTAAGATGTCTTGCACCCTTAAGGAAGCTGCCAATCAAACTGTGGGAACCCAGAGATGAGCTCCCAAAGGTTGAGTGTTGCGCCAAAATGGCTGCCATATAGACCTTCAGGGTGGAAGACGACCCACAACTTTCCAAAAGACCTTGTAGGAAACTCAAAACTGCTGTAACTGTGCAATGAACAGGGCCAAGATCATGACACTCACACCATGAACAGAAAAGCTTCCAGTGTGTAGAAGCATCGCATTGAGAACAGTGTGAACAACAGAGGACACGCTGTCTGTTAGAAGGTAATTGGTGCAAGAGGCCAAACCCATAACTGCAGATGGGCCAGTTCTGGGTGCCAAATATGGCCACCCAGCTGGGATAACAGGCCCTTCCTGGGAGGAAGCAGCCTCGGCCTGCCCCACTAAAAGGGTTAAAAGTAAGAGAAACCACAGTCTGGACATCTTTCCCTGTGTCTTCCCTGAGCAGTTCTGTGAAGCATCTCCTACAATAGAGGAATCGGGGGAAAGTATACAGGAGACAACCCGGCCAGCTGTGCAACAGTACGTCTTATCTCAACGGACTGGACATCTCTGTCTAGGCAAACTACAGTGGGCAGTGGGTTGTGTCCTTCGAAGCAAAGAGGTCCTTCTCCACTGTACTGAACTCCTGCCAAATGCCCTGGACTATATCTGGGTGAAGACTCGATTCCCCTGGATGTAACCAGTTCCTGGACAGAGCCACCCAGCAAGTGGACCAAAGCAGGAAGCGACCAGGTGAGAAGAGCCTTAACAAGCTCCTCAACATTGTGCCCCCTTGATGGTTCAGATTGAAAACAGTTGAAGTATTGTTTGAATGCACAGGCACTTGGCGGCCCGCCAGCACCAGAGAGAAGTACTTCAATGCTAGAAAAACTGCATGTATCTCCAGAAGGTTGCTGTGGTCCATAGACTGGGCTTTCAACCACTGGCCGCTGATGGCTGTGTGATTCCAAACTGCACCAGTTGGGAGCATCAGTTGTTTCCACCTACCAAAGGGAGGGAATGTTTTGAGAAGTAAATTATACCAGAGAGAAAAAAGTTTAACTCTTTGAAAAGGGTCCATATATCTGGTGCATTTTAACATTGTGCTATTACTACCGACGGCAAGCAGGCGTTAGATGTGGGTAGATCAGAATCAGAATTTATTGACATTTATGCTTACACATACAAGGAATATGTCTCGGTGACAGAAGCACGAAATGGATAATAATAAAAAATAATTATACACATGTGTACACACAGACACACACATACGTAGATACACGCATACTTAGTTCAATTCTAATACAAATCTGTTATCTGTGATGTACAGTGCAAAATACAAATCTGTTATGTACAGTGCAATTAATTTTTTTCAGAGGAGAAATGGCAGAAGAGGTAGATGTGTATTACTAAACTGTGTATTGCACATAATTATTGCTCAATGGGGCAATTTAATTGTTCATGAGTTGGATAGCCTGAGGGAAAAAACTGTTCCTGTGTCTGACGGTTCTGGTGCTCAGAGCTCTGAAGCGCCGGCCAGAAGGCAACAGTTCAAAAAGGTAGTGGGCAGGGTGAGTGGGGTCCAGAGTGATTTCTCCAGCCTTTTTCCTCCTTCTGAAAGTTGGGGGCAACCAATAATTGTTTCAGCAGTCCAATCTGTCCTTTGTAGTCTTCTGAGTAACTGAAGTTCAGAAGATAGACTCAGTGACTGCTGAGTAGAACTGTTTCAGCAGTGCCTGTGGCAGGTTGAACTTCCTCAGCTGGCGAAGGAATATCAACCTCTGCTGAGCCTTTTTCACAATGGAGTCAATGTGGGTCTCCCACTTCAGGTCCTGTGAGGTGGTAGTGCCCAGGAACCTGAATGACTCCACTGCTTCCACAGTGCTGTTTAGAATGGTGAGGGCAGTCAGTGTTGGGGTGTTCCACGATCATCTCCACCATTTTGAGCATGTTCAGCTCAAGGTTGTTATGTCTGCCTGCACCAAACAGCCAGCTGTTCAACTTCCCTTCTGTGGTTATGTATTTTACTATATATGTACATTACAGTGGTAATGTATTTATTTATTATAGATTTTTTTTTTTTTGTATTTGATTTGGTAGATAAGAAATTCAAATATTAATAATATTTAAAAGAAAATCGTATTTTTTACAAGATTATTTCAAAGTACTTATGCCAACATTTCTTTCAAGAATTTTAGCTTTTAACAAGAATTTTTTCTTGAAGCAGTCACAGACAGCGCTAATTTGATGTAGATTAATTTAAAATAATTAAATTAAATGTATCTATTTTTTTGTTGTAATTCTGTTTAGAAAAATTGTTGTTAAATGATAAACAAAAATAGATGTCTGATGATTTGCAGTTTAGGCCTATAAGTAAGAAAGTAATGGCTTTTACATTTGTGTTTAACATAATATGTTTGTGTACATTTTCTATAGATCATGGCTGCAGTAATTTATCAAATGATGATCACATGTTGGAGATGAGCATAAACCAGGTATACAGTTGAAGTCAGAAGTTTACATACACAGGTTGAAGTCATTCAAATGCATTTTTTAACCACTCCACAGATTTCATATTAGCAAACGATAGTTTTGCCAAGTCATTTAGGACATCTACTTTGTGCATGACACAAGTAATTTTTCCAACAATTGTTTACAGACTGATTGTTTCACTTTTAATTGACTATATGCCACAATTCCAGTGGGTCAGACATTTAAATACAGTAAGTTACCTGTGCCTTTAAGAAACTTGAAAAATGCCAGAAAATTATGTCAAGCCTTTAGACAATCTGATAGATTCTATAGGAGGTTCTGATAGGAGGTTTACTGCATTGGATATAACATGTGAATATATTTTAAGGCCTACCTTCAAACTAAGTACCTCTTTGCTTGACATCATAGGAAAATAAAAATAAATTAGCCAAGACCTCAGGAAAAGGATTATGGACCTTCACAAGTCTGGTTCATCCTTGGGATCAATTCCATATGCCTGAAGGTACCAAGTTCATCTGTACAAACAATAGCACGCAAGTATAAACACCAAGGGACCAGGCAACCATCACACCGCTCAGGAAGGAGATGCATTCAGTCTCCTAGAGATGAATGTATTTTGGTGTGAAAAGTGCAAATCAATCCTAGAACAACAGCAAAGGACCTTGTGAAGATGCTTTAGGAAACAGTTAGACAAGTATCTATATCCACAGTAAAACGAGTCCTATATCGACATAACCTGAAAGGCTGCTCAGTAAGGAAGAAGCCACTGCTCCAAATCCAGCATAAAAAGCACTACAGTTTGCAAATGCACATGGGGACAAAGATCCTCTGGTCTAATGACATTCATTGTTTGGCTATAATGAGCATCATTATGCAAGGAGGAAAAGGGTGAGGCTTGCAAGGTGAATAACACCATCCCAACCGTGCAGCATGGGGGTGGCAGCATCATGTTGTGGGGGTGTTTTGCTGCAGGAGGGACTGGTGCACTTCACAAAATAGATGGCATCATGAGGAAGGAAAATTATGTGGATATACTGAAGCAACATCTCAAGACATCAGCCAGGATGTTAAAGCTTGGTTGCAAATTGGTCTTCCAAATGGACAATGACCCCAAGCATACCTCCAAAGTTGTGTCCAAATGGCTTAAGGACGACAAAGTCAAGTTGTTGGAGTGACCATCACTAAGCCCTGACCTCCATCTGAAAAAGCACGTGCGAGCAAGGAGCCCTACAAACCGGACTCAGTTACACCAGTTCTGTCTGGAGGAATGGGCAAAAATTCCAGCAACTTATTGTGAGAAGCTTGTGGAAGACTACACAAAACATTTGACCCAAGTTAAACAATTTAAAGGCAATGCTACCAAATACTAACAAAGTGTATGTAAACTTCTGACTCACTGGGAATGTGATGAAAGAAATAAAAGCTAAAATAAATAATTCTCTCTACTATTATTCTGACATTTCACATTCTTAAAATGAAGTAGTGATCCTAACTGACCTGATTAAATATCAGGAATTGTGAAAAACATACACATTAGTATTTGGATAAGGTGTATGTAAATTTCTGACTTCAACTGTATATCCATACATGCGGTTTAGTCGAGCAACGTTTATTTATTTCATTCAGCATGAAATTTTCTAAAAGTCATTGTTTGGTTTGATGTCAGACAGAATGTCGGTGAACCCATTTGCATGCATCTATATACACACAAGCACACTTGTCGTGAAAGGGGCCAGTTGTTCATCAGAGAGCTCTGGTTGACATTTCAGAGGCCAAGGTCACCAGACGTGCTCATATGAGGAATTTCCTTGCTAATGAGCTTAATTATCAAGCTGAATGAAGGGAGAATATTCCTCCTCTGTTCAAGTCTATGATGTCAAACAAATGTTCTCCTTCTCCAAAGCATGTTTTCAATATCGCCTGCAAGAGCTCATTAGAAACATTAAAGACAAAACGTGTTTCTTGTTACTAAATGTGTGTTTTATGCTAAAGTTCAGAGACTTTGATGTTCATGTTCAAAATGACACATATAATCATGCACTTTGTGCTTGCATTTATATGTTGGGCAAAAGTTCAAACAAAAACATACTGTAATTTGGATGTAGAAAGACTTGGATGTAGAATGACAAACATCATTATCTGTAATGATCCAACATGAACTATAAGACTCACAATATAAAGTTCTCTTCTAAACAATGAATTTAAAGGAAATGTTTTCCAAAAATTACGATTTACTTACCCTCATTTTACAAACCTGAATGAGTTTCTTTCTTCTGTGGAACACAAAAGAAGTTTAGCAGAATGTTAAAGCTGCTCTTTTCCATACAATGGAAGTGAATGGGGACAGACTGTCAAGATCCAAAAAAGTACCATAAAAGTACCATAGAAATAGTCCATATCACTTGTGCACTATATTACAACTCCTCAAAACCCTATGATAGCTTTATGTGAGGAACCCATGCCATCTCTGATGCCACAGGGCATTATTTCTCACATTTCTTGTAACTAATCTGATTATCAAGTGGAATATTTTCAGAAATAACAGCTTGAATTTTTGTCTGGTCCTCAAACAAAGCAATCGAATGGCTTAAGAATACTTTGAATATTGCACACAAATCTTATGGATGGCTTATATTATACATTTATTCATTTTTGAATGTCAACAGCCTCAGTCACTATTCAGAGCAGCATGAACATTCTGCCTAACATCTCCTTTTGAGTTCCACAGCAGAAAGAAAGTCATGTGGGTTTAACCTAACCCTTCCTTTTTTGGTGAACTATCCCTTTAAAAATACAAAAATAAAAAATACTTCAGACAGAGTAAAGCATTCCTCCACTAAATACAATTTATTGGCTTTTCTCTGAATCATTGACTGAACTCTGTCCGTCTTCCTCCCTCCCCCTCTAACTCTCTGTAGTGCTTATCCTCTTCTAACCGCAGACATGACCTGTGTGACCCCCTGATCGTTATTCTGTGCATAAAGTAGACAGGAGGGTAATCCTCCAAAACAGCCCAATACAATCTATACATAAAAGGCATATAAAAAGAACCAAAACCAAATGAAGGCCAGGAATATAGTCTTTTAAAAGCCTTTATAGCCTTTCTGCATATCCTTCAGAAGAATCACAACTTGTGGTGGGATGACTCGCTCTGACAACAATTCGATTAGATTACGATTCTCTACCTAATGATTACGATGCATTGGGAAATCTGAAACCAGTAATAACAGATGAAATGTCATGTGCAGGCAGATACGATACAGGTTTTGATCAAGCAGGAATAGAATGAATAACTGTCTAGTAGAAGCATGTAAAGCGGTAACATGGGATGTGGTAACCGTGAGTTCCCTATTCATTTTGGGATAGGGAAAGAGGTGCCAGATGGCTAAACGGAGACGCCTCCACTTGTCAAGCCCGTTCACGAGAACTGTCTGTCTGTCTGTCTGACTGTCTGTCTGTCTGTCCGTCCATCCTCCGTCATTTTATTTTATGGAAATAGGTATATTTGCAGGGTGAACTTGGCCGCATAAACTTTATTTCAAAGTGTGCTTTCTTTTCCTCTTAATCTTAAAAATCGAAGTTTAATGTTTATTTTCCCAGCCCTAATCCCAACATCAGGAAATGGGTCTTTTATTTATTTTTAACAATATTTATTTATTTAAGTCAGACTCACACATGGCACATTTCAGTGTGTCTTGTGAACCTATTGCAGGCTTTACAAAAAGGTTGTCATGGAAGAATGGGGCAGTGCTGGGACCAACAGTATAGGTCCTGACAGCAAACCTGCAATCTGTGAGTAGGCTCAATTACTCATTTAACATGCCAAAAGGAGATTTACACAAAAGTCATAAAGGCACAGGAGCAAAAATGGGCCGTTTAATTGTACGGGCCAACTTTGGTAATGAAAAATTGAAAAATGGTGCAAATGACATTAGCCTTCTACTTAATGTTAGTTAGGGAAAAAAATAAAACAGTGTGATTTAACCCTGTTAAATAATGCTCTTTGTGTGAAATAGCACACAAACTGAACATAAAATAAAAAAGACATTTAGAGCACTCAACACAAAGACATTTAGAGCTCTTTGATGTAAATATGCACTCCTACTCTTGGAATGGAAAAGCTTTCTCTCTCTCTCTCTCTCTCTCTCTCTCTCTCTCTCTCTCTCTCTCTTTGTACTAATGTGTCTGTCAACAGTCAAAGAGAAGAGCAGTTAAAAGCAAATTAATGGTATGGATACACATCGAACAGTTACATAATGGACAAACAAATAGAACAAAGGATTTTGTTCATGTGTTCCCTCCTGGCAATGACTAGCAGCATTGAAAGACCGAAACTAAATGTGGGAGGGTCCTGGAGTAGTGGGGGCATTGAGTGTGTGCAGTGGGACTAGGAACATAGCACAATAATACAAACTTTGTTCATCTGCTTTGCGCACACTGAACAGAAAATAACAGACATCAGGGACCGACAAGCATTGATCAGAGCGTCACTGTGAAAACTTACTGCAGATATGTTATATTTAAGCAAATGTGCTGTACTGACATTGTCCTAAAATAAATCTCACCAATCCATTTAAAAAGAAAGGGGAAAAAAGACAAAGATTATAAAGTATGACATCATAAAGGATGCAATAGCATGCTATTCCAAACCCATAATACTTTCTTTCTTATGCAGAAAACAAAATATTTGTTGTAAAATATTAGTCTTTTTCCATACTATGAAAGTGAATTGAGAAAATTTCAATTGAATAAACAAAAAATTTGAAAAAAAAAGAAGTGAAAAAGGTCAAAAATGTAAATCATGATTCACAGAAAATCTTCGCCTTCACCATAGCTCTGAAATCACATTTGCATTTGCATACATTCAATTATAAAACATTGGTTACATAAATAATTGTCTCTAATGCGAAACCTTGATGCAACATATTTAAATGTATGTGAACGCAAACGACTGTGTGACCCAGACCTACCCGGCCCGAAAGCTAGCATTAGATTTTAAGCCCAACCTTGACATGAACCTGAAATGACTCACTCTATTTAATTACATTTAATTTCCAAGCAAGTATTGTTGCAACAGGTTGTATTTTATGTAAGCATTGTAGGCAACATTCGTAACACTACTGAAACTGTAAATATACACAGTTTAACAAGGCACTGCGGCCCCTCTGCACACCAAAGTAGAAGGGAAAAAAAAGCATTAGCTCACCATTTATCAATCGCTAAACTTTGCTTGGTGCAGAACAATCACAAATGTGTCAGTCACCTCTTGGCAGCCTGAACTTGTTCAGAACATTAAAGTTATTTTTAAATCGACACAGTGTCTAAAAATGTGCCGATCCTGCACAAATTGCAGAAGAAACTGCGAGGCAGGGTGCCTTAGTCAAAGATATCCATCCAGCATGTGTTTACATAGGAAAACAATGGAAAAACAGAGCAGACGCATGTAAAAACACATTCAGTGTGAATGGCCCCTATATTATCCACTATGATAATAAGTAGGCCTAATTATTTTTTTGGAATGAATTACAAACCTAAACCAGACCTGAACTCATAGACATACTTGAAAAACAGACCCAAAACCCAGCATTTCTTGGGTCCTGTCGGGCCCGGGTTGGGTTGCAACCTGCTAGTATGGACCACTTTCATGGTGCTTTAATTGTGGTTTTTGCCTTTTATGGAGTTTGACAGCTCTCGTTCCCATTCCCTTTAATTGTATGGAAAACTGAACCTGCCAAACATCTCTTGTGTTTCACAGAAGGAAGAAAAAACATACAAGTTTCAAACAACATGAGGGTGAGTAAATGGTGACAGAATGAGACACTCTACTCCTGAATATGAATACTAGTAGACCTTTTTTCCTCACAAGGTCTTCTCTTCATCCTAGCAGATATATGAATCTAAATATAAATACTCTCTCCAAATCCCAAACTGTCCCTTTTTCTTTTCCTTTTTGCTTAAAGCAGACATGTTTGGTCTGGACAGTGTCTCCATCCAAAGGCCTCCAACCTTGCTACTGGTGAGGGCACATCCTGTCCGGGAGCAGGGGGAGCTCTGGTCGTGGGAGGTGAGGCAGGCAGGTCAAAGGTTAACACCCCTCTCTCTTACGTTTTAAAAGGCAAGGACACTAGTTATAGACCTGGGTCACTTACTGTTGACTCCTAGTGAGCGCTGCAGTGCCTCAAGCAGACAGGCCTAATGGCTTCCGCAGTTATAAAGGAGTCCGAGTGGAAACGATTAGCTAGTTCATTTGAAGGGGGACAATGTGTGCTGTGGTAATCATAACAAGCAGGATTGCCAACCTTCCCGTATATATTACGGAATCCTGAAAGGATTGAAAGGAATAGTTCACCAAAAAATCTAATTATTTCATAATTTACAAACCCTCATGTTGTTCCAAACTTATATTACTTTTTTTTTAGGAACACACACAAAAAAGTAATTTTCAATCAAATGGCAGTTGAAAGAGACTAGCTATATAACACAAAAGTATACGAGTAGTCCATGCGACTCATCCATCATATTCCCAGTCACCAAGGGCAGAATTTTCCAGTTGTTGTATGCAGTGTTTTCAGGTTACAGTCTTTACACTGGGCGCATGAGCCTTGCGGTGCTGCTTCCCTGAAGCTGCGATGAGAGAAGAGATGAGGCACACAGCCTTTTTTAATCATGCAGCACATGCTGAACTCACCTGAAAACATGTTGAAAATGCACTATAAACCTATTTATTAACACAGTCTTTAACAATGAAGGCTTTTGGGGGCCTGGATAACTCAGCGAGTATTGACGCTGACTTCCACACCTGGAGTCGCGAGTTCGAATCCAGGGTACGCTGAGTGACTCCAGCCAGGTCTCCTAAGCAACCAAATTGGCCCGGTTGCTAGGAAAGGTCGAGTCACATGGGGTAACCTCCTCGTGGTCACTATAATGTGTGGTTCCCACTCTCGGTGAGATGCGTGGTGAGTTGTGCGTGGAAGCCGCGAAGAATAGCATGGGCCTCCACATGCGGTACGTCTCTGCGGTAACGCACTTAGCAAACCACATGATAAGATGCATGGATTAAAAAGTCAGTCTAAAATCAATTTGAACTGCAAAGAGGAACTACATTTCCTCATGTGCGAAAACAATGAAAAGTACTAGTATGTGAAAAAACCTAAAATGGGCTTTAGTTCCTACAGTGGGATAGGGCCTTATAACACACACACACACACACACACACACACACACACAATTGGACTTCCACTGGTTGAGCACTTCATCAATCACCACCACATTTCACCTACCATTTCACCTATATGAGCAAACAAGGCATTTGTGTGAGTTCACTACATACCTGAGCTTCAGGCTACCGTCAATTAGAGTCCTTAGCGAGTGACAAGCCCTTTAGCAACAAAAGTGTGGATGAGACTAGGAAGGAGCTTTGTTTAGGGTTTGTTCACTTGATTATTTTTTATTATAATGTGTGATTTATTACATGTAGAATACCAAAGTGACTGTGACAGGTTTGAAGTAATGTAGCGCTTTAGACAAAAAAGTACACTCATTAATTGCTAAGCTTTTAAACAGAAATAAACAGTAATAGTAAAATAGTTTTTTGAAAAACATTTACATTTTAAATGTACTACATGAGTACACGCACATGAGATGAAGACTATTTGTATCAGTCTTAGAGGAAAAAGCTGCTTTATTCTACATAAGGTGCTGGGGTGCACATTCGTAAGTGCCGCCACGTTGAAATCATATAACCAGCTGAACAATACTCGCTTTACCTCGATAATCACTTGTAATTGGACACTTACACTTGCAAAATAAGTCAATCATGGCTGACTCCAAATATTTCTATAATGACATTGGCAACTGAGAACAATTTTTGTGTGATGCTGCATTGTTCATCACAGCTGGAAGAGCAGCACTGTCTACAATTGAGAAGGAAGTCTGTATAGTAGCTTGGTTAGGATTTTGGTTTAGATCTGTATTGACCTGTTACTCGCAATGGTGCATTTGTGTGCTCATCCTGGATGTCTCAACTGAGTGGAGAACGTGAGATTACATCTTTATCCATGGCAATGGTGAATTAAATGTTTATTTTTTCACACCAAAAGTGATCAGTATCATTATAATAATATTATTAATGTTTATTTTGCATACTGCATTTCCAAATCTCAATGACACTGTACAGAATTTCAACATAAACCATTAAACAAAGAAACATATAACAAATATACATTCATACATCACAAATACAGTCACAGTGCTGAGGATACGTATTGCATACAGCCCATTTATACTGACAAATTCTTATGATTAGGCGGTCTTCAATTATATTGACATTGCTTGGCATGAAATGGAATATATAAGAGGACACAGATGGTGAAAAAAACAGAGAAACACCTCAGAATTAAATTGCACATGACCCAGCCTATTAGCACTTTGTGTACAATTTCACAAACACATTTGCACCTAGACTTACAGTAGTGGATGCTCGCATGAAAATATCAAAATGTCATTGTAACACAGAAAACTCATTTGCACAGTTTTTAATGGGAACTAACAATATTGGAGTCAGAAGTAGGCAAAGGTGATAACCAGATGATAAGGACACAGTAAACAAATCAAAAACAGAAAGCAGAATGGGCAAACACGAAGAAACAGACAGAGATCATGGAAACCCACAGAAATAAGGTAATCCACAGAAAATATGGAATGCTCAGAAATGCTAACTAGGTTAAGCAAAACTTTAGATATATACAACAGTGGACGCGTTACAGATGGAGTTCTGAGCATATTTGGCAAAGGCGAGGAATTGGCACCAGTCATGTTGGTTTGTACAGCAAATGGAACGCAGGAAGCGGCTTAGTCACTCGGTTTGGCCATTGGATTGAGGGTGGTAACCAGAAGTGAGGCTGATGTACAACTGCTTGCAAAACACCATCCAGGAAATTAACTGAGGTCCATGGTCTGACACAATGTCTTCCGGGAGTCAGTAGTAACGAAAAACCTGATGGAAGATGGCCTCAGTGGTTTCCATAGTGGATGGTAATTTCTTAAGAGGTTTGAGACAACAAGTTTTAGAAAATCAGTCAACAACCACCAAAATAGTAGTGTTACCTTGGGACAAGGTCAGATCCATAAGGAAGCCCATCACAATGTGTGACCAAGGTCAACGAGGAATGGGCAAAAAGAGTAGGAGACCAGCTGGCGGACTTGGATTTGGCACATTCTGAGCAACCTTTGAAAAAGACAGCAACATCAGAATTGAGTAAGGGCCACCAGAATTTGTTCCTTACCAGCTGAGTCATTCTCTTCTCCTCCATGTGTCCAGAGTTCTGAGAGCTGGGGACCCACTGAGGTCGATGTGGAGGGAGCTCCATGGCCTTTCTTTTACTGAAGACTAGAGACAGATCTTGGTATTTGGTAGGTACAATGGATGGGAGATGCCTTAGAAAGCCACGGATAACCCAGAACTAGAGGAATGATGGGTGTGTGAGTGAAAAATAGCTGAAGTTCCTCTTTTTCAAAGGCTCTGACCAAAAGGGTGACAGGTTTGTTGAATTAATGGATGTATCCAGGGCCTAGGGGACAACCACCTAATGCTTTGACATGGAGAAAAGGAACACAGGAGGCAGTATCAAGGTCAAGCTTCTCTGCTATATTGGTATCAATGAAATACCAGAAGCTCCTGAATCAATTAAGGCCTGGGTTGCCACTTGAGATGTCTCAGTAAATAGAATGACTGACACAGTGAGGCGACACAGTGAGGCTTTAAATAATCACAGGGTAGGTAGGAAAATGACTCACAGATTTAGTCTTGTTCGTGGTCTCTGGACTAATAGGGCAGGAGGATAGAAAATGTCCCGCCTCATGCAGAGTTTCAGTCGAAGGCGTCGCTGTCTTTCCTCCAAAGTTAACTGTGTGTGGCCAATCTGAATAGGTTCAGGGGTGACATCTTCGTAGTTAAGGAAGGAAGCAGAACAGTGGGAATTGGAATCTGGAGTGCGGGCTCTGATAAGGTTGTCAATCTATATGAACAGCAGGATGAATTGTTTGAGAGAGAGGTTGTCCTCACGGCTGGCCAATTTGGCTTGAAGATTACAGTTCAATCCACTGCGATAGATGGTTATGAGAGGAGTGTCCGGCCAACCACTATGCTGCCATGGTATGAAATGAGAGTGCATAATCTGCAGCAGATGATTTACCATGGTGATAGGCGTGTAGACAATCTTCCACATCCTTGCCCCCCTCAGGATGAGAAAAAATGGTCTGGAAGTGAGATTTAAAATGTTCTAGGGATGAACAAATCTCAGCATTGCAGTCACACACTGCAGTAGCCCACTCCAAAGATTTCCCAGACAATAGTAAATGCCACCTTGGATTGCTCATGGGGAAGGTTTGTGGTTGTTGCACGATATATATGAAACATTGAAGGAGGAAACTGCTACACTGGCTAGGAGAACTGTCAGATTTGTCGGGCAGGGCCAGATGTGGGTTGTGGCTGACCGGTTGGTGCATGGGGGAAGACGAGGCAGAAGGCTGAGGAGTAGAGTTAGAGTTAACTGTTGTGGGTACCTTGGATGTGGCAGGAGCTGCAGGTTGTTGCTGACAGCGATAGTTCAAGACCTCTTCTATGGCTGCTGACAGCCTTCTGAGCTGGCGGTAATGGTCGGCTAAGATGGTGGCTTGAGATGTGAGCTCCGCGTGCAGCGGTGAAATCTCTGCTGGTTCCGTGGGTAGCGAAGTCTTCTGTAACACGGAAAACTCAACAGAGTAGTTGGATCCATTTGCAGAGTTCTTAATGGGAACAAACTATACCGGGGTCAGAAGCAGGTAAAGGGGATATCCAGACGATCAGAACACAGGAAACAAATCCAAAACAGTAGGCAGAACAGGCAAACAGGGAGAAACTGGCAGAGATCAGGTAAACAGAAAATTGAAAATGCTCAGAAATGTTAACTAGTTTAAAAAAGACTTTGCAAAGACTGAGAGAACAGACAGAGATATATTTATACATAGATAATGAGCTAAACAGGAAACAGGTGAGCATGATGAGGTGGCATCTCAGAAATCAGGCGAGCGAGACCTCATGTGGTGGTTGGAGGAAGTGGACAGCTCGGATGTGGATATGACAGTCATACCCACTGACTTTGGACATATGATGTATCACCAAGCACTATGCTTAAGCCATAGCACTATTAAAATAGACAAAGGACCTTTCAATTAGCATGTGTTGTGCCACGAGTTTCATGACTGAACTTGAATTAATTTGTTTAACACTAATTTGGAGGGGACACCTGCCCCCCCAAAATTTTTTCTTCCATGCACATACTGAACATTTTTCTGAGAATGAACCATAATATTGTATATAAAGAATATGTTGCTAATCTGCTATATGGTTTAAGTCACAATTATTTTACAACATTTACAAAGTAGTGAGCATAAATGGCATGAAGCTCACCAGGGAATGACCTCCAAAAGTTACAAGTTTGTACTGGTTGTCGGTACCAACAGTTTGTTTTTCTTGTGCCCTGTTGCAATGTGTAGAGTGAAGTCAAGCAGTTTTGTAGGTGTTATCTCAGACACAGATAAAACACAGTTACTCAAAACAGCATGAAGAGCCAAGCATGGGGAGAGAGCCACGCTTATGTAACTAAAAGTCCATAAAAGCTACTCTAGTCTGTACTTGTCATAAACCAATCCAGAACAGATAATACTGGGTTTCAGAAGGTTACTCTGTGCCAGGGACAGGGAGTTCCAGACCCTCTAAGATGGTTTTTGTCTCATAGTACCCAAGGGGTCCAATAGATTTGAAGAGACCAGATTATAACACAGAGCATGCTTTGATTTTGAGATGGTTGGACACTATTGAGACATTGAGAGTAATACAGTATTAACAGATACAATTACAATCTTCCATGACAGCTGATATCTGCTTGTGCTTTTACTCACAAGCCTTCAGACACACTTGATTGTATTTCTTATGATCATAACCTTTGATCTAAAAGCTTATGTTTTAAAGTTTAAAACTTGTTTTATAGACATTTGACAACTGTAATTTTTGCCTACTTACGGACTAATAAAACAGTAAAATCACTAGGGCTGGATAAAAATATTGTTTTTACATTAATCCCGACATTCATTTAAATGATCCCAATATTGATTCCAAAAAACCCAAGATCAATTCTCCACTTTTACTTTAAAATTTACTTCAGTTTTGGTTGTGTTGCTTATTATATCTGTAATATAAATTAGTATAGCAATTGAGATTTATTTATTTGTTCTTGGTGGGTGTGATCTTTAGGATATGTCCCAGATCAAGGCTTTCTAGCTGGCCTTGAGTGACGCAAACATGCTTTAAGTGACGTAATTTGAAAGTGAAGAGTGCGAGATCTTGCTGACGAGTCGGCTGTCATCACTGCCGCTATCGCCATTGAGAACTGAGATGTTCTGCATGACCATGTCATTGATTAATTTATTAAACAGGAAAGGAGGACGGATTTTCACTTCAAGTAAATTGTTAAGTGCTTTTTGCATTGTTATAGCAACATCAGGAGTTTTCTAAGTGTAAATTAGGGTGCTTGAGCACTCAGTGTCGGATCAAGTTTTGAAAAGTAGTGCTGCGTTCCATTCGACTCTGAAAGTCGGATTTTACAACTTCCTACTAGGAAAAGTGCAATGGAATGATTCTTAAAGTCAGAATTACAATTTGTAAACTCGTGCAGAAATTCTAAACAATGATTTCGCCGAGATGCAGGGGTATGATGTCACACATGTGGACACTCAGGGAGATATACACTCACCTAAAGGATTATTAGGAACACCATACTAATACTGTGTTTGACCCCCTTTCGCATTCAGAACTGCCTTAATTCTACGTGGCATTGATTCAACAAGGTGCTGAAAGCATTCTTTAGAAATGTTGGCCCATATTGATAGGATAGCATCTTGCAGTTGATGGAGATTTGTGGGATGCACATCCAGGGCACGAAGCTCCCGTTCCACCACATCCCAAAGATGCTCTATTGGGTTGAGATCTGGTGACTGTGGGGGCCATTTTAGTACAGTGAACTCATTGTCATGTTCAAGAAACCAATTTGAAATGATTCGAGGTTTGTGACATGGTGCATTATCCTGCTGGAAGTAGCCATCAGAGGATGGGTACATGGTGGCCATAAAGGGATGGACATGGTCAGAAACAATGCTCAGGTAGGCTGTGGCATTTAAACGATGCCCAATTGGCACTAAGGGGCCTAAAGTGTGCCAAGAAAACATCCCCCACACCATTACACCACCACCACCAGCCTGCACAGTGGTAACAAGGCATGATGGATCCATGTTCTCATTCTGTTTACGCCAAATTCTGACTCTACCATCTGAATGTCTCAACAGAAATCGAGACTCATCAGACCAGGCAACATTTTTCCAGTCTTCAACTGTCCAATTTTGGTGAGCTCTTGCAAATTGTAGCCTCTTTTTCCTATTTGTAGTGGAGATGAGTGGTACCCGGTGGGGTCTTCTGCTGTTGTAGCCCATCCGCCTCAAGGTTGTGCGTGTTGTGGCTTCACAAATGCTTTGCTGCATACCTCGGTTGTAACGAGTGGTTATTTCAGTCAAAGTTGCTCTTCTATCAGCTTGAATCAGTCGGCCCATTCTCCTCTGACCTCTAGCATCAACAAGGCATTTTCACCCACAGGACTGCCGCATACTGGATGTTTTTCCCTTTTCACACCATTCTTTGTAAACCCTAGAAATGGTTGTGCGTGAAAATCCCAGTAACTGAGCAGATTGTGAAATACTCAGAACGGCCCGTCTGGCACCAACAACAATGCCACGCTCAAAATTGCTTAAATCACCTTTCTTTCCCATTCTGACATTCAGTTTGGAGTTCAGGAGATTGTCTTGACCAGGACCACACCCCTAAATGCATTGAAGCAACTGCCATGTGATTGGTTGATTAGATAATTGCATTAATGAGAAATTGAACAGGTGTTCCTAATAATCCTTTAGGTGAGTGTACAAAGTAAGTGATAAGTAATATCGATAAATGAGTTTGTTTCCATATTACATGATATTAAAACTTGTTTAACAAATGCCTGCAGAAACCAGTGTTTAAAAAATTAGAATCTCTTTTGATAATTGAACACCTGAAGCACAACTGCTAGCGCTGCAGCATTGTTTATCAGTGGGGTTACTAGGAGACATCTCTAATGATAATCAAACCCCTGCTAAGCTAATGGGAGCATTGCAGTTTTGCTTCCTTGAACGTCATCTTCCGAATATCGGGGAATGGAGTGCATTGATGGTCGGAGATATCAAGTAGGAACATCCCACATTCAACTTGAATGGAACGCAGCATAACTGTGTACCCTGATGGAACAAAATTTATTGCAAGCAACATTTAAATCACAAATATTATTAGATAGATTTTCCCATGTATTATACACCTCCTTGGTAGATTCATATGAAAAATTATGATTTATGAATGTCTGTTCAGGAGACGTTCATTTCACCAAACAGTCATGCTGCAGTTAAAATTATGCTTGCTTGAGCATTAAGTGTCGTTTCAAGTTCTCGTGCGTGGACGTGTTCTGGATGGTGCTAGGGTGTTGGTTGCTTTAGTGTTCTGAGTGTTTTATTCTGTTGCGATGTGCTTGTTAGGGTGTTCTGGATGGTGCTCTGTGGTTGCTAAGGGGTTTTAAGTGCATTGTTATTTGTTTGCCTGGGTGTATTGGATGGTGCAGTGGGGTTTCTATTTGGTTGCTAAGGGGTTTTAAGTGCATTGTTATTTGTTTGCCAGGGTGTTTTGGATGGTGCAATGGGGTTGCTATTTGGTTGCTAAGGGGTTATAGGTGCATTGTTATTTGTTTGCCAGGGTGTTTTAGTGGGTTGCAGTGTGGTTGTAAGTGTTATGGGTGGTTACTTTGTTGTTTCTAGAGTGTCCTGGGTGGTTGCTATGGTTCTGCAAGATGGCTGCAAGGGTGCTCCGGGTGGTTACTAAGGTGTTACTATTTGGTTGCTAATGGGTTCTGGGTGGTAGCTAGGATGTTGCTATGTTGTTTCTGGATGCTCTGTGTGGTTCCTAGGGTATTGCTAGAGTGTTCTTGGTGGTTACTAAGGTGCTGAAAGGTGTTTGCTAGGGTGATCGGGTTGTAGCTAGGTGTTTAGTATAGAATAGATATGTGAGCTGTGCTAGCCTGTGCAAAACTTGCTATGATGCCAGGGTTTTGGGGTGTTGCCTGTGTGTTGCAATGTGGTTGGTATTGTGTTCTGAGTGTTTTAGTGCCTTGCCATGTGAAATCTTTTTATTATCTCTATTGTTTCTCCTAGACAGCAATGAGATTAGAAGGAGAGCAAATGGAGACTTTTGCTGAAGTCTTTTGCTTTTCATATTTTTTTCCGAAAAAGACCCCAGTTGTCTCACATGTGTCTCCTCTGAGTTTCAGTAGAGGACTCAACAATGTCTCAAACTCTCAAACAAATTCTAAAATTTGCCAAGACACCAAAGTATGCAATAAAACGTCAGAGATTTCAACATGAACTCAAGCATTTACCATCAGTTCTTCAAATTATTTGGTTTATGCTATCCACATTAATTTTATACCTATATCAAGGTGTCACTTCATGATGAGTTTGGTCACTGTTTGATTCCCACACGTTTTCATATTTTTTATGACTTTACCATGATTTAAAAAATATGAAAAATTTAAATAAGTAATGAAGAATGAGTTGGTGCATTCAAACTTATAAATTAAAACTTGCAGTGCATTTTTTCTTTTAAGTTTAGAGCTAACAACATTTAACATTCAAAACCTGGAAAATACCCAATGATTCATTGAAGCTGCAAGATCCTAAGTAAATCTTTTAACAGGTTTGCTTAGCCCATATCTTTTTTGTGAATGAACCAGCACGTGACAACACACTTCATGTGAAAGGAGCATGATAAAGAATAGACTATTGGCTGGCCAATGTTTAGCTTGCGTGTTTTAGAATACACCAACCCATGATCAATGGTTTGGTTTGTGCAACAAAGGCTGTCCTGTTGCCTCACTATCTGACTAACAAACAGATGAGAATGTCTGGAGGGCATGAGGAACTGTGTAGAGGCTGAGGTGCTATCTGTCATCATGTGGGAGATCAAAGAGCAGCCTAGTGACTGTCAAACAATGGAGGAGAAAAATTAACAAAACAGACTGAGGGGGAGAGAGAGAGAGAGAGAGAGAGAGAGAGAGAGAGAGAGAGAGAGAGAGAGAGAGAGTCTCAAACTCTGCTCAGATTTGCCAAGATACCAACATTTACAATCAAAAAACAAAAGAGGTACCATAGGCATATGTCTACAATATCATCGACTTGGGCAAGGGCGTAGAATACGTCTTTTTAATAAAACCAAAGTTCATCCCCTGCACTTTTTCACAGGGC
This sequence comes from Moxostoma hubbsi, assembly GCA_032164185.1. Lineage (NCBI taxonomy): Eukaryota > Metazoa > Chordata > Actinopteri > Cypriniformes > Catostomidae > Moxostoma > Moxostoma hubbsi. The sequence goes on along the minus strand of JAVLUX010000030.1, from coordinate 12,105,486 downwards.
AAATATGTCTAAATATGTAAATGCAAAAGTTAAAATTCACTGGTCATTCATTTAATTAATTAAATTACATTTTTAATCAGTTGAGAGCCCTAAAAATATATTATATTTATGTTCATCTTGTGCTAATCATTCTGTCCCCCTCACTTTTTAAATTATTGCTATGTCCCTGGACTTGGGGGTGGCCTTTTTCACTTTGGCCAGTAAGCAACCATGTAGCAACCACTCAGAAAACCTTAACAACCACCTGTCAATGCAACCACCTAGAACACCCTAGCTTGTGGCAGCAACTTTTGGAAGTGACACTTCTTCTGAAAAAGAAGAAACGTCATTGATGTTTCCTCAGCATAAGCTCTGTTGACCATTTGAATATGCAAGTTAAATGTGGCACTCCCTCTGGCCACATTGACAGGAGAGAAGGGAAAAGCAAACAGCAGCTGCAAGTGAGACACAAACACATTGTGCTTGCATGTGTGAGTGTGTGTGCCGAGGAAGATGGGCTTTTATGGTGTCTTGCACAGCAGGATGTCAAATGTGAAGAAATAGCAAAGCTCTTGCCAAGCTTATTGAAGCTAGGGAACAATATATCAGTGGTTATCAAACAATCATATCAGCATTAAGTCACTTAACAAACACTCTTATATGGCTTTTTTCACAAAGTCTCTCAAAAGTGATGACAAAATGTAGATCATAACAACATTTGTACAGTTTCTGAAAATGTAAGTGGTTCTGGCCTGTGCAAAACTAGATGTTATGATGCTAGCGTGTTGTGGATGGTTGCCAGGGTGTTGCTATGTGGTTTCCAAAGTGTTCTGAGAGTTTTTAGTGTGTTGAGATTTGGTTGCCAGGGTGTTCTGTGTGGTTGCTAGGGTGTTGCTATATGGTTGCTAAGGTGTTTGGATTGTTTTAGTGTGTTGCTGTGTGATTACTAGGGTGTTCTGGGGGATGCTTGGGTGTTGTTAGTGTGTATTCATGGTTGCTAACTGGCCTAAGTTTAAAGAACAGATGTGTAAATTGTGCTTGACTGTGCAAAACTTGTTGGCATGATGCAAGGGTGTTGTGGATATTTGCCAGGTTGATGCTATGTGGTTGCTAAGATGTTCTAAATTTTTTAGTGTGTTTCGATTTGGCTGCTAGGATGTTCTAGTTGTAGTATAGCGTGTGGTTAAGGTGTTCTGGGTGGTTTCTAGGATGTTGCTAGGGTGGTTTTGTGGTTACTTACAGGCCGAAATAATAAATATGTGAATGACGCTTGCCAGTGCAAAACTTGTTGCTATGATGCTAGGGTGTTGTGGATGGTTGGCAAGACCTTGCTATGTGGTTGCTAAGGTGTTCTGAGTGTTTTAATGTGTTGTCATATGGCTGCTAAGGTGTTCTGGGTGGTTGCTATGGTGTTGCTATTTTGTTGCTAAAGTGTTCTAATTGTTTTTAATGTGTTGCTATTTGATTGGTAAGGTGTTCTAATTGTTTCATAATATGTAGCTATTTGGTTGCGACAGTGTTCTAGGTGGATGATAGGGTGTGTTTAAGGTGTTCTGGGTGGTTTCTAGATGGTTTATAGATGGTTTCTTACTGGCCCAAGTCAAAGCTAAGGTGTTCGGAGTGTTTTAGTGCATTGCTGTGTGGTTGCTAGGGTGTTCTGGGTGGATGCTTGGGTGTTGCAAGGGTGTGTTCGTGGTTGATAGCTGGCCTTAGTAAAAAGAACAGATGTGCAAATGGTGCTAGACTGTAAAAAACTTGTTTCTAGGGTGTTGTGGGTGGTTGCCAGGGTATTGCCATGTGGTTGCTAAGGCATTCTTAGTTGTTTATAGGCACCACAAGGTAGTTTCAAGGGTGTTTTGGATGGTTGCTAAGATGTTCTGAGTGCTTAAGTGCCTTGCTATGTGGTTGCTAGGCTGTACTGTGTGGATGGTAGGCTGACTGTGTGGAAAATAAAAGAGATGTGAATGGTGGTTCCCAGTGCATTTGGTTGTTAAGGTGTTCTGAATGTTTTTATAGTATACATGCCAAAAATGTTGCTATTTGGTTTCTACAGTGTTCTAGGTGGATTATAGGGTGTGGTTCAAGTGTCAAAAGAGTCAAAAGAGTAGATATATTAATGAGTGGTGCTGGTCAGTGCAAAACTTTCTTGCCAGTGTGTTGCTATGTGTATGCTAATGTGTTTTGAGTGCTAAGCCGCATCAGCAGCTCTTATTCCTGCGACGCCTGAGAAAGTTTGGGATGAGTCACAACATCCTCAGCTCATTCTACATTCTACAAGAGCATTCTGACTGGCTGCATCACAGTCAGGTACGGGAACAGTTCTGCTCACAACCACAAAGCAAAGGCTATCTATACCAGGCCATCTATACCAGGCGATGTGTAAGGAACGCATGGAGGATAATAAGAGACTCCAGCCAGCCATGCCATGGACTAGCTACCATCTGATGTACCGCAGCATCAGAGCCTGCACCAGCAGGCTGCGGGACAGCGTTTTCCCCTCAGGCCATCGGACTGCTGAACTGCAACAACTCCATACCCTAGGACCTTAACACTAATTTTAATGGATTTCACTGAACTCAATATGTATAATTAATTATATGATATTAATAATGACAGATGTGATATATATATAGGTGCTGGTCATATAATTAGAATATTATCAAAAAGTTGATTTATTTCAGTAATTCCATTCAAAAAGTGAAACTTGTATAATGTATACATTCATTCCACACAGACTGATATATTTCAAGTGTTCATTCCATTTAATTTTGATGATTAAAACTGACAACTAATGAAAACCCCAAAATCAGTATCTCAGAAAATTAGAATATTGTGAAAAGGTTCAATATTGAAGACACCTGGTGCCACACTCTAATCAGCTAATTAACTCAAAACACCTGCAAAGGCCTTTAAATGGTCTCTCGGTCTAGTTCTGTAGGCTACACAATCATGGGGAAGACTGCTGACTTGACAGCTGTCCAAAAGACGACCATTGACATCTTGCACAAGGAGGGCAAGACACAAAAGGTCATTGCTAAAGAGGCTGGCTGTTCACAGAGCTCTGTGTCCAAGCACATTAATAGAGAGGTGAAGGGAAGAAAAAGATGTGGTAGAAAAAAGTGTACAAGCAATAGGGATAACCGCATCCTGGAGAGGATTGTGAAACAAAACCCATTCAAAAATGTGGGGGAGATTCACAAAGAGTGGACTGCAGCTGGAGTCAGTGCTTCAAGAACCACCACGCACAGACGTATGCAAGACGTATGCAAGGTTTCAGCTGTCGCATTCCTTGTGTCAAGCCACTCTTGAACAAGACACAGCGTCAGAAGCGTCTCACCTGGGCTAAAGACAAAAAGGACTGGACTGCTGCTAAGTGGTCCAAAGTTATGTTCTCTGATGAAAGTAAATTTTGCATTTCCTTTGGAAATCATGGTCCCAGAGTCTGGAGGAAGAGAGGAGAGGCACAGAATCCACGTTGCTTGAAGTCCAGTGTAAAGTTTCCACAGTCAGTGATGGTTTGGGCTGCCATGTCATCTGCTGGTGTTGGTCCACTGTGTTTTCTGAGGTCCAAGGTCAACGCAGCCGTCTACCAGGAAGTTTTAGAGCACTTCATGCTTCCTGCTGCTGACCAATTTTATGGAGATGCAGATTTCATTTTCCAACAGGACTTGGCACCTGCACACAGTGCCAAAGCTACCAGTACCTGGTTTAATGACCATGGTATCCCTGTTCTTAATTGGCCAGCAAACTCGCCTGACCTTAACCCTATAGAAAATCTATGGGGTATTGTGAAGAGGAAGATGCGATATGCCAGACCCAACAATGCAGAAGAGCTGAAGGCCACTATCAGAGCAACCTGGGCTCTCATAACACCTGAGCAGTGCCACAGACTGATCGACTCCATGCCACGCCGCATTGCTGCAGTAATTCAGGCAAAAGGAGCCCCAACTAAGTATTGAGTGCTGTACATGCTCATACTTTTCATGTTCATACTTTTCAGTTGGCCAACATTTCTAAAAATCCTTTTTTTGTATTGGTCTTAAGTAATATTCAAATTTTTGGAGATACTGAATTTGGGATTTTCATTAGTTGTCAGTTTTAATCATCACAATTAAATGAAATAAACATTTCAAATATCAGTCTGTGTGTAATGAGTTTCACTTTTTGAATGGAATTACTGAAATAAATCTACTTTTTGATGATATTCTAATTATATGACCAGCACCTGTGTGTATATATAATCACATCTGTCATTATTAATATCAACCCCTTCATACATATCTGAGAATTAATGGCAACACAATATTATATGCCACACATCACTGCTCATTATGCATACTACGTATACTGTGCTTGTATATTGTGCTTAATTTAATTCAGTGCAATTGCCTCTAACTGCCTGCTCAGTTTGTATATTGTGCAATGTGTATTGTGTAACATGCAAACTGGGTTATATTGTTATATTATTATTTCGTATAGTGTTATATTGTTATTCTGTATATTGTTAATTGTCATTCTGTATATTGTTATTATGTACATTGTTATATAGTTTTTCTGAACATAGTTGAGTTGAGATTTTTTCACCAGTTTTGACATCATGTCATCTTAGAAAAGTAAAAGCACACTTCTCAGCTTGCATATGATTTCAGGTATCATTCTTTCAAAAGCACAAATGGGTCAGGACTATTTACGTGCCAAAGTGTAATACTTAGGATTAGGGGTTTGTTTAAACCATGAGCCCTAATTACTCTGAGTAGCCACTTTTCCACTACCGGGCCAGTGCTAGCAAGGGCCATAAACTGGTCAGCCGGGGTTATTACCTCAGACCACAAGGTGCGAGACCAAAACCGCTCTGCATTCCACCATTGGGCTAAAAGCTTGCAGCGTTGCTCTATAACCTGCCCTTAATACACCGTCCTGTTACCGTCACACACCTTGCCAATTTCACAAGCCAAAACAAACACACATGCTTTCTAGTTATCTAGATTCAGGTTTATATTTTATTGAAACGTTAGCTAGCTAACAAGTTGACAACTCACATAATTTAACTGCCATGGTGACCCGAGTGGCCTCGCACACCATCCATGATCTCGAACCATGGAAATTTCTTCCTTTGGACACCACTTTATACATTGTGTATCTTAACGGATTTGTAATGTCGGCACCCAGAGATGTACAGTAAGTGGTAAGTTAGTGGTAAACGACATAAATCAATGAGTCAAAGTTCCTACATTCCAAGATTAAAGCTAGTTTAACAAACGATTGCAGGGGCTTGTTTACAAAACACAGTAAATTAAACTTTCGTTTGATTATCGTACACCTGTTGCACAAATGCTAGTATTGCAGCATTGTTTATCCATTGGGTTGCTAGAAAACAGTCAAACCCTTTTATGCTAACGGGAGTGTTGCCATTTTGGTTGTTTAAACATCAATTTCCAAGCATCTGGCAATGGAATTCCTTTATGATCAGAGCTTAAAGAATTCAAGTTGGAATATCCCACATTCGACTTGAATTAAATTCAGCACGAGTGTCTTGCTAAACTCTGCCTGTGACACTGACCGTGCCTCAATCCCCAGTTGGCCTTCTTTGGCCCAAGGGTAATCGGCGGGCCATTGGCTGTTGGCCCTGAATAAGCCCAGAGGAGGCACGATTAAGCCCTGGAAATGACAGTGGGATTGCAACTGGCCTTGGCATGCACTAGCACGCCTTCATTTGGCCCGACAGTGTAAACACAGCTAATGATAATAGTGTCGCTTGCCTTAGAACACACCAGTAATTATGTCAGGAAATGGTTGGACCATCAAAAACTAAGGTTGTGGTAATTAGAAACCATTAGTATGTGTGTAACAGGATACATTTTTTTTAAAGGAATATGCCCTCCACCCTTTAGATATACATTAAAAGCAGATTTGTCTCAGGTACAATGCTCCAAATGAGCCCACACTGCTGATAATCCTTTTGGCCTTCCAACTAAAGGGACTCACCGACACATTGCAAACATCACATGCATCACAAGGGACTTTACACATCTTCCAGAACAAATCACATAGATAAAAATAACTTTCGCCAATATGCTGTTAAAGTCTAATCAGGTTATTCACATAGCGGCCATAAAAATGTGACAGAATCCAAGCATGACGTCAAGTCATCACATCTCATTATCAAAGTCTATTTCAGGTTGTTTCACGGCATTGTCAACTAAAATGTTCCCTGAAATTGTAAAAGAGAAAAATGTGAAAGAGACAATTGATCGGGCATATAGCAAGCCTGCTATAGACCCTTTTCACACTTCGGGTTTTGGAATTTGGAAGTAAATGATTGCAGGGTAAACTTTGACAGCGGTGAATGGGAGTGAATACGAGATCACAGCAAATATTATTTTCACTTACCCATTTGCTCCATGAGCAAAAGAAAACATCCACTATTGCACCTGAATGACTTTCCAGAAGAAGAAAAAAAATATAGAGAGGTGGATTAAGATGGGAGAAGATGCCAAATTTACTGTCACCCTCTGAACAGCTGTCATCGAAGCAGCTGTGGTTATTCGTTTTTTTAAACTAATTCCAAGGTAATATAACACAATGTTATAAACTTAAACTCAATATTTAAACAAATTATCATATAAAAAGTTAGCTAGATTTACATTGCTATGTAAGGGGAAAACATGTCATCACAGTCTGTGAAAAAGTTCTATTGTTCAATTTTAACGTCGGGACAATTTCAACCACATAATGAGCTCCTTTACTCAACATCCATTATGTTTTAGTTTTTTTTCTGGCCATACTCAGTGTGCACTTTTTATATGGTCCTTAAGGGACATACGTATTTTGAAAATCCTTGTTTTGTCTAGTGTGTGGGGCTGTGTTAACGGTGATATCTTCTTTCAAACACTAGGCTGACTAAGCACTCCAAATCAAATTAATCCAAATCTAGCATTCAAAAGTGCACATTATGGTTTGAGAGTAACTGTTGTTTGTTCTTAAGCAAAAAGATTAATATGCTAAGCTGGGCAAAGACTGTATTCATTGAAACTGTCATATATGCATTTGGGTTTTCTTTTAGACAAAAAAAAAAAAAAGCTTCTAAATGACTGGGTATTTTCAGCCTATTGCAGTCATAATTACAATCAGAATACTATCTATTTGGCCTCCTCACATTACCATTCAATTTTTTTTTCTTCTGTCTGGAGAATTCAGACAATGTACATGCTAAGTGGCCCAATAACTATGGGATCAAAATCCTGTCAAAAGTATTGCGGTCGCGGATCCAAAAATAATAAATGTGAATCAAAATGATAAGCGCAGATCAAAAAATAACAAGCATGAATCAGAAATATAAAAACATTTAAAATATGCTGCAAAAAAATAAAAAATAAAATTATAACACCAGATTTGCAAACAAAATCATGTATTCCTTGGATATAATACTGCTTTTTGTGCTCTCTGACAATTTTGCTTATATTTAAAAAAAAACTTGTACGCTTACACTGTATTTTTCTTTGCTTTTGTTTCCAAGTTCTGCGCTTGATTTTCCAAAACTTGTGAGTAGAGTTTCATGTAAATCAGGTGGCATTTTGTGTCCCCATTGGTCCACTAGGTCTTGATCGACAGCTCCTCCTCTAGCCAATCATTTGAAGAGGGGAGGTGACATCATTCCAATGTAACTCCGACGGCTGCTGCTCAATATTATATTATTTGTGGTTGATAGATAAGATGCTTGTATCTTTTTTGAGTATTTTCTGCCAGCTTTAGGAAACAATATGTTTTCCGAGTGGGCCATTATCATAGTCCATTAACACATGTATCGAGTCTCAATTTAGTTAGCAGAATCTTTAGTTTAGGCATTATTTAAAGGGGACTTATGCAAAATTCACTTTTCACATTTGTAAATAAATGTGAGTCAGCCATGTGTGTACACAACCACCCTACATTGTTAAAAGTCCACCCACTCCTCTTTCTTGTATATCTATGAATCAAAAGCAGTGTCTAAAATGAATGGTTTTCGTTTCAGTGTGCTTGTTAGATGATTCCACGGCAAATGCAGCTAAAGACACCATTGTCTCTGATTGTATTCATGGAGACCAGCTATGTCTGGGGTGGGGAGCAGCAGCTCATTTGCATTTAAAGAGACACTCACGAAAACATGATTTTGTTTGCAATTCTGATGACTTTGCTTTAATTTTTCATTTGACTTTTTTTCTTTTTTTTTTCTTTTGCAGCATATTTTAAATGTTTATATATTTTTGATTCATGCTTGTTATTTTCTGATCTGCGGCAATTATTTTGATCTGTGCTTTTTATTTATTTTTGCGCTTATTTTTTGATTCGCTCTTAATATTTTAATTCATGCTTATTTTTGGGTCCGTGACCACAATACTTTTGAAGGGATTTTGATCCCATAAATAACCTGAATTTTATGCTAGCACATTCCAAAGATGTTCACCTGAAACATGTAAGATGTTTGTGCACAAATAAGATACTTTAAATAAAACATGATGCTTTACAATTTTTTTTTCTGATGCTGTCTTTCACAGATATCAGAAATATATGTGCTTACTAGGTGTAGCATATATTAAGCTAATGCTGTCATTGAGCACGTTTACATGTCCTATCTGTTTAAAAGCCCGTTTAAGCAAAACACGATCACAACAGGAAGATTTTTGGCAATTACCATTTAACTTTTCCGATAAACACCATTGCCAGCGATCTTACGAACGTATCTAATGTGCGCAGGTGTTGTGCGCATGCCCGTTTACATTTTGATATCAAAAACAGATAAATCCAATGATTTCAAATCACATGTAGCCTACAGTAAATGCATGTTTCTTTTGTTGTCGTTTTTTTAAATAAGCAGATTTGTAGTTATCAGTGTATTGCTGTGCATGTAAACGCTCTCATTGTGGAGTTTCACCCATTTTTCCCCCTCCAATCAATCACACATATCAACTCAAAGAAACACATATTCAGTTTTCTGTTAAAATGTCACATTTATTTTCCATGGAAATCATGGATAGCAGTCAGCAACCAAAACACTCATAAAAATCATACCATTTACACGTGTTTGTAGAGTAAGAGAGACAATTAAATGCAATCATATAAAATGTACAAATCTATAGTAGATTACCCTGATAATGTTATCGGTGTGGCAGTACATAAAAGAACAGAAGCCACTTCCTGATGTGTGACTGTATAGAGCGCAACAGTGACAGTGCCCACTGTTTAAGCAGCTTTAGATTTGGAAGTATTTTCCACCATTCATTTTCTACATGTGATCCTTGAACCAAACCATTCAGCTCAGAAATTAATGTCAACATTACAACATTGACTTGTAGCAAAGAACTGTTTGAAAAAAAGTGATGGAAATAAAAGACAAAATATAAAAGATTGTGTACTTAATTTATGTTTGACTGAACTACTAATCCATGATGCATTGTGATGGCGCAATTGAATCAGCAGTGTTGGTACAATATGAAACTACTGAATCTTGAGAAGTAGATAAATAAGAGAATTTGTTTTAGCTACATTTTTAAATACATGTCATTTAATTTTAACAAATCAGTTTGTTCAGAAGATTAGTTTGAGTTATCACTCACTAGTGCTCCAAGGTGACCCTGGACTGTACAAGTTTTGTTGTGAATTAACTGGTTAAATGCTGCTGATATCACTATGTTTCAATTAAATTACAGAAATTAGGCCATTTTTGTTGTGTTGGTTCTCTGCTGAAAAGTTATATATATTCCGGTTTGATGCGGTCTCTCAATAACACTCAAATTTCTTTGATAGATACATTTTTGTACAGATATTCAACTGATTTTACTTCACAATGCTTTATGGGAGTTGGGCATTCACTGTTAAGTGAGGTTCCTACAATTCATGTTTCCAAACTAGCAGTGACTTCCCTGATTAGTGGGTTTCAACTGATTGTGGGTAGTGTAGTACTTTTAAAAGTTGAAATCCCATTGATTTATGTCTTCTACAGGAGCATATCCAATTGCTTAACCCATGGTATTTCTATCTTAAAAAGTGTATATGTAAATTGCTACAAATGAATCTCTCAATACAGAAAACTAAAGGGATTTTACTCCTGAGAACCCTCCTGTTGCGCTCTATTGTTTGAGATTGAAGTATTACTAAATTACTCTGATAGGGCTTCTGAAAAATGAGAAGCAAATTCAACAAATCTCATTGGCTGTTCATACCCATTACCACTGGTTAAACAGCATGACACCTATCCAAATAACTTTGTATTAGAGATTTCTTAAAACATGGCACATTAGAGTAGAAATTAGACACATTAGACTAGACTATGAAAAATAGTTATAACAGTTAAAAAAAAAGAGAATTGGTGTTAACAAGTGATCACAAGTGCAATGCATTGCATGGCATACTAAGGTAATGGGTTATGCATGATAGGATACAAATCACCAATTCCTGGAAAACCAGAAACCAGTACCATCACCATGCAAAGGCAAAGTTAAGTTTCAATTACACCCATGTTGATGCCTACAGTTATGAATAGATTCATTTGAAGACTGTCCACTGATGCTTTGGGATATGAGTAACACTCAAGTGTAGACATAGATTACTGGTGGCCTCTAAACTCCTTTAAAACTGGCATTGGGATGTAGAGGTTAAATTAACATGTGGTCACCCAAATGTTCGTACATGCATTAATCAGTTAGAAGGCATGGGTAAATAAATAGAAACCATGACACTATATTGGTTATACAAACAAAAGCAGTAGATGATTTTTCAATCCATAAGAGATGTTTTGGCTTTGAAATATCCCAACAACATCCTTTAATTTCCAGTTTGGCTGTTGGGAAGTAATTTACTGTTGGGTACATGGAAGCTGGCTGCTGTACCTTCCCTAGCCAATTGTAATATCAGCATAATTTTTTTCCTTAGTCTCTTTTTTCAGCAGCAACATTGTCCGACGTTGATTCTTATCAATGATCTATCATCCACATAAGTGTGAAGTATGACAAACAAGGATCTTTCACATTGTTCATGCATTAATGTACAATCTTCGATTGTTGCTACTGTATGCAGATGTATTTCTTCCACCACGACTTTGAAAGCATTTTCATTTTATCTGCAGTACTGTGGACCTTACGTTCCCGCTTGGCTCTTCTGTCAGAATGCCGTAGGCCCACGGAGATGGCAGCATCGAACACCTCTTTCAGGTTTTTTTGAGTGAGGGCGGAGCATTCCACATAGGCTATCGCACCAACTTTCTCCGCCAGGGCACGGGCGTCCTCCTCCGGTACGGGTTGCTCGCGGCGGTGTGCTAATTCGATGAGGACCTTCACGTCTTGCCGAAGGTCGCACTGGGTGCCTACGAGCAGCACGGGTGTAAGCGGACAACGGCGGCGAATCTCTGGGACCCATTTTTCACCAATGTTCTGAAAGGAGGCTGGGCTGACCACACTGAAGCACAGCAGGAGGACATCGGTCCTTGTGTAGCAGAAGTGACGCAACTTATCGAATTCGTCCTGAGGTAGGCAAAAAGAGAAAAAGATAAATGTGGTGCACATGTACAGTAGTGAATGCATCATGGTACAGCCTATTCACATAGTACCATAGTACCCATTACAACTGGGAAATAATCAGATTTAAAGAGTATCTTTTGCTTGGCCAAGGTGCAAAGTAAAAATATTGCAGCTGGCTGCAAGCGGTAAATTTTAACCCGTAAGGCACGGTCAAATTTACCTTTGCACAGCTAAATTTTGCATGCAAAGGTGGCATGGAACAGAAACGAACAAACTTCCCATTGGTCAACGCTGCAAATTCATGTGTCAAAGTTCACCAAACTTGAACCCTATGAGAAATTAGTGTTCATATGCAGGTTCATAAAGACAAAATTTCTGATTGCACGGATTCCATTGAGATATTTCATGCAAAGATAAATGTGACCTTGTTTTGATGGGTAGCACCCACTCATTTGGCTTTCAGCAAACCTGTAAGGACTAGTGATAGATAGTGTAACAAAGTCTTTAGTTCGGGCAATGGAAGCATGTTCAAGGTCAGTTCTTTATTTTCCACTTCCTTTCTTTTGAAACGACTGTAACCATCGTTAAAATATACATATAAGGTAGCACACTCTGGCTGCTGTACTCTCCGGTCTCTCTCTCACTCTGATGCTGTGGTATGGCTCTTAAGTCTCCCTGTGCCACACTATAACGAGAGACAAGTGTTAAAGATCATTGTGAACCAGGTGGCAAGCCTTACCACTATCTCTCCCCCGCAGACCGACACATGACCACGCACTCCATGCCACAGATAGATATTTGCCAGGCTGATTAACCAGCCAATGTTCCCCTGCTTTGATGTAGTTGGCATCGATCAACAACTGTCACTGCTTGGCCAGTTAAAAAAAATTTGAACTTCAGAGTACACGTTCTGTTATCAAAATTTTGAGATTGAATTTTGAGTAAATACATTTAATTTCAATTTTGTGTGTGTATCTCATTTGCGATCATTAAAATGCATGCATGCATGTGTATAATATATATATATATATATATATATATATATATACATACATATATACATATATACATATATACATATATACATATATACATACATACACACACACTTTATATATAGACATCGCCATTATGTTAGCCACCCTTTAGATATTGGCATCGGCTATTGAAAAACCCATATCGGTTGACCACCAGTTAGGACTATCGGACGAATGTTACGTACCCCATTAATATTCATGCCAAGCTGATAAGGTTTATAATGTGCACCACCCCCACTCTTCAGGTCATTCCAAATCATTGTAAAATGGTCAACTAAGGAGGTCAACATTTAGAAGGTTTTATCGTATTGGGAAGCTTTCTCAAAAATAATTTGCAGGATTCCAAATTGTTATTCCAACAATAAAATCCCTTTACTAGCTCTGGCGTGTTTTATAATTCCCCAAAGCAATTAAATGAAATTATGGGTTTGTGCTTACAAAGAACATTGGACATGTGGAACGTGCAGTGCACGATTTTAAATGTTTTTAACTCTGGCACACCCTGTCCCATTTATACTGTTCATAATCAAACAAAGTATAAATCTGCAGAGCTTTTGGAGAACATGGCCTTCGAAATCTTTGACAACACCAATTAAGCTTGACAGATGAGAGCGCTAAACCCTTCCAATGTCTTTGCCACATCTACTTTTTATTATGCAATCATATGATGAACTCATATCTATCTACAAATACTGACTCAGCACTTAATGGAGCGCAGATGACTACGTTTTGACGAACAGACTTCACCTGATTGACTTTATCATGATCAAAGAACTACTGTTTACTTCTGTTGACATGGACACCGGCAAAACCTAAAGTATATCTAAGCCGCCTGATCACACAAAGCGATAGACGTTTGTGATATTGGTCTTTGTTTTTCCTCTTCTGACACAGTTCATCCTTACTCTTAGAAAACTATATGAAAGCATGACGTATAGCCTATTATAACTGAAATGAGAATTCTAATCTTGCTGTGTTTGCCCCGACTTGTCTCAGCATAGTTGTATAAAGGGATTTATTGGTTATGTACTAAGAGGGCAGAGTTGTGCGTTTGTTTACCAGGGTAATGCATGAAATAAAGGAGTGTCAGTTTCGTAACGTCGAAGCCACTAACAAAACCCTTGTTCAAATCATTATAATGTTCCCAAAATGGAAATCTGAATGAATGCAGTAACCGTGGTCTTTCAAATCCATATATGCTGCACTAGGCATGGAAATTGTTTTCACTGATATTACACAACTGCAGCTCTTAAACAAATAGCATTTAAAAACTTTGGCATTAGAAACATTGCTTGGAGGTACAACCAGTGGTTGCATGGTACCCTGTCCAAGCCTGCATGAGTTCCAATAAATGGAAGTGCCAATAGCTGGAGGATTGTTCTTTCCACAGGTTTCCTTACAGTAGGGCATCACCATCAATCTTTTGTAATTGCTAGATTTTACCGCTCAACAACTTGCTCCATTTTCCAAATTCTCTCTTGGGGAGACACAGAAATGCTCTTAATCACTTCACAATAAAAAGATCAAGGTTGCTTTTGGGAAGTATTAGATGCTATTGCTGCTGGACTCTCTTAACGTTACTGGTGGGATGTGCAACTTGCCATAGCTTTTGAAAATCTGTTAAAAAAAAAAGAGAATATAGGTCAAATGTCACTCTGTTTTGAGAATCAACATCATGCAGGGGAATGTGTTAGCGTTTAAACTGATTCAATTTATGAATCAACCTCACTCAGAATGCTGGCAATTTCTGACATGGCTTTCCACAATTTTATTATACTGTATGCCTGCATGTGGGCTACATGATCATACAAGAAATCGACATGTTGCTTCTGAAAGTTCATGTAACCTGAAATAAACCTCATTCTACCGAATTACTGACAAGCACCATCACCCATAAGACATTTTTGCACAATTTCAACCATCGTCACCTTTCACTCTAGAGCTACCACTAAAACACAGGTTCTGGTCCCATGGAAACCAGGAAGTAATTGCATTCACATAAGCAATGTTGAGTGCTTTTTCACCCAAAAATTACATTTTTACTCCACTGACAGTCAGGTTTAGGGTTGGTGTTTGGGTTAGGAGGTAGAGTTAACAAAATTTGAATTCCTTTTGACTGTATTACATAATTTACAACTGAATCTCACACTTGCCCATATGTTCAACAACACTTCCAGCTTTGTCCACTAGGGGCAGTAGTTCGAATTTCGGTAAGCACAGACCAAATTTAGCAGCAGAACTTTCGAGCAACTCCCGATTTCACAGTCAGATTAGAGCAAAAACTAATAGAATATAGAACAAATAAAACAGTGGCACATTTGCATTGCGTTGCTAACGGTAGTTTGTGTCGCAGAAAATCGTCAATTCTCATTAAAAATGAAGTCATTTTGTCACTGCAATTAGTTGGCAGTGTGAACAAGGCTTTAAGCATGCAATATCTCCCTTTTGAGGTATATTCAAATTGAATGGAAATCAACATGACATCAACTTCCTTCAATGTGGGCCACACAAAGAGTGTGTGCATACGAGCTATGGATAGTGAGTTTCTATTAGTATTGTTTGAACATCTGACTGGGTGGATCATGGTACAGGTGGTGCATTGATGTTCTTACCTGTCCAGCAGTGTCACAAAGCTGCAGTCTCACTGGCTGATCATCCACCTGTACGACCGCTGGAGAAAAAGAGCCACAAAAAGGAATGAGTCATTTTACTTCCAACAGACGCACCTGTTTCAATTTAGTCACCTGACTCTGTAAACAAACACATTGTACTGTGGGCTCTCATGGATCAAACACCATACAAAAGGAATAGTTCACAAATACACAAACTTTAGACGGCAATCTGGAGATTTTGAGTCATTGGGTTGAACTCAAGAACGAGATCAGTGTGATTTGTGAACAAAATCTACTGGTTCACTGAAGATCTGAATCCAAATAAAGATTTGTAATTCAATCAGACTTCACTACTACTTTCATGAACTCTTACCAACACGCCAACGACAGCGAAGGCAGATATTAAGATTTTCATTGTATAACAATGTAAATTTCCATCTGTTCAACACACAAAACTATCATATGGCTTCAGAAGTCTTAGAATGTAGCACACAAGTTGTATGGACAAATTTAATAGTGTTTTGAGCCCTTTTTGAAAGTTGAAAGCTCCAGTCCCCATTCATTGTATTTGGAACAACGAGAGTCTGAGTAAATAATGACAGAATTTTAATTTTCAGGTAAGCTATTCCATTAAGATAGTATTATTTGATAGGTTACTTTTTTGTTTGTTTCTTTGTTTTTGTCTGTAAGGAACTGCAAATATCTATTTCATCCTTTGTGTATTTGAAGGACTGCACAGTCTGCTAAAATTTATGGGAATGTTCAATCCAACATGGCACAGTAAATTGATTTTATGAAACACCGTAACATTGAGGTCCTGGTAATGGTTTGCCACTTCAGTGTTCATTGTGTAAATGTCTCCAAAGCCCTGTCATGTGATCTATCTAAAATTCACTCCCTTCCCCTTCCAAAGTGTCACCTGTTGAATTGCATAACTACTCTGAAATCGGTTTACAGATGTCAGATATGGTTCCAAGAGCACGAGTATGACATCACCGCAGGGCTCCAACATCTCCAATATATATCAGGAGATTTTGCAGTATGTGGACCCAGTGGATTTCATGAGCCAGATTTATAGGTCAAGAGTCATTACAAAAGGGCTTTATGATAACAAAGACATGATTGTAGATATTTACTGGGTATTTGGCAACAGCTAGTCTGGAATTCTGACATTGAGTCATTCACAAATAGTGAAATACTATTTAAGGTAAAAAATAAATAAAAAAGTACTTTGAAAGTAGTACTAATATGTTAGTTACACTAATATTTAAAGAATAGCTCACCTAAAAATGAAAACCCTGTCATCATTTATTTAATTTTATTTCTTACATTCTGCCTAACGTCTACTTTTGTGCTCCACAGAAGAAAGTCATAAGGTTTTGGAACAATATAATGGTGAGTAATTTATGACAAAATGTTATGATGTCATATTAATTGATATACAAAAACAGACTAAAAATTCATTGGACAACAAAACAAAATAATTAAAAAGGTGCCCTTTCCCTCTTGCAAATTATAGGCTACTTTTAAACCAAAAATCCTGACGTGAATAAAGTTCATGTCCATTTTATTGAACAACTGTCTAATGCGTAAAATTAATTTTGAATGCAGTTGTTTAAATAAAGAACGAGATAAAATGTGGGTATTTGGAGATATATATATATATATATATATATATATATATATATATATATATATATATATATATATATATACTAATATCTCTCTCTCTCTCTCTCTCTCTCTCTCTCTCTCTCTCTCTCTCTCTCTCTCTCTCTCTCTCTCTCTCTATATATATATATATATACAAAATAATATATCTATATTAGTACACATCAAGTAATGCACTCTGGAGCGCAGCCATGACACTGTTTACGCATTCAGGGACTCACCAGAGAAATCGTCGAAAGCTGTCGGGACGTATTTAGTCGGATATCCATTAGTTGTGTAGCTGACAACCAGGCTGGTTTTCCCCACAGCTCCGTCCCCGAGAAAAACACATTTTAACAGCCGCCCCTGAGAGTGCGCAGGCGGGGGGGATTTGGGTTTGTGGGGCGGCACTGGAGGCGCCATCAGGTTACTGTAATCCATTAAGACGCGCAGTTTGACCGGACCGCAGGTGGACTGCACACTCCTAAAGGAGTGACCCGAGGAAAAACCATTAATAAGAGAAATCTATAAACCAGTGGCTATGAGCACTGCGTTTATGCGCTTGTTCCAGTAGAGTGCGTGTAAATCATGTATAGCAAGTTTAAACGTCCCGTGGGAACCGAATGTCCACGGAAGACAACACTCTCCAAACTCCAGCACGTATCAATGACTGAATCAACTGAGGGAGCGAGGCAGAATTTATAGCCAGCCTTTATTTGACTAGCTCCTCCCCTTTCGAATGGCTTTTGAAAAGACGCGCGGATCACATTCATGACGCTGATGCTTTTGCCACTGGAAAAAAAGAAAAAAGAAATGTCTTGTAAAAAACAAAGAAAACATTTCATACACATGTAAATACTGCGGAGTTGAGAAAGAGACAGTTCTGCAGTTGTTTTACCATTTTATTTATGCAAGATTGTTTTGGGAGGATGTGGAGTGAACATTGGGTTGTGATAAGAATAATGCATTTGGGGGTGATATTGCAGATTAAAGATTATATATTGAAATGTAAAGAAGCATATTGCGCAGTTATTCATTTTACAGGGCAAATACAGTATACAGTACACAAGAGCAAATGAACTGTCTGTAAACCAAATTTCTCACATTTTGTTAATGGAATAAAATCATGTAAACCTTTTAAAAAAAGTACTGATAAACTGTAACATCATAAAGAAACTGCAAGTTATGTAGCAATGTTATTGATGTATTAATGTAACTATGTTCAAAAACTTATTTTCTATGTTCCTGTAGCATTGAATACTACACACAAAAAAAAATCTGATAAAAAGCAAACTCAAAGTTGATTATGATGCCAGTTTTGATATGATGGCACTGGCTTAAAGAGATAGTTCACCCAAAAAGGAAAATTCTCTCATTTTCTCACCCTCATGCCATCCCAGATGTGTAGGACTTTCTTTCTTCTGCAGAACACAACTGAAGATTTTTAGAAGAAGGTTTCAGCTCTGTAGGTCCATACAATGCAATTGAATGGTGACCAAAACATTGAAGCTCTAAAAAGCATAAAAGGCAGCATAAAAATAATTAATATGACTCCAGTGGTTAAAGGAATATTCCAGGTTCAATACAAGTTAAGCTTGATTGACAGCATTTGTGACAAAATAGTGATTACCACAAAAAATTATGTCGACCCGCCCCTCCTTTTCTTTAAAAAGAAAATATCGAGTTACAGTGAGGCGCTTAAAATGGTAGTGAATGGGACCAATTTTTGAAGGGTATAAAGGCAGATATGTGGAGCTTATTATATTATAAAAGCATGTACATGAATTCTTCTGTAAAACTCATTATGTATTATTTGAATTAAGTAATTTTTACAGTCATTTTAGGGATTTAGGGTTTGTTGATTTTACATCGCCATGGGAACAAAGTTGCAAAATTGGCAATAATGTACACAGAAAAGGTTAGTAAGGGATTTTTATCAGACTAAAACCATGTTAACACAGATATTGTTTATGTCTTGTGGCTATACCTTTGAAACTTTTGAAGTTCAAAAATTGGCCCCCATTCACTTCCATTGTAAGTGCCTCACTGGAACCCAGATTTTCACTTTTTTTTTTTTTTTTTTTTTTTTAAAGAAAAGGAGGGGTGCGTCAAAATCATTTTTGTGGTAATCAGTATTATGCCACTAATTCTGTCGATTGAGATTACTTGTACTGAACAGGGAATATTCCTTAAATCCATGTCTTCTGAAGTGATCCGATCGGTTTTGCGTGAGAGCAAATCAAAATAAAACTACTTTTTTACTACAAATCTTACCTTCAGCAGTATCCTTAGCAATCATGATTTCAAGCTCAATGACACTTCCTAGAGACATCTAGCACTCTATGCATGCACAAGTGTAATTTAACTTGAAATCATGATTGCCAAGGAGACTGCAAGATGGCAAGTTGTACATTCAAAAAAAGAGTTCTCACCCAAAGCTGACTGGAGCGCTTCAGAAGACATAGATTATACAACTGGAGTTTTATGGATTTCTTATGGATCGGAGATTCAATGTTTTTGGTTAAAGTTTTACAGTGAAAAAAAGTTTTAGTTCGGTCTGTTCTCATCCAAAACCGATTGGATTGTGAGAGTTTTAATCTTTTTTAAAGGAATAAAACTATTCCTTTAAAAATAGTGTAAGCAGAACAGAATTACTCAAAATGAAGAAGATCACAACAAATGAGAAGACCAATGAAATGAGAACATACATCAGCACAACACATTTCAGGGAGGAGTTTAGAACATATAATTGTAGTACCTTAGAAATGTTTGAGATTCAAAGTTTTAGAGGGGCTTTGTGCACTTTATAGCTGGCCAGCTTAAACCAGCTACCAGCTCTAAATGGACAATAGCATTTCTTTTTCTGAGACATTCTGAATTTTTTTCAGAATTGTATAATGTGCCTTTATTGTCCTGGTGATCTACTCCCCTTCATTTACTTTTTTTGTTGACAGGGATTAAACTGATCTTTGCTGCCATCTGGTGGTTAACATTCTGCACTAAGCTATTTTAATAAAGGAGACCAGGGCTAGTTGTCACACCTTGTTATTGTTTTCTGGGTGGTTGGTTGGTGGTTACCTACTGGCCCAAGTCAAACGAGCTCACCCCCTAGTGTCTTATATTCTGTTCCCTATTAGATATGGCTCTGGTCCCTACATCAATATAATATGCAATATAAAATAACATCTCCTAAAATGAAAAATGCACAATTTGATGTAGGGTACAAGAGGGCTAAAGGCTCTGTGGGGTAAAAGGTTCCATTGATTTTATTTTCTCCCAAAACTTTAAATAGCATCAAAAACAACCACACCACTTTTCTAAACACCTGTTTGTCACTATTTGCATGTAATGTCTAAAGGTTGATTTTGAGGCAGTTTGATCAAATGTTTAATTTTTAAATTAAAATAAATGTTTTAAACGTTGCAATTTATGTAGTTAAAGAAAATCCCTGAAAGTAACAAATTTCTTCTGAGACAAAATACTTATTTATCATTTTCAGTTTTGTTTAAGATCATTAAATCAAACATTTTTGAATAACTGTCCAGTAAGTGTAAGGATGTATTTGGGGTAAAAAGCCCCCTGTTGCAGGTGCTAAAAGCCCCTATTAAACACATTGTTTAGGTTTTTTTTAAAGTGGGGTGAATACATGTATTATGACATTTTTTCAAAGTGGACTCACATTGACTCATCCAATCATAATGGAGATTAGTTTGTTTATATAATCCTTGAGATGTAATAAAATGTCAAATGTGTTTGAAATTAACATGAAATGTTAAACCTTTTCTGAAGTGATTATTTTGTGTAAGTATCATCTTAATTTGTTACTCAAAAAAGCATTTACTGTCTCAAAATTATTTGCATTAGTTGACAAGTTGTGCTCAATAACTATTGCCCCAGTATCTACACAATATCACTTTAAAACCCCTAGGGGCCTTTTACTCCAAGTGTGTGGGGTAAAAGCCTCCCTTACCACCTTAAAAAAAATTAATTAATTAAAATGCATTTTAAGCGAAACAACCTTCCATTGTTATTTATTTTCACACTAATTACATTACTCCATCAATAATCAATAAAATTAACAAAATATTTTTGACCTTGATGCATTTTGTGACCATAAAAAAAGTGAAATTCCTGTTGTACACTATCATACTTGTCTGTAACACAGATAAAATAAGTAACATGTTGAAGTTACTTAGGTTTAGTTTGTTTAAATCCCTTACTAAATGATCAGACATAGTGGAGCTTGCCTTAGCAAACACCACAAATAATTAACAACAAATGCGTTTGAAATATTGTTTGAAATACTTTTTGAATTTCTTTTGAATTATTCTTCAAAATCACTGTGATTCACATCTGACTGGTTCAGCTGGCAAGAAAAGCTTATCTGACCTCTGTGATAAGCCACATTATGTCAGTAAGTGAGTGTTGTTGTAAAAGGTTAGCAGTCAGATATGTGATGCAGTCATTAGTGTAGGTTTTTAAAATAAGTAGCCAGAAATGGTTTCATAATGCCGACTCATCAGTTTTGGTAAAGGGTGTGTAGAGGGATTTGCTTTGACAGGAGTTCTACTTTCTTTTCTGTCATTGCAGTTACTGAGCACTCAAATAACACCAAGGAAACAAAACATTGGAAAAGAAAAGAACATTGTCATTTTACTAGCACTTAGGTACTTTAACAGGCTTAAAGGGATAAAGTCACCAAAAAATGCTAAATCTGTCTTCATGATTCACTCACCCTCATGTTGTTCCCAAACTGTATGACTTTGTTGCTTCTGTGGAACACTTAATGAGATATAAGGCAGAATGTTAGCCTCAAGGACCCGGCACACATACGGCGATGTGCTTCTTAGTTTTTCGCTCAGAGCAAAAAGAAGTTCGAAAAAGCTGAGCAAAGACTTATTGTTTGCAGACATTCAGACACGCACCACGCTCCTGGAGGAGGCGTTTAGAGGAGCATTTAAATATGAGGACGCTCAAGACAACACGTGAACAACAAGTAATATGACATTAAAAAGTGTTATCAATGATGTCAAGCCTCATGCTTTGAGTAAAATGTACACAAAATCAGTAAAAGAAGCTGTTTTAACCACTCAATGATGATTTAAAGTACTATACACTACCGTTCAAAAGTTTGGGGTCACTTACTCATTCTTTCTTTATTTATTTATTTCACATTTTAGAATAATAGTAGTCAGCAAAACTATGGAATAATAGAAATGGAAATATGGGAATTATTTTGTGACCAAAAAATCCAAAATAAATCCAAAACTATGTAATATTTTAGCATCTTCAAAGTAGTCACCCTTTGCCTAGATTTTGCAGACATGTACTCGTGACATTTTCTCAACCAGCTTCTTGAGGAATCACCCCGGGATGCTTTTTAAACAGTATTGAAGGAGTTCCCATCTATGTTGGGCACTTATTGGCTTCTTTTCTTCATATTTTGATCCAAGTCATCCATTTCAAAAACTTTTTTTTTTTTAGGAAATTTTAGATTTGTAATTAAATAAATGTATATGTTTTGGCAGAATAATATTTTGTCTACAAAGTTAATTTCAAACTTTTAAGCATACACCTTCAGATCAAAAGATTTTTAAGATCATGAGAAACATTTCAGACAAGTGACCCCAAACTTTTGAACGGTAGTGTATATGCAGTAGATACTGTGTAATGTGTAACGTTTACCTTGTGCATTCATGGTGCTAATGCGCTAACATGCTAATTACAGCCATAATATGCTAATAGCTTATGCTAATGTGTTAATGGATAGAATAGAGACAAAATAATTATGATAGGCATATCTAACTTTTGGCAGATGTGTTCTGCTTTTGGTTGAATATGATATGAGTGAATCCTTTGGTTGACTAATTAAACAAAACAAAAAAAATCACATGACAGGTTCTTGCAAAATGTCTCTACAGGAACGATCATACAGGTGCACTGTAGGTACGTTTTCACTAGCTCGTTAATAACTCTCCACACCGGTGTGCTCATGTTGACTGATCTTAACAACATGAGGGTGAGTAATTTATAACATAATTTTTGTGTAAACGATCCCTTTAAGCTGCCCACACATACATACACACACAAACAAACCCAATGAGATTATTTTGAAAAAGACTGATCTGGAAACTTGTCCTGAAATAATGTTTTTGGCAGGTAAATTGCAGTCAATGTGAATTCAAAAATCTCTGTTACTTCACTGAAGTCATCCAATGTTCGTTAGCCCAGGTTACTCTCAAGAGGCTGTTATAGTACTGGCAACTCAAGTACTGTATTTTACCATCAGTCCAGCCAAGTCACTTTCAAAAACCTATCCTGATGTTTAAATGTGCAAATGAAGACAGTGTGTCTTTAACTTCTTTGAATTCCAAAAACTTTCATTTTCATTCGAGATTGTTTTTTGAATTGTCCTCACTTATACCGTCCCTTATTAGGCCCTGCTTCATTTACTCCCAGCAGAGGCGTACTCAGAGCACATACTGCTAATTAAGACATTTTTGAGTGACAGCATGTTGCTCCTCCCCTCTTCTCTGTCAGATGTCTTAATGGGCCTTGGGTTTAGCACCACCAGGGGTGGAGTCATGGGGTGGTCCGCCACTCTGGGTCAGGCGATGAAGACTGCACAGCAGACAAAAAGCAAATGAGATGAAAAATATTTTATTAGTAATATTTATGTCAAATTTTCATTGGTTGATGGAGAATAAGATTAGCTAATTATTATGATCACAAATATCATGATTCATATGAGGATGGTACAAATTGCTCTAGGGAAAGTGTTCTTTGCAGTGTGTGTGTGTGGGTTGGGGGGGGGGGGGGGGGGGGTTACTACTCACAAGTCCTTCATGTTGTCAATATGGGCTTGTACTGCAACAAAACAGCTGTCTACTTTATTCTGTAAAAGAAGAGAGTGACTTGAGTTGCAATAAATGTAGTGTCCAAAATGAAGTACCAAATGCTTACTATTTCTATGTATCTACAGTAAGCCTATGGTTTGTTTCTGAAAATATATTGAGGGAACTTTAATAGGTGGAACACTTCAGCGTTGCGTACAATTATAATCAATTAATCAAAGCCCTTCTACTCTACAATTGATTTTACATTTAAATTTGCATGGTATACAGCATAACTTTTTACCATTATGTTTGCATGACAAATACCATCACTAGGCTACTTATAATGTCTTATAAAGCTTAAGGGCCCCCTGGCAGCTCTGGGGCCCTAGGCAACTTGCATAGTTTGTAATGTAATGGGAAGTATATGTATAGAATACACATTTTATATCATTGTTATCCAGAGTTTTTACATTACCTGATAGCGTCTGTAGAACATTGGGACAGAGAAAACAGCAATCACACCTAAACACCAAGTGATAACAAGTGAAGGGAAAACTAGTATTTAGTATTCTACTGCACCTAAATCTCCATATTAAAAACATTTAATGTAGATCTCACATTTCAGTTAACATGACCAAGGATATCTGCATGTAATTATATTGCAGAATTTCATCTCGCCGTATAGAACATTGACAACGTCCCAAATTCTCCGAATTGATGTAAAGATCAGAAGTTATTTGAATACATATTACTGTAGAATTTTATATATTGTAATACATTGTTATAACTTCATCCAGGGCTGGACTGGGAAGAGAAATTGGCTCAGGATTTTACATGACAACTGGCCCAAAACTTGTTGAGTGTGGGGGTTAGTGAGCCAAAAAAGTACCGACGCCATTTTGTGGTCTGTTCTCCATAACGCGATGGCTCATTTTAGCTTATCACGGCCCATTCAGCACTTTTTGTGGCCAACCCACCGGCCTGCTCGGTACTCCCGATGGCCATTCCACCCCTGATCGGCCCCAAAGTGCGTCGGCCCACCAGAAAAATGCACAGTATGCCATAATACCAGTCCAGCCCTGACTTCATCCTTTTTCAAACTGCAAGATACACAGCGTAACAAAGACATAAGTCTTTAAGACCCCATGAAATCACTGGACAAGTTTTCCGTCCTTTGTTGATGCATTTCCGGAGGTGAGACATTTCGAATGGCTCATGCTTATTTATTTTTTTTAAATAGCCAATCAGCTTTAGTTGCATGACAGCGACAAACCTACTTGCTATTTGGTTGCAGGTGGTACTGGGGGAGGGACATTTTCATTCTAGAGTGCATTTGATTGGTCCACAATCAGTGTTGTGCAGGATGAGTCTTCAATATTTTTGATGTTTTTTGGTCTGCACTTAAAAAATATTTTAGCCTATTTTAAAGAAACACATTTCAATTTCATAACAAAATTCAGTCAAATCGAATTGTGTAATGTTCAACTAAATTAAATTAATATAACTTATATTTAGTTTAAAAATACTGTAGGATACTTAAATCAGTTAAATGGAATTTTGTAATGAAATTGAAATACATAAATCTTAAAATTATTTTTTTGAGTGTTTTTCCCAGAAAGTAACTAAATTAAATCATTAATATGTATATGTACAAAAATGAAATATTTTAGCATATTTTTTTAAGATTTACATATAATTTCATAACAAAATTGCAGAGCATTTTATTAAAATGAAATAAAACTTAAAAATATTTGTGTATTTTATTATGTAAAATTCAAATAGGTAAATCTTATAGTATTAAGTGAATTAAGCACACCAGCATACCGACATTGACTAAAAGCTGCAAAACAACAAATGTGTTATATTTGTGTCTCTAATTCAATTTTGTTTCTTTTCAATTTTTAAAGTAAAAATATGGACATCATACCAATAATAAGCAGGGTAAGGCCATTGCAGAGGTTTCCCAGGAATGTCACCAGGTACATCAGCAAAATGAACTGAGAAAAACAACACACATTTCATTACTCACTTCCCAGAATGCTTGATGATTGTGAGTTTTAATGATAGGAGATTGTTATCTAACACTGTGGTGTCGTCCCTTAGAGAAAATGTTTCCCATTATAACTGTCAGTGTGGAGTTTCTAGTCACCAGGTCTGAAACTGGAAACCCTGCACTCTGAAAAGACCCTCTTGTATACTCCCATCTTGTACTACGCAGGACCACATGTGTCCAATGACACATACCACACAGGTCATAGTGTGACTCTGTGAGCCTTAAACACTCACAGATTTAAGGACTGTAAGATGCACTGCACTTGGCTGAATTTGTCAGTTTAAAGAACACATTGAGATTTTGGGTCACTTTTAAATGGCCTCCAATATGTGCTGAATCATCTTTGTATTTTTGTTTAAATGTTTATGAAAGACATCACGGAATAAGCAAAAACTTCAGAGTCTGACATATCTCCGGAGTTCCATCAGATCACATTTTCTGAGAAAAAAAAGTCTTCCATGGACCACCCAAGCCTGAAGAAACATCCCCAAAACACTTGTAGGAGGAATTTCTTGTGATAAGTCAGTAGTATAATTAACATGACAGCTGTGAGCTATGATGCTTTTTGCCTTATTGTAAGTGCACAGCTGATCCACAGGCCTGCAATAATGACTATATGTTTGGGGGAGGGAGAGAGCAGAAACTAAAGCCACATTCAAGCACAGAATATAATGAATAAGAAGAGTTGAACAAAAGAGAGAGAGAGAGAGAGAGAGAGAGAGAGAGAGAGAGAGAGAGAGAATACAAGGTTTTAATAAAGAGAGGAGGACAAGCAAAGTTGAAAGCATGAAATGTAAAAAAAAAAAGTAGAGATCTGACTTGCTGCAAATTTCACACTCACAAATAAGCTTGCAATTCACCACAAATGTTTGCCAAAAGTTTGCAGCTCTGCACCAATAGTGAGTCTGCAGCAAACCTTTAGCATCAAAGAAGAGTTTGCAGCAAAGCTTATTGTGGCTTAATGAGTGGCGATTTTGCACAAAGTTTGTAGCATGTTTGCAGCAAGTTTGCCAGAACTCTCAATTTTTGAAAGGGCTGATATATTCTGAAGGAGAGACGTTGTATGACAGAGAGGGAGAGAAACCGTGAAATAATAAGACTAGTCAAGTGACTAGAATCAAAATTAATTACTCAGGATTTGGGAGAGAAGTCTGTTTGGGCAATACATTGAATATTCACTAGGTATTTGTGATGACAGCTGACAATATAAAACGTAACAATATTATGAATATTGCAATGATTTTAATGTGCTTTTTATTTGGCCATTAAGATTCTTAAAGAGCAAGCCATTATATTAGTTTCATAATCCTTTCTTTTCTCGCAAATTGCGAGTTTAAGAGCAAAAAGATGTTTTAATAATGCCTTTGATTAAAAATGAAGTAGCAAAAATTCAAATCGTGTTGAATGAAAACAAATTCTATGAATCAAACTCTCCATTTCAAAGCTATGTTTAAAAATTTTAATTAATCGATTTGTTTGTGTCGTCATGCATTTTTTTATGCTTTAAAATGATTTAGTAAAAATGTATGAAGGTAAATATTGCTGTTTATATTGTTATATTGATGCATATAAATGAAACTTTAAAATATAATTCTTCTTTATGTTGATAGAAAGAAATAAGTGTAAAAAACATGCCTATATTATTTATTTATTGATTTTTTTGTATTTGAATTTGATGGTTCCGTTGATTAATAAAAAAACAGAGCAATTCAATACATATTGACTATCGTCAATATATTGAGATACGGGTATAAATATAATTCAACTATATACTGTATATATATATATATATATATATATATATATATATATATATATATATATATATATATATATATATATATTTATTACACAGCTCTCTGGAATACTCAATTCTGATTGGTCAATGGCGGCATCCTGTGGTTCTGTATTGCTCTGTAATAACCGCACATCCACGTATCAGACCGCTCATCCGGGTACTGCGAGCTGTCTCTCCTGCTTCTTGGATCTCTGTGCAATCTCTACAATCAAAAGCTAATCAAATAATTTCAACTCAAATCAATGTTTCATGTTCATTTAGTTGTTTATTTGGCAAGTAGTCTTGTAATAGGCTGAATAATGAGCAGTCAGATGGTAATTTTCACAAAATAAACACCAAAAGAACTGTGATGCAAACCAGAGGTTGATTTCAGCTGTTCAGTGATTTCTTTCTTCTCAAATTACATAATTTCAGTGCAAATAAATTGTATATGTCCATGCATTTATTTATTTGGTTAGTAGCCATGTAATTAGCAGGATAATGTACAGTCAGGGTCCTGAATACCCTGTCGAGGGTTTATTGTGTGATAACAACTAGCTAACTGTACCTTATCCCTTACATATTTAACCACCCTTGTGAGAAAATAGATGATATTTCTAGAGGATCATCAAATCACATGCCTCACCTTGAGTGAGTTGAACAGGTTGCCAACAAAGAACAGGTTCCTCAGTGTGTCCACAGCAGAGCAGATGAGCACAATAACTCTCTGTATGTAGTGTTGAGCCTCTTCTCCACTTAAACTGATGTCCAAGTCAAGATATGACCTGCAGCACATAAACGCAAAGGTAGATACTCATTGCACCCAAAGATATTGGCAATACATTTGGTTTCTCATCAATTGGGGAAGGCAGATTTATCCAAAGTGACTTATTTAAGTTGTTAAGTTGAGATGATACAAGAGAACATGAGATTAGACAAGAGGCAAAGATAGAAAAGGAGAGGAATGAGACAAGTGGAGATGAAAGGACAGGAGATGAGATGGCACAAGTGGACAAGAGATGAGAAGAAAGGAGAGGAGACGAGAGGACAGGAGATGAGATGAGAGGATATGACAGGATAGGTGATGAGAGGAAAGGAGAGGAGACAATCGGACAGGACTGAGAGGAAAAGATAGGAGACAAGAGGAGAGGAGACAAGAGGAGAGAAGATGAGATAATACAAGAGAACAGGAGATGAGAGAAGATGAAACAAGAAGAGATGAGAGGACAGGTGATACAAGGATAGAACAAGAGATGAGAGGAGACAAGAGGAGAGGAGATGAGACTAGAGGAGGAGATGAGATGTCACAAGGGGACAAGAAATGAGAGGAAAGAAAGAAAGAAGAGAAGACGAGAGGAGACAAAAGGAGGCAAAAGGAGACAATAGGACAGGAGATCAGATGAGACAAGAGAACAAAAGAGGAGAGGAAAGGAGAAGAGATGAGATAAGACAAGAGAAAGCATGAGAAAAGGAGAGTAGACAAGAGGAGAGGAAAGGAAAGAACAGGAGATGAGAGGACATGAGAGGATAACAGATGAGAGGAAAGGAGAGAAGACAAGGGCACAGGAGATGAGAAGAGACAAGACAACAGGAGATGAGAGGAAAGGAGAGGATACAAAAGGAGACAAAAGGGCAGGAGATGAGATGAGAGGAAATGAGAGGAGAGAAAAGGAGACAAAAGGACATAAGATAAGATGAGATGAGAGGAAAGGAAAAGAGAAGAGAATAGAGGAGACAAATTGAGAGGACAGGACATAAGATGAGAATTGACGAGAAGAGAGAATATGAGATGAGAGGAAAAGATAGGAGGTGAGGTGAGAGCAGACAAGAGGAAAGAAGATGAGATAAGATGAGAGGACAGGAGATGAGACAAGACGAGGAGATGAGAGGAGAGGAGACAAGAGAAGAGTAGATGAGAGAAGAGACAAGATGACAACAGATGAGAGTTGATATGATGAGACGAGAGGAAAGGAGAGGAGTAAAGAGGAGACAAGAGGAGAAGACAGGACATAAGATGAGAGTTGATGAGAGGAGAGGAGATGAGAGGAAAAGTAAGGATAGGAGAGGAGAGGAGACAACAGGAAAGAAGATTAGATGAGACAAGAGCACTGGAGATGAGACAAGACAAGAGGAGATGAGGGGAGAGGAGAAAAGAGAAGAGTAGATGAGAGGAGATAAGAGGATATCAGATCAGAGAAGATGAGATAAGATGAATGGAGACAAGAGGAGACAAAAGGACAGTAGAGGAGACTATATGATAGGCAGGAGAAGAGATGAGATGTCAAGAGTAGACAGAACACAAGACAAGAGGACAGGAAAGGAGATGAGACAAGAGGTGAGGAGGCGAGAGGACAAGGGAAGAGACAAGAGGAGGAGACGAGATGAGAGAACAGGAGAGGAGATGAGAGGACAGGAGTAGAGATGAGAGGATCAAAAAGCTATCACTCACTTGAAGGGGTGCACTCCATCTCCCAGCTGGAGTGCATGCAGCAGTTTGTAATAGATTCTAATTGAGATGGTGAAGCACATGATGGCCAGGGAGAGAGTGGACACCACAGTAATGATGCTGAGCTGGAACACAGAGAGCAGCCCCACCACCAACCCTGTGAAAACCATGCCTGTCCGCTCCAAATCCTTCCAATAGATCAAGTCCATTACTGCATGGAAAGAGACAGAGAGAGTGAAGAGTAAAAGATTTTAAACTATGGGTATGGGGGTGATTTTGTTCTGGTACTGGGCGCCCAATTGAAACGTAATAAATACAATTATTGAACAGCTCTTCAAGGAAACTTTCACACTTACAATTCTGGGATAATCGTTTTATGTTCGTCCCATAGGCTGAGTAAACGATGACAGAATTTTCATTTTTGATTGAACTATCCTTTTAACACTCAATATACCTTTAAGAGAAGAAGGGGGTGTAGGAATTTGCCATCAGCCATTGAAACAAATCTAATGTGATCCTTGCATTATAATACTACTGTATACACAGCGTTGATAGGATAGAACAGAAAGAACAAGATAGACATTTAAACAGATTTTGACATGAATTAAGTGGGTTAACTTTCACCATGGCTAAGAATCCCAGGCAAAAATGTTTTATATTAGTTTAAACCCCTTGATGGCCCAGGCCCAGGCTAAATGAGTGGGATGGTGTGAGTTACTGATAACAAGGAGACAAACTGCAAGGAGTCTTTTGGGCTGACATGGACTATTATTAGACAATGAAGAAAGGAAGATTAACAGAATTTTAAGTGGTCTCTAAAGCACCTGCTGATAGCACTCAACCTGTATCCCATTGCCTGTCAAGTCACAGAGATTCAGGCACCATACAACTTACTCTTCTAGAGTCTCAGTAATGAGAACTGCCCTACTTTTTAATCACAAGAACCTCTCGGTCAAGTGTTTTAAGCTCATTTAAAGTTTTCTTCAATGCGAAAATCTTTATACTCAAACTCTGTTCCAAAAACCTATTGAGCTGTGCCTATGGAGCCAGCATGCATATAGGAGCATTCCCAAAACAAAGTCTGTTCCAACTTTAGTATGCCGCCTGCTATGATAGCTTATTTTCTCGAAATTCTATAAGGCAGCATTACATGTATCCATCACGGAAGTGGGTAACTCACTGGGTTTTGGAACAGACCCTCATTTACCCTGTCTAAAGAGGCTCGAAAGAGCTAGGCAACAGCTCACGCTAATACTGAAGCTAATCTATTCAGAATCACCTCAACAATAATGCCATTCATGCCTGAAGATCCACCCTGAATGGCTGGACCTAGAAGCAGGTGAATAAACTAAATATAACCTCAACATTACATGTAAGAGGACGCTGGCTTTGAACACACCTGTCTATTGTTATGGCAGGTGGTCCATCAGACTTATTTCATGTGGTTAACTTTAGCAAGCACATGCTGGACTCTCTCACCTCAGCAATATATACATGCATATTAAACAAATGCAAAGCTGAATTAAATATTTCATTTGGCTGTTCAAAGCACTGCCTGACATGCTAACTTAACAGTTCATAATGCAAAAAAAGAATTGACTATATAATGCTGCAATTGACCAGATTCAAGTATTCCAGAAAGCAGTGTAATAAATAGGTGTGTAAATAAAACCTCCCTTAGACATGCATTGATTAATACCACCAAGCTCACATATTCATACTGTACTTAACTACATATACACACATTACACACACTCTTCGCAATCTGGTCAAGACATGCAGAACCTAACCCATGTAAGTCTCTAAAGTGCTAACCTTACTCAGCTCAAATTACCCTCTATGCCGACTTTACCACTCGGAAAGTACTATGCATTTTTTGGCCCCTCACCTTTACTGGTCATTTTGGAGTCTTCATGGGCCGATTCCTCTCTAGCCTGTGTCTACGTCCCTGATCTACAGTGAAACCCCCTCAAGCTGTTTTTGGCTTGTGTTGCTCAGTCAGCAGCCCCCTAGCCCAGCGACCCAAAAATAAAACTGCACAATTATGCCCGCCCTATTACAGAAGACAGATGCAGTCAGCATTAGACTGAAATAGGGGGGCAATACAAATACACCCACTTACAATACCACTTGTTCAGTTCATACAAAACAATGTAATACCATGCAAACTTATGAACACAAACAAGTAACATCCTGCAACCAAAATTGCCATATGAAATTAGTGGACAAAACTATCAACCGTACTTTTTTTAGGACATAACTTGACTAACTATTTTCTAGAGGCCATCATGAATGCCTTGGTCCTCTAAGGCCTTATCAGTTGGTTTAAGTCAGAATAACTTATAACTTATGTGTCATTGAAAAATAAGGTTATCAGGGGTGATACAAATTGAAGGGAATTACATTTTTGCTCCATGGTTGCTAGGGTGGTATGGGTGGCTGTTGTGTGTTATTAGTGGCTACAAGTGTGTTGCTAGATAAGATAGATGCTAGGGTGTTGCCATTGATGGCTTCTAAAAAGAAATCACATAAGTTCTAACAGGATTTTCTCTGTTTTATGGGCTTTTTGTCACACGACAACAAAATGGTTACTCGCATGATGGTTACACCACCTGACTTGGCAGAATTATTTTTTTCCTTCAAATATATGTAATTTTTTTTAAATAAATATAAGATTATTGCAAACTACATTTCTTTTTTCAACTATTTCACTTTGTCTTTGGATGGTTATACCCCTTAGACATTTTGACGTTTAAAAATCAAATCAAAATGACTTTGAAATTAGACACTGAAAACATCATAGTAGAGGTGAATTTGTGTATTGTATATGCAACGTATTTTGTAATAGATCCAGACAATTTTGTTTGTTGTTGCATAGATTCATATATACGTATATATACAGTGCATCCGGAAAGTATTCACAGCACTTCACTCTTTCCACATTTTGTTATGTTACAGCCTTATTCCAAAATTGAATAAATTCATTATTTTCCTCAATTCTACAAACAATACCCCATACTAACAATGTGAAAGAAGTTTGTTTGAAATCTTTGCAAATTTTATTTATTTAAGTATTCACAGCCTTTGCTCAATACTTTGTTGAAGCACCTTTGGCAAAATTAGAGCCTCAAGTCTTTTTGTGTATGATGCTACAAGCTATAATGCTACAACCTCTCAAGCTCCATCAAGTTGGATGGGGAGCATCGGTGCACAGCCAATTTCAGATCTCTCCAGAGATGTTCAATCGGGTTCAAGTCTGGACTCTGACTGGGCCACTCAAGGACATTCACAGAGTTGTCCCGTAGCCACTCCTTTATTATCTTGGCTGTGTGCTTAGGGTTGTTGTCCTGTTGGAAGATGAACCTTCGCCCCAGTCTGAGGTCCAGAGCTCTCTGGAGCAGGTTTTCATCAAGGATGTCTCTGTACATTGCTGCATGATGCTGCCACCACCATGCTTCACTGTAGGGATGGTATTGGAAAGGTGATGAGCGGTGCCTGGTTTCCTCCAGACATGACGCTTGCCATTCAGGCCAAAGAGTTCAATCTTTGTTCCATCAGATCAGAGAATTTTGTTTCTCATGCTGAGAGTCCTTCAGGTGCCTTTTGGCAAACTCCAGGCAGGTTTTCATGTGCCTTTTACTGAGGAGTGGTTTCCTTCTGGCCACTCTAACATACAGGCCTGATTGGTGGAGTGCTGCAGAGATGGTTGTTCTTCTGGAAGGTTCTCCTCACAGAGAAATGCTGGAGCTCTGTCAGAGTGACCATCGGGTTCTTCCCTGACTAAGGCCCTTCTCTCCCGATCGCTCAGTTTGGCTGAGTGGCCAGCTCTAGGAAGAGTCCTGGTGGTTACAAACTTCTTCCATTTACGGATGATGGAGGCCACTGTGCTTATTGGGACCTCCAATGCTGCAGAAATTTGTCTGTACCCTTCCCCAGATATGTGCCTCTATACAATCCTGTCTCAGAGGTCTACAGACAACTCCTTGGACTTCATGGCTTGGTTTGTGCTCTGACATGCACTTCTTCTTCTTCTTTCATTTACTGGCGCGTTGCATTCTTAGTGCATATCGCCACCTACCTTAGCTGTTATGCAGTCATGATTTCTACTAATCTGATTTCCTTATTATTATTTCTTTACTTCTTTCTCACATATCCATCCTTATTTAATTATTTGATGTTTCATCTCATTCCATCTTCCATAGCCCACCTGTCGCTGCGTGTTCAGCTCCTCCAGACTGGACTATAAAATCAGGAATAGACCAAAACACTTTATTTTGTGGCGGCACGGTGGTGCAGCGGTTAGCACTGTCGCCTCACAGCAAGAAGGTCATGGGTTCAAACCCCGGTTGCCCCGGCCTTTCTGTGTGGAGTTTGCATGTTCTCCCCGTGTCTGCGTGGGTTTTCTCCGGGTGCTCTGGCTTCCTCCCACCATCCAAAGACATGCAGGCTAGGTTAATTGATGTCTCCCAAAAAATTGCCCTAGATGTGGATGTGAGTGTGAGTGTTGTTTGTCTATGTGTGGCCCTGCGATGGACTGGCGACCTGTCCAGGGTGTACCCCGCCTTTCGCCCAATGTTAGCTGGGATAGGCTCCTGCGACCCTGTACACAGGATAAGCGGTTGTCCATCGATGGATGGATGGACTTTATTTTGTATTAAATCCTCTCACTTAATCTAGTATTATATATGTATTCTATTTATATTCTATATCCTACTCTATCTTTATTAAAATCATAACCTAACAAATATGCCAAATCCTTATTAACCTTCCCTATTTTATTTAAATATAATAGTAATTCCTTCCTTTCCTCATCATACCTTTTACAATCAAATATCACATGCTCCACTGTTTCTTTCTCCCCACAATTTCCACATAAACCAGTCTCATGAACTCCTAATAAAAAGAGCGATGCATTCAATCCTGAATGTCCAAGTCTCATCCTAGTCATTATAACCTCTTCTTTCCTATTTCTACCATTTATGCTTTTTTTAGTGTCTACCATTTTTTTAATATTATATAAATGTCGTCCCTTTTTATCTGTGTTCCATTTCTCCTGCCACTCTTTAATAATATTTTCCTTAATAATAGATTTAATTTCATTTTTACCTAATGTGATATTAAAATCTATTTCATCCCTTTTTAACGCTATTTTTGCTATTTCATCAGCAGACTCATTACCAGCTACACTTACATGAGCTGGCACCCAACAGAATCCTACTTCTACTCCTTTTTTTTTGTACTCGCCATAATAACGAAAGTATTTCGCACATTAAACCTTCTCTAGAAGTACAATGAGTAGAAAGTGATGTTAATACAGAAGCAGAGTCAGAGCATATTACTATTCTGTCTGGCCTTACCTCCTCTACCCAAGCAAATCCTATTATAATAGCGACCATTTCAACAGTATATATTGACAATTTAGATGTTAATATTGAAATATTAAACTCTGGGATATACACTCCTATACCTGTAATCCCTGTTCTTGGATCTTTAGATCCATCAGTATATATTTGCATACCTGCATAAAATCTTTCCTGTATATACTTATTAACTTGGTTCTTAATCGTACCCAACTCCTCCCATTCCCGTTTCTTATCTAATATTCCTAAATCAATTTTAACCTCGGGAATAATCCATTTCGGAACCTCTCCCCATACAGGTGACACACTACACCCAATATTTGCAATCTGATATTTCTCTGCTAACTGATTTATCTTGCATGCATATCCTCGCTTGTTGCTACTTAAGTATTCCCAACAATTATTTAAGACATCTTTAGCTATATTTCCTCCAGTGTAACTCTTTAACGGAGTCCAAAAAACCAAAGACAGTTTCTCTCTCCTTAAATTCAATGGCACTTCATTCGCTTCTACTAATAAGGCATTGACCGGTGTTGTTTTAATTGCTCCTAAACATGTTCTAAGGGATCTATGTTGTATTCTATCTATATTTCTTAATAGTGATTCTGAAGCTGATCCATAAATCATGCAACCATAATCAACAGTTGACCTGATCAAGGCTTGATATATTGTTAGCATTGAGTCTCTTTCTGCTCACCATTCTTTCCCAGCTATTGCCCTCATCACATTTAAGATCTTCCTGCATTTTTTATCAATTTCCTCAATATGTTTTTTCCAAGTATATCTCTCGTCTATCCATAAACCTAAATATTTAAATGTTTTAACTTGTTCTAAAGGTTTCCCATATAATACTAAATCAATATCTTTAAGAAATTTTTTCCTACTAAAAATCATATAACATGATTTACTAGTTGACATTTTGAAACTCCATTCTATACTCCAATCTTCCAACTTTTTTAATAGCTGTTTGTATACCTGAAATCACCTGTTTTGTATTTCTCCCTCTCTTCCAAATAGCTCCATCATCAGCATACAATGCACATCCTACACCATATCCTAAATTGTCAAAAATATCATTAATCATAATATTAAAAAGGATTGGACTTATAACTAGTGATGTTACGTCTGACACCGACGCTCCGAAGCTTGCTTCAAACTTGAACGGTCCTTGCAATGAACCACTGCTTCGGAGCTTGTATCATTATGTCACTAGTCATGTGAAAATGACTTCTGAAGCAAACACACTGGTTCACTCCTGTAGTGAACCACCTGACTGCTTTGACAGCCCAATCCAGTGTTGACAGGTTTGAAACCTGGCGGCTGTATTTCTTATAAAAGTGAAGCCAAACCATGGCAACACCGTGGGTTGTAGTAGTCTGTGTTTGGATTGGCGTTATTGTTGAGGAGAGTGGATTGAGTTTATTTCAGTGTTGTGATGGAGCCAGCGAGAAAGAGAAGTCTTTCCCAAGTTTGGGAACACTTTAAACTTATTTCCCCGAATAAGGTTATTTCTTTGACATTTCTGCATATAAATATTTTTACATATGTAGTGAATGATATGGAGCACTACAGTACAATGGATTGTTTTTATGTCATATGTGCTAACATCTGCACACATCTGTTTAACTCTGCATTTACTGAATGAGCACTGTGCTGCTTCACACTGACTGCAATTTTAACAATTTTAACTTAAGGCAGTTTTATTTTTGTGTGAATGTTTTTAAACACATTTTTTTTTTTTAAAAAAAGCACAATTATTTTCTTTTAATTGTTATTTTAAATTCTCATTAATTTTTATGATTTGTGATTTTAAGGGCTTTTTTCTCTTAGATTGTTTTCTCATTTCTGTGAATTTCTGTGTATGAAATGTGATATAAATAAACTTGCCTTGCCTACATGTAATTGCATAGATCCTCACACAGATAAACGTTGTTGTTACAGGTTCAGTGCTTGGTGTGTGATCAACAGTTGGCGTATAATAATAATACGTCTTCCATGCTGAGGCATTATAGGGCTAAGCATGAGCAGTCTGGAGGGTCAATGGAAAACTTCAACTGTCAAGGTAACAAATTTATGGAAGTTTTCGACTGTTACAGTATGAATAAACTTTACTTAAAGCTTTACATGTATTTGCACATTTTCTGTCTAGTGAACCGCAAACAACAGCTTGATGAAGCTCTAGTGGACATGATTGTGGAGGATTCACAGCCTTTCTCTATTGTGGATGACAGTGGCTTTAAAGCATTTGTGGCTAAGCTTGACCCCACTTATGCACTACCATCCAGGCAGGCTCTGAAGATCATGGTGGACCACAAATATGAGGAAAAGAAGCAGAAGGCCATGGCTGAGCTACAGAAAACTGAAAGTGTGAGCCTAACTGCAGATATGTGGACCTCTATTAATATGGATGCATATCTGGCCGTTACATGCCATTATGTAGATGACAAGGATAAGCTTGCCACAGTACTTCTGGGGGTATGATCATTTCCAAAAGCTCACACTGCGGAGAACCTTGCAGAGGCCAAGAGGTTGCTCTTTGAAGAATGGGGTATCCAGAGCAAAATAAAATCCCTGGTGACTGATGCTGCTTCAAATATGATAGCCACTGCCAACAACTTAAAGATTAGGCATGATATATGCATTGCGCATGCCTTGAATTTGGTGGTCAAGAAGTCCCTTGATGCAACTCCTGGTCTGGAAGATGTCAGAACAAGAGCACGAAGGATGGTGACTTACTTTAAGACCAGTACCACAGCAAAAGAGAGGCTTAGAGAGAAACAGGAACAAATGGGACATCCTGTGAAGAAGCTGATTCTGGAGGTTGATACACGCTGGAATAGTACCTATTTAATGCTTCAGCGTATATATGAAGAGAGCGAACCAGTGGGTGCGGCACTGGCTACACTGAGAACTGATGTGGCTCCTCTGACATCAGAAGAATATCAGGCAATACCTGAGTGCATGAAAGTGCTAGCCCCATTCCAGGTGGCCACCGTTGAACTTTCTGAGGAGAAGAGAGTATCTGGCTCTAAGGTCATTCCCATGATGAAAATGTTGCGATACACAATTAATGAAACCCTCAAAAACATTACCAACGACACTGCAATCCAGCTGGGACAGAATCTGTCAAGAAGATTAGCAGATAAATTTTCAGCTCTTGAATCGACAAGTGTTTTGACATTAGCTACACTACTAGATCCACGATTTAAAACATTTGGGTTTCATAATCATATACAGGCCCAGACGGCAATTGGACGACTAACATCTGAATGCACAGCGTTAATCAAAGATACAGCTCATCAAACACCCAGCCACTCAGCACAGCCAGATACAGCACAAAATCTTGAAACTACAGGTCAAAGTAAAGTAAAAATCCTAGAAGGTTACTTAAAACTATTCATTACTCATAACATGGTTTTGTTTATCATTTCCCTTGCAGATGAGGTGAATCTTTGGGAGCTGCTGGATAACGATGCAAGTAATGCAAGGAAGAACAAAAGTGCAACATCAGATGCAACCATAGAGGTCCAGCGCTACATGACCGATCCCCCACTGCAGCGTTCTGCTGACCCTCTTGCCTACTGGTCCACCCACAAAGCAATATATTCTCATTTATACCAGCTTTCTAAACTGTTTTTGTGTACTACTGCATCATCTGTTCCATGCAAGAGGAGATTCTCTAAAGCTGGTGAAATTGTTTAAAAAAAAAAAAGAAATCGCCTTTCACCAAAGACTGTGGAGAAAATAATATTTCTGAATAAAACCCATACCATTTAATGAACACTTTGTCTAAGCCTTCTGCATGATGTACCCAAAGCACACCTTCTGCCACATTTTTTAAAATTTATTTTTTTTATTATTAATTAGAGAACATATGAACATTGTTACATAAAAACATGCATCAAAGACAGAAACTTCAAAAACCCTCTGCTACATTATACAAGTACAACCAGTTACACAAGCACATCCTTTTCAACACACAAAAATATCACTCCCACCAGTTAACAAGTTATAGAGTTCTGCTTCCCACAGCTAAACAAGATGAAGCTTTCACACATGATACTGCCCTGCTAAAAAAAACTATAGAAACCATTACAGAAATTCTATTGGTTTTCATGGGAATTTTATTGGTAGTAAT
This sequence comes from Moxostoma hubbsi, assembly GCA_032164185.1. Classification (NCBI taxonomy): domain Eukaryota; kingdom Metazoa; phylum Chordata; class Actinopteri; order Cypriniformes; family Catostomidae; genus Moxostoma; species Moxostoma hubbsi. The sequence goes on along the minus strand of JAVLUX010000030.1, from coordinate 12,066,106 downwards.
GGGAATTATAGTGGTCTCTGTGGGTCTCTACTGATATGTGTTGGGTTCTATTGGTGGGGGCATTAAATCCTAATGGAATATGTCCCAAATACACTACAAAAAAGAATTCTGTAGTGGTTTAAATGGTAAAAGCCAATGGTTCCTATTGGTATTTTAATAGAAACCATTAGATTTTCTGTGATTGTTTCCAATAATTATACACACACATCATGCTTAATGTTTTATTATCAAGGTGTACACATGAAATTCATCAGTATCTGTAAAATTCACCTACATAAATGAGTTTCACAGCACTAACACTGTTTCAGCTTTGATCGCCTCTGTAAACACGTAATAAACGGGACGTTAACGTATAAGCCTACTTGCATTTTATGGTTGTCAGCTTTGTTGCATTACATTTACTTCACCAGGAGATGGTGCTGCAATTTCTATCTGAATGAAGCTTCGAGTAATGAACCATTTTCAACACAACTGTATCAGAAAGCAATAATGCTTCGAAACTCTTCATTTGGCCATCACTTATAACACTCCCTTGAGGAATACCATTTTCTGCCTTAATTTAATGATTGACACCCTCCCACTTGAACTACAAATGTTCTTTCATACAAAAATTGAGATAACCAATTATACATATTACCATCTATTCATAATCTTGCTGCTTTAATTAGCAATCCTTCTCTCCATACCATGTCATACACTTTTCTATATCAAAATATACTAGAGCCATAATTTCTTCCATAGTTAAAGTTTTCTCTACTTCATTGCTGACCTTGATTCTGACATACACTTTTAACTGTGGGACCTTATATAGACAGGTGTGTGCCTTTCCAAATCATGTCCAATCAACTGAATTTACCACAGGTGGACTCCAATCAAGTTGTAGAAACATCTCAAGGATGATCAGTGGAAACGGGATGCACCTGAGCTCAATTTTGAGTGTCATGGCAAAGGCTGTGAATACTTATGTACATGAGATTTTTGTAATAAATTTGCATAGATTTCAAACAAACTTCTTTCACGTTGTCATTATGGGGTATTGTTTGTAGCATTTTGAGGAAAAATATGAGTTTAATCCATTGTGGAATAAGGCTGTAACATAACAAAATGTGGAAAAAGTGAAGCGCTGTGAATACTTTCCAGATTTGTGTGTGTGTGTGTGTGTGTGTGTGTGTGTGTGTGTGTGTGTGTGTCCTTTTATGCAAAGGTATGCTTAGTGACATAGAAATAGTTCAAAATAGAAAATATTTCAAATGAATATTTCATAAATTTTTCTTTGTTTTAAATCTATTTTAATTTTTAAACTTTGTTTATTTCAAGGTTAAAAAAATTAAAATGTTAAACATGTTAAAACAAAGAAAAGTTATGAAAATGAACATAAAATAAGATTTTGCTTTATTTCTATGCCACTAATCATACATGTACAGATAAAAGGTCAGGTTTCCTTGTTTCCATTGAAGCACACAAGATGGAACATTCTCAAATCGTGCTAGGATAACACAGACCCTCAAGTTTTACAAAATCTTGTAGAGTCCATGATAGCTCGAGAGCATGCTGTTTTTGTTGCATAATGACAAAGAATTCTGATTATATAATTTATAATTAAAAATGTTGCAGTTTTGCATAAAATTATAAAATAATGCAAAATAGAAGCATAACTCTTTGTTCTACCCTCATTGCCTTTTCTGGAACTTTCTCAGGTTACGGATTTCACACATTTACTGTACATTGTTTCTGTTCGCCTCTGTTTGCTGCAACATCCTCTTGCACTGACAACCAGAATACACTCAGTAATAAACAATTTGGACAGAGATGACTCTCTACAGTCCAATATATTCTAAAGTGCACCACACCACCATAATAATCCATTGTGCCACCACCCTTCAAACCTCTGTGGATCTACATGCCAACAAAAATGGATTTAGCCTGTTAAGAACATACAGACATAATGACTTGTCTTGCATTGGTTTGTGTGGAATAATGAAGACAGACTGGTGTAAGGAATGCACTCAATGGCATCAGCCCATTATGGCAACAGCCCCATGAGTATGTTACCATAGAGATGGATAATGCATTCTCCAATAAAACAGGAGCATTTGTGCCAACATGTGGAAAGCCTGTGCTTATTGTGAACAAGAGAAACCATATCCCTAGTTTCTGTTTCACATATTGACTGATGAAGTGCTTTAAGAAGAATTTCATATGAAATATTAAAGCTATCTCAGAGAAATCAGATACAGGGACCAGATCATTGATTTCATTCCATACAAAGAGATAACAATGTCTAACCTGCTATCTGGATGCAAATTGTTGGGCCCTCTGATAAGTTGAGAGTAGAGTACCACTGTTCACTGATCAGTTCTTCCTGAGTGATTCGACCAATGGCAGGAGGTGTTGTATGTGATGTGCCCACCATCTCCAGAGTGACTGTGGCAACAGTAGTATCTGACCCATGAAGCTGTGGTGCTGCCAATATAATCAACATTTAATTGTGTTGAAGTAAAATAGTTTTAAACAACAAATGATTAACTAAAGAACTAAAACAAAGTACATTTTTTTCAATTGGATACAAACATCTCACAGAATCATTTACCCATTTCCTAAATTTACATACACAAAGCCCATTATAAAATACCACATTTCCAAAATCTTACACAAAGCAGTCAAAACTAAATTATCCAGTCAGAATAACACTCAGAAAAGCATTTATGTTGCATGCACTAAGCATCAGTTACACAATCAATTTCATTTGTGACACTTCAGAAAGAGACATTTTATTTCTCAATGTACTGCATTTACTGCATACTCAATTCTCAATGTATTTAGTGTCATATTTGGAAAGAAAAAATTGGCCATGCACTGTAAAAAATTAGCCAAAAAATGGTAACATCATTACAGTATTGGTCACCACCATATTGACAATTTAAGCTTCTTGATTTGGGGTGAACAGGCGATTTTCTTTTTTCCCAATATTTGATCATCATCTCTCACTTCTGAAGAGATTGAAAAAGTTGGGTTTCCCATACATATGAAAGTGACGTATTGTGCAAATATAAAATACTGTATGAAATATCTGTAAACAACAACTTACCTGTTCTCAGCTCGAAATGTCCTAATTATTCTAGCTACAGTAAAACAATTTAGATGTGGCAGCACTCTCTGTACAGCTTTCCTGAAGCTTATATTATGGTTAATGATTCTTTTTAGCTGTCTTTTTAACATTTGATATATTTCTGCATCTTTGTCTTCCTCTACCTCCTCATGCTCTTTGTTGTTCCATGTTTTTGATGTTTCAATGAGCAATTGTTCGACTTTTATAGATTTGAGAGTGTGAAGTATTTCATTTTGGTTGATTGTGTTTGGATGGGTGAGATTTGTTTGCTGCATTATCTCATTGAGTTTTGTTCGTTTGACTCCATTGGTTTTAGATTTGAAGCGGGTGAATTCACAATGATAATTGTACTGGACTGCTGAGATATGAGATCTGCAAATTGTGTGGAAGCAGGAAAAAAGTGTTGACTGTTTTGCAGAATGGGTATGTGTTCTGGTACATTAGCAAGATAAACTGATTAATTGTTTCAGTCACCATGTGTATCCAGTTGAAAACAACTGTAAAAAGAACAAACTACATCTGATGGATTTGATGGATTAGTTGGGCTGATTAAAAATGAATACATAGAAATTATTTGTACATGACTAATATCTTTACACATTGAGTGGAAATACTGCTACCTTGTTTATTACATGCAAAATGACACTATGGTGATAGGGTGCTGTGGGTATTTGCTAGTGTGTTGCTATGTGGTTGCTAAGATATTCTGAATTCATGTTGTTATGTGGTTGCTAGGGTGTTCTGGTTGGCTGCTAGGGTGTTGCTATGTCATTGCTACATTATGGTGCTATGAATGGCTGCTAGAGTGTATCTAGGGTGTTATGACTGGCTGCTGGGGTGTTGCAAGGTGGTTGCTAGGGTGTTATGGATGGATGCTAGGGTGTTGCTAGGGTATTATAGGTTGCTGCTAGAGTGTTGCTAAGTGGTTGCTAGGGTGTTGCTAGGTGATTTTTGTGGCTGGTAGGGTGTTGCTAAAGTGTTATGAGTGGCTGCTAAAGTGTTGCTACGTGGCTCCAATGGTGATACGGCTAGCTACTTATGTGTTGCTAGGGTGTTATGGGTGGCTTTTAGGATGTTGCTAGGTGGTTTTAAGGGTGTTATGGTGGTTCAAAAGAGAAAAAAAAGTAGCACAGCCCTGCATGCTCAACAAGCTGCATGATGTCCGCAACAACATACTAAATACTAAAAGTTAGGGGTTTCATCAGCAACAGCATGTCTAAAATGCATTCAAATGCAAACAATTGTAACATCATGAACACCTGTTATTTGCTCATCTTCATGACTATATATTAAGCTGTGTGTTTGGATGCCTGAGATCTCCTCCATTGGTTCCCATGTCCCTGTGTATTTATTCTGAAACTCCTCAACACTTCTCAGAGCAGTTGGCTCTAGAGTCTGCTGCAGGTTCTCCTCCTCCCCTTCCACATGCAGGAAGGCATGGGCATCCCACTTCACAGCAGGGGAGTCTATGGGTAACTGGCTCTCCACAGCGTCCGTGCGGTTCAGTGAACCACAGCTGTCCCTCCCTCCTGCCCAGCGGCGACCTGAGTCTCTACACGATGAGCTGTCAGTCTCGGAGAAGGCAATGTAGGAGAAGGTGAGCTCAGAGGAGATCTGATGTGGTGTGTCCCATACAGATGAGCTGCTGAGACATGCGTCATCATCCTCGAGACCTTCCTCATCGTCAGACCACTCCCTGGCTGTCTGCAGTTCCGGGAAGTCGGACTCCTCATTTCCACCTGAGCAAAAATAAGAACGATTTTTAGAGGGTCAGAATCAGAGTATTAACCAACATCTTAAATGTTAAGCTAGATTGCTTACCTCCTAACACAAATGTTACTCAATAAATAATAATAATTGAAAGTATATTATGGCAGAACAATAGGTTTAACCAACCATGTATAGAATCAGCATCCAGGACTGAAAGTATTCATTTTATAATTTTTAATATAAGTTTATCATGTTTTATCTAATTCAGAGGGGACAAACTTCAGGACAACATAAAATGGTTTTAATGAGCAGTACTAAGTAATCATAAAGTAAATCAACATGTACTGTGTATATGAAAGCATTTCAGTTATCAAGGAACATCAGGGCTATTATAGATGTGGAACTCATATTTTTTAAATATTTGAATAATCTGTGAACTTTATGTATATGAAAATGTCATTACCATCTGAACAAGGAGGAGTGGAATCAGGTGTTGAGTTCACGGTTCCAAATTCCTCTGAAATGAGGGAATGAAAATCGATATGACAAACACAGACAATTGAAACATCAAGGTTCTCAGGTCTGGAGTGCTGCTCTGGGACCTGCTACTTTGTCAATGTTCAGTATGAAATTTGATCAACAATCAACACCCCTATACCCCACCCAACCCCTATAGAATATTTTCTATTATAAAACGATAGATTACACATATCTATTTAATAGGGGTAAATAGATACCCCTATATTGAAGTATCTAATTGAATAATTTTAATACCATAATTTCAGAATTACTTTATCAAAAGCAACTCACAGTAAATGATTACAGTGACAGTCCCAGTGGAGAAACCTGGGGTAACCTGCCATTGTTTAAGGGCACAATGGCTTGTTTATTGCAGGGATTGAATCACACACCTGCTGGTTGCTAAGACCTAAGATTTAACTACTGTGTCTCACACTGACCGTTTGATGCATATTGCATGCAAAAATGTTTCATTCTTACTGGCTGGTGCAACGCAGCTTGTTGAAGTCGAGGTGTTTTGAGGAAGAAATTATCATTGAATTTGCCCCCCCCAAAAAAAATCAAGGTTAGTGGCATAAAATGTTTGAAAAATCTTTGAAGTTTTGTTTGAGACCCTTAGTAGCAAGTAAACTTGATTTCCACAAGCAAATTTGTGTATTCTTTGTTATCTAAAGAAATATTCCAAGTTCAATGCAAGTTCAGCCTAATCGACAGCATTTGAGTTGTAATGTTGATAATTCTTAACTCTTCTTTGCAATAATCAATGTTACTGAGAGGCAGCAGAACAATGGAAGTGAATGGGGCCAATTTTTGGAGGGTTTAAAGTGAGAAATGTGAAGATTGTGCAGTATGCAAGAAAAACGATGTTATTCTGGAGGCACAAGGTGTCAAACAATTGTGAAATGTCAAGCACACATTTGTAGGAAATACAAATACAAACATTAAAAGAATAAAAAAATATAATTAAGCCTATACACACACATGTGAAATCACCTTAAAATTATATCAGAAGTTTTTATGATAGGCTACACTTGAGGCTTATTTTGTGTGCATATATTTTAACATAATGTGGAGGACACAATTATTTAGTTAAATTACATGTGCAGAATTAGCAAAATGCAATGGAATAAATAGCAAGAGCGAGAATATACATTTCTAGAAGAGAAAAACTGGAAAAATTTGCATGTTTTGTTTTCTCTGCAATCCTCTGTGTGCAGAAAGTATTTAAACCTCTATGGAGCATTTAAATTGAAATCACACAGTGCGCATCTTCATTCATAAGGTTTACATTGTAGTAGCTAAAATTTGGCTTCACAGACTCATCAATGCTTTGTAAATTGGGGTATGTTTATTTAAAATTTCACATAATACCTGTACTCGTTGGATGATCAGTCTTCTGAATATTTTTTGTATTATTTTGATGAATTTGTTAATCGTTCTTAAGTCATTTTTCGTGCCTTTCCAAATAAGGTATTCGGCTTCGGGCACTTCCCTGGAGTTTATTATAGAAAATCAATAATTTTGCAACTTATAAAGTTATACCAAACCACAAAAAATATTATTACAATACACATCTTGCTTGGTTGTTTTTTAGTAGAGTGAATTATCTCCAGATGATGTTTCTCTGTATGTTATTAACTCATGACTCAAGTCTTTTGAATTAGTTCAAAAGAGAATATCACTCCAAAAAGAGATTTAAATTTCAATAGAATAACGCAGGTAATATATATATATATATATATATATATATATATATATATATATATATATATATATATATATATATAATAATCTGTTGCTGGTTTAAACCAGCAATGGCAGATTCTGATCCATCACGTAAGAAAGTAGTGCCATGCACAAATGCGTTTTTCTGAACCTACTGTTTTTTCCTAATTTTTAAAAAATGTCTTGTTCATTGAAGTGTTGTATATAAGCAATATTACACTCGTAATTGTGCTATATGGCCCTAAACATATATATTTAAACAATATTACATGAGCAAGAGTGTGATATGGCCCTAAATCAGCACTGCTGTGATTACCTATATGTGGCCGAATCACAGCAGTGCTGATTTAGGGCCATATAGTGCGACTGCAAGTGTAATATTGCTTATATACAACAGTGCAATAAATAAATAAAAAAATTTAAATGAGGAAAAAATTATTTTGTCAACAAAAAAAAAAAAAAAAAAACACATTTGTGCATGGAACTACTTTCTTACGCAACAGATCAGAATCTGCTCTTGCTAGTTCAAACCAAAAGATGCATCCAAGCTTCACAAAACGTCACTTTAAAACTAGTATTATGGCTCTGGCTGTTTCTACCAAGTTATTGGAGAAACAAGGATATTTGTGTGTGTGTGTGTGTGTGTGTGTGTGTGTGTGTGTGTGTGTGTGTGAGTGAGAGAGAGAGAGAGAGAGAGAGAGAGAGAGAGAGATTGAGACCGAGTGTGTGAAAGAGAGAGAGAGAGAGAGATTGAAAAAACACTTCTCAGCCACTAGTCACAACAAGGAAGAAGAAAAAGAAAGAAAAACAGAAATAAAACTATAAAAAGAACATCATAAAAACAAGCATACACAAACCATGCAGAATAATTTAAGAAGATAAAACTAATTCCCCATCCTCATTCACCTAACAGAGAACACTTCCCACATCCCACTTTTAAACAAAAGATTTCAAGTTATTAATCAGCTTATAGTAGGTGTACTCGATCCTAAGGCGAGCTGCCACCAGTCCAAAAAACACACCTTTAACTTCCTCCTATCCTCTGGATCTTATTTTTTTCTGGAATGCCATATGGACAATTTAGCAACTCCTAAAACAAAATATATTAAAACATGTTTTTATTTTTTTTTTCTGACAGAGAACATTGGACCAAAAATAAACAAATAGCAATAGCTATTTTTAGCAATAGCCAAAATAGATTCCTCAACCTTAAACATCTAGTGAACAAATGTACCAAAATTTCACACTGAGCACAAAAAAACACTGACACTTTCTCTTTCTCTCTCTCCCCCCCCCTCTCTCTCTCTCTCTCTCTCTCTCTCTCTCTCTCACACACACACACACAAACACACACTATATGCCGCTTCCTTCTCTAGCTTCTCAAATGTATTAAGCTGTGGAGTTGAAAAGGAGAGGAAGCTGTCCTCTAAGTCATTCCACTCTCCCTGTTACGATTCCCCATTGTCTGCCTTGTGTTTTTCCCTCACCTTCACTCCTAACTACGTTTCCCACAATTCCCAGCCCTAAACACTCCCTCATTATCCCCACCTGCCTGTCATTCCCTCGTTCTGTTCTGTGTGTGTATATAAGCCCTGTTGTTTCTCCATTCCTTTGTCAGTTGTTGAATGTCGTCTCTGCCCGTCACCTTGTTCCTGCCTCTACCCCTCATGGTTATTTTATAGCGTTTGCCTCAGTTTTCCCATCATGGATATTTCTTTGTTCCTGTGTTTTCCTTTGATTTGCTTTCAATAAAAGGGCTGCATCTAGATCCTCACTCCTCGTCTCCTCTTTCGTTACACTCCCACAGTCTGAGTAATTCTAAGAGATGGAAAACATACCCAAAATCCATTGGTCAGACCTGCCTCTGATCAGTACTGCAGCACTGATCGTAGACTGGCAGAATTTAGTCCTTGCACAGATAAAATCATTGTAAAACAGTGGCTCTTCAAAGAGCCACATACCGGGCAAAACACTGGGATCCCTGGATATCTTCAACACCTGCAAAACTGAAGCATAAAACGGATTTAGTCCTGTAATATCTGCTTCTTCAAGCCTCAGCAGGAAGAGTTGTTTATTGTATCCCAGTCGCCCTGCACTCTACAAAAGCAACTATGTAGTTCCCTTTTCAAAAAGCTACACTTATGATGCTTCGCTTTGGGAACAACTTAAGGTGTAACCAGCTGTGAATATGTGTCCAACACGTCAATGAACATTGACCGGAATTTATAGCCTCTGCCGGTGTAATCATTGGATGCACCTGGGGTAGGGCTATAAATAGATGCGTCACAGGAGCATCGTCAGATCTTTTGTCTTCAGATCACTCTGTGTGTGTGTGCTATCCCCAAGACCCAGCTGGTCCTTCCCATGATCTTGAAGCGTGCTCCGGTGCCTCTTCGGTTCATGAGGAGGACCTTGAATCTCTCGAGTCTGCAGACTTTGCGTTACCCACCTCCGAGCATTCCGGCTATGATAGTAAATCAGCGGAGGAATTACTCGATGTGATTACTCGTGCGGTGGCCAGGCTTCAGTTAGACTGGCCACGCCAACAAGAGACCCCCAAACGCTCCAAGTTGGAGGATAGATTTCTGTCTGGTGGCCAGGGGAAGGGAACGCCTCATCAGTCCCTTCCCTTCTTTGATGACCTCCATGACGAGCGCTCTCGTTCATGGAGGAAACTTTATACTTCATGTGTCCACGTGCCCTCAACGTCGATATATAGGACAATCATGGTGCTGAGACACGGGGGTATTCGATGATGCCGCCGGTTGAAGAGACACTTGCGCGTTATCTCTTGCCGGGTTCGGCATCATCACTGAAACGACCCTCTCTCCCCACAAAGCCATGCAGGACTAACTCCATGCTAATGGGAAGGGCTTATCAAGCAGTGGGTCAGGCTGGTGCTGCTCTGCACACTATGGCAGTGTTACAGGCATACCAGGCTGATCTACTGAAGGACCTGAGTGCGGGTACCACGCTCGACGAGGAAGCTTTCTCTGAACTTCGTTGAGCCATGGATCTATCTCTACGTGCGACCAAGCAGACAGCCCATGCCATTGGCCGGTCAATGTTTGCTTTGGTCAGCACAGAGAGACACCTATGGCTCAACCTATCAGGCATCAAGGACAAAGATAAAGTTTTCCTACTTGATTCCCCGGTTTTGCCTTCTGGCCTATTCGGGGATGCTATGAATACAGTTATCTCCAGGATCCAGGAGGCGAAAAGCCACGAGGAAGCATTTGGGCAATTTTTTCCTCGCTGCACTCAGGGGGTGGGGACTTCGGCCACCCAGACCCGCCACGGTCCTGCTAGAAGGGAGGCTCAGAAGCAAAGTGTGGCGAGTCGTGCTCCCCCTCGTAAAGACTGGGGACAGGCTCGTTTCTCTCAACAGTCCCCAAAGCAAGACCTCAGGGGAGTAATTTCTAAGAGGAAGAAACAATGACGGTCTCGCGCCCAGCCTTGTGGGGGTAGCTCCCCTCGGGTTGAGGCGTGTGTATCATCCACTTCTCTCCTCCCGGTACCCCCACAAAACCTCTCCAACGAAAAGTTTGGTGTACCGCTGTTTCCTGCCTTAATCCAGGACGCGGAACACTCAACATCTCCGCAACAGGAAGTGTCAAAATGAATACCCATCTCAAAGAACCTGGCAGCGTGGAAACTTATGCAAGGTATTTCTATGTGGGTCCTAAGAACAGTAGAAAAAGGCTACAGAATTAAATTTGCTCGCTGCCCTCCGCGTTTCATCGGCGCCGCGTGTCTGAGACTTATCATGCCCTTGTGAGCACACTACACAACCATAGGGGGTCCAGACAGCCACAGTGTGGCGGCATGGGTATTCTCGTTCCCAAAGCGCTTTTCTCAGCGCAGCATCATAAGTGTAGCTTTTTGAAAAGGGAACGTCTCGGGTTACTTAATTGTAACCCTTGTTCCCTGAAAAAAGCAGAACGAGATGCTGCGCTTCACTGCCGCACTCGGATGCCCCAGGACTGCTCTTCAGACAAAATACCTGACGATGCTCCTGTGATGCATCTATTTATAGCCCTGCCCCAGGTGCATCCAATGATTACACCGGCAGAGGCTATAAATTCCGGTCAATGTTCATTGACGTGTTGCACACATATTCACAGCTTGTCATACCTAAAGTTGCTCCCAAAGCGCTTTTCTCAGCGCAGCATCTCGTTCCGCTTTTTTCAGGGAACATGGGTTACACTTAAGTAACCCGAGACGTTTCTTGCCATCTCAGACCACAGTCATATAAAAGTCTCTGTGCTGTTTTCAACCTGAAAGCCATTATTGGGGATGAAATGTCAATGAGAACCTACCCTCCTTCATGGACTGGGAGGTAAATGGCAGCAGCCCGAATCCACTGCTTTCAGAGTGCCCATTCCCTTGTGGGTGATGTGGGTTGGAGGTTAAGTGTTTAAAATCTAGCTCACGAGCCAGTTCTTTGAACTCTGCACTGGTGAATTGAGGACCGTTGTCGCTGACCACTTCCTCTGGTATCCCATAATGGGTGAAGGTGTGCGACGATGTGATAGGTTGCCTTTGAGTCCTACATGCCCACATATAGGTTTGAAGTTTGTTTGATTTACTTTTTACCTCTCTATGGGTTGATGACTCCAGCATGGTTACGGGGGTGGGTTTTAAGAGAATGTGCAGCCATTCTGTTTCCTGTTTTATACAGTAATCATGGAATTGTGGGTAATGTAGGACTAGGTCAACTAGGCCTTCTGTTGAGGAGCGTTCACTGTTTATAGTATATGTATTGTTAATGTTAGATGTGGTAGTTTATAGTGTATGTGTTATTTTCTGTATTTATGTTGATGATTATTTTATGTTTTAATGTTAATTGATAAGAGTTTGTTTATTTATGTATTTATCTTGTGTTGTGTTGATGATTACACGTCATCACATTACGTCATTTCTCCAACATAACTAATCCTCTGCCTATTATAGTAACCATTTCCATTTAGACAGTCGAGCACACACTTTCTCCATTACACCCTCCCAATTCTTCTCCTGATATTGTTGTGTACAACAACAAAAAAACCACCCAAAATCTTTATCCCTATACATCCCCACTGCAAACCCCCAGGTAAGCAGGGTGCTGCCTCTTTCCTCCATTGTCCTAAAAGTAGTGCCTCACACTTACCCCAATTAACCTTGGCAGACGAAGCCTTCTCATAGCATTTTAAACACTCTACAACAATACTAACATCATTATTATTTTTTATGAATATATTAATATCATCTGCATTTGCAGACACAACCAAGGAAGACTCGATTGCACACCCCAGTAAATTAAAACATGTCAGCTGATTTCTTAAATGGCACAAAAGTGGCTCAACAGCTAAAAAATATAGCTGCCCAAAAATAGGAAAGCCCTGCCTGATTCCCCTCCTGACTGGTATTGGTCGGCTGAGCCTTACTCCCAACTTAACCATATATGAAGCCCCACGATAAAGGAGAACTACCCAGGCTCCAAACCTCCCCCAAAACCAATATCTTTAAAAACAGAAAACAAAAAAGCATGATCCACTCTGTCAAAAGCTTTCACCTAATCCAAAGATAAAATTACAATATCTTGATTATACATACTACATACACTCACCTAAAGGATTATTAGGAACACCTGTTCAATTTCTCATTAATGCAATTATCTAATCAACCAATCACATGGCAGTTGCTTCAATGCATTTAGGAGTGTGGTCCTGGTCAAGACAATCTCCTGAACTCCAAACTGAATGTCAGAATGGGAAAGAAAGGTGATTTAAGCAATTTTGAGCGTGGCATGGTTGTTGGTGCCAGACGGGCCGGTCTGAGTATTTCACAATCTGCTCAGTTACTGGGATTTTCACGCACAACCATTTCTAGGGTTTACAAAGAATGGTGTGAAAAGGGAAAAACATCCAGTATGTGGCAGTCCTGTGGGCGAAAATTCCTTTTGATGCTAGAGGTCAGAGGAGAATGGGCCGACTGATTCAAGCTGATAGAAGAGCAACTTTGACTGAAATAACCATTCGTTACAACCAAGGTATGCAGCAAAGCATTTGTGAAGCCACAACACGCACAACCTTGAGGCGGATGGGCTACAACAGCAGAAGACCCCACCGGGTACCACTCATCTCCACTACAAATAGGAAAAAGAGGATACAATTTGCAAAAGCTCACCAAAATTGGACAGTTGAAGACTGGAAAAATGTTGCCTGGTCTGATGAGTCTCGATTTCTGTTGAGACATTCAGATGGTAGAGTCAGAATTTGGCGTAAACAGAATGAGAACATGGATCCATCATGCCTTGTTACCACTGTGCAGGCTGGTGGTGGTGGTGTAATGGTGTGGGGGATGTTTTCTTGGCACACTTTAGGCCCCTTAGTGCCAATTGGGCATCGTTTAAATGCCACGGCCTACCTGAGCATTGTTTCTGACCATATCCATCCCTTTATGGCCACCATGTACCATCCTCTGATGGCTACTTCCAGCAGGATAATGCACCATGTCACAAAGCTCGAATCATTTTAAATTGGTTTCTTGAACATGACAATGAGTTCACTGTACTAAAATGGCCCCCACAGTCACCAGATCTCAACCCAATAGAGCATCCAACATTTCTAAAGAATGCTTTCAGCACCTTGTTGAATCAATGCCACATAGAATTAAGGCAGTTCTGAAGGCGAAAGGGGGTCAAACACAGTATTAGTATGGTGTTCCTAATAATCCTTTAGGTGAGTGTACATCTAAGACATCTCTCATAAGGAACAGATTGTCCATTATAGTCTGATCTGGGACACAATACGTCTGGTCCATATGTACATGTAAACCTATATATTGCTTCAGCCTATTAGACAGGGCTCTATGAAGCCATTCCGGACAGCACGTTACATCTGCCGGGCTTTCAGCTGTACAGAGCGGATTGCATTGCGGAGATAACAGTGAAAACGAGGGGCAGTAGAACATGCTTTTACATCAATGAAAGTTGTAACAACATTAAAGAAGATGTGCTGTCCTAATTTGGAAGCACTCTTTATCAACTGTAAGCCTTTCTACTCAATGCAGGAGATTCCCTCGTTTATTCTGGTGAGTGTTTATATTCTTCCACATGCGTGCGTGAATGAGTGCCGCAACAGTTGGCTGATCAGATCACAGACATGAAACAACAATACCCGGACTCACTTATTATTATTCTGGGACATTTTTATAAAGCTAACCTCACCCATGAACTGCCAAAATACAGACAGCACATTGCATGCCCCACCAGAGACAGACATACTTTGGATCATTGCTACACAACAATAAAGAATGCATATCGCTCTGTCTCTAAATCAGCTTTGGGACACTCAGATCACTGTCTGCTTCATCTTCTTCCGACCTACAAGCAGAAACTAAAATCAGCTAAACCTCTTGTAAAGATATGGACCAATGAAGCAGAGCTGGAACTACAAGCCTGCTTTGACTGCATTAATTGGAGTGTATTTGAAGCTGCAGACACCTATCTGGACAAGTTCACAGATACTGTGACATCATTTATCAGTTTCTGAGGATATGTGAATTCCTACTAGGACTTATTTAACACTCAACAATGACAAACCATGTTTTACAGCATAACTCAGACAGCTTCGTCATGCCAAAGTGGATGCTTACAGAAGCGGGGATACAAAATCCCCGAAAATGTTTCAGCAAATCAGAGTGGCTAAAAGAAGCTAGTCTGATAAGCTGAAAAACAAATTTTCAGCTAATGATCCTGCATCAGTGTGGAGAGGACTAAAAATCTTTACTAACTTCAAGTCACCGTCCCCCAACACTATAGGGAACCGACGATTTAAATGTGTTTTACTGTAGATTTGAAAGGCCCAGTCTCACACCCCACACCTGTTCTGACCTTCATAGCACACAAACATCAACACCCCCTGCAACCCCCTACTCCCCCCTCCTGCTACTCAACCTGCACTTAATATCTGTGAAGAGGAGGAGTGCCGTGTCTTCCGGAAACAAAAGACAAGAAAAGCGCAGGGCCCATGGTGTTTCACCCACTTGTCTAAAATCATGTGCTGACCAGTCTTATTGTGTATTTCTATATAATCTTATATTTTCTATTCATTTTTATTTTTATTCTATTTTTTTATTATTATCTCTGACTTGTTGTATTATTGGTGCACTGGAAGTTTTTGTCACCAAGATAGATATTCCTTGTATGTGTAAGTATACTTGGCAATAAAGCTGATTCTGATTTAGCACTATATTTACTCAATTTCACACAAAACTTTGTAAAAAATAATCTAAAAAATAATATTGTATTTTAAATGGTAGATAGCATTTTCTTCTGATTTCTGTTTAGTCATCAAATTTTAGAAATATATTTGCACATTAAGAAATTGTTAATATATTAGGAAGAAGGAAATAACAGTACACAGTAGTCCAGCAACCATGGATAGCATGTCCATGTTAGCAATCATGTTTACTCAAAAAAATACAGAATCAAACCAATTGTATATACAGCGCATAGTGAATAAGACATTTCCTTATAGCGCACGTGAAGTGCTTTTAACTTGAAGTTGCACCAGAGACTATTTAGCAGAGACAGGCCACTTCTATTAAAATGAATGGGGGAATTTAGAATCCCCAAACTGCAGCCAATGGTCAACGGATGTAGACAGGAAAGTAAAAGAGCCAATCACCTTTTAGATACAGAGATCGCCTGTCAGTCAACTCGAGAACACACATATGCATTAGCTATAAAAGCTGGGGAAAATATGTTTTTTTTTTAGCGTAATTTGAGGTAAAGAAGCACCATTTATGAGGCCTGTGTGTCAGATTTTACTGATGATTCAAAATATGCACTTTGATCGTAATCTTAACCAACCGTTTTGGAGATTTTGCTCTTTCTCCATTCAAGTAGAAAGGAGCTGCACTGTCATGACTGGAAATAGCCTCACGAGAGCGTTCCGAACATGGCCAACAGTGGACTGACTTGCTAGAAAAACTAAGCTTGCATTCACATGCTTGTGCTTATCCACTGAGCATCAATCTCCTGTAGTGAAGATAGAATAATTTTACTGACTTGAATCTTTGAGTCTCGTTCAGGAAAATGAACAAATCTTTATTCAAGTCATTTCATTCATTGCGTTAATTTGAGCAGAATTAAATTTAAATGTTACATTTTCAAAAGCCAAATCCCCCAACTCGTCTACTTACGCAAACTTTGATTATAGTCTCAATAAGGAAAAATTTATAAAGCAGCCAAGGACAAATTATGATAAACATAGTGTAAATGATTAGTTCACCTCTGGAATTTTCTTATCCGAGTTGTTGACATGACAGCCATATGTGCGTAGTGTCATGTGACAAAAGAACGAACGACTCTGACCAAAAGAGTTGAAAGGTGAACTAATCATTTCTGTTTCCTGTACAGTGTCAATTTATTAGTTTTCACGTAACAAATGAACGGAGGTTGCGCAATGCATATGCGCGGCCAACACAAAATGAACAAATCACTCTCTGAGACTACTCGTTCTTCTGAGTCACATAAAAGATTCATTCAAAATGAACAAATCATTCATGAATGACCCATCACTAATCCCCTGAAGGTTTAAACGGCCTGGATAGCCTGCTTGGATTGTCATGGAGTGACCAACATGATTTGTGAATCAGAGGAAATTTTTATCCTGATCCTGAAGTTTTTGATTCTGGCTGATGGAATTTGCACTTCAGAGGAGGATATTAGATAAGTGCTCGATGGGAAGAAAAAGCTGGTGTGGCACGGTGGAAGGCGGGGCCGGGTCGTGATTCAACACTCCCGGTCCCGTATTAGGCTAATCAAGCCTCCGAGAGGGTTAAAGGCTGACCGCGGAAGATGGGCGTGAGAGAGAGATCGTTCACGGACATGTCCGTTGTCTTATGTGTTTGTATTTTGAGTTCTCCATTAAATATATAATTTATACGTTAAGCCGGTTTCTCGCCTCTTCCTTGCCCGTGAGCATGAACTTCTTTACATTGGTGCCGAAACCCGGGAAGGAGGAGGGATGCCCATCGCAGAGTCCTCGACATTGCCATCCACCCCGGGGAGCGCCGCTGCCTTCTGCCGGGTGACGGAGTAGCCCGACCGCCCGGATGCGGGAAACGGTCGCCGTCCGTGGGGCGAGTGGGGACTGGATTCCCTGACTGCCTGAAGCGAAGGAGCCGCTGCCGGGGGCAGAGGAGTGCCCTGCCGTCCCCAGAGATGCGGAGGGGTCGAGGGAAGACCGCCGTCCGCGAGGGGAGGAGGGAAGAAACTCCCCGACCGCCCGGAGAGGTAGGGCCGCTGCCAGGGGCAGAGGAATGTCTCCACACGTCGCCAGGAAAGTGGAGGAATGTTCTGTCCTCTGGGGGTCGGAGATTGACTCTGGTTCAACCGGAGAGGAGCGGCTGTCGTCCGCCGGACAGTATGGAGAAGTGTTCGAGGACCACGCGATGGTCCATCAGAGAACCGGTGAGTGAGAATTTTCTCTCTCTCCTCTCTCCCACGCTTTTTCGCGCCGTGTTGGCCTTTTCCCTCGCCTATTTTTTTTTGTTGTTGTTGTTGTTTTCCCCTCCTGTCTCCTCCCAGGTCGAGGAAGGCGGGGATAACCAGCCGGCAGACAGATCGTAAAGCACGCCCCTCTCCAGGGAAGGGGGGGGGGGGGGGGGATGCCGGTGGCCCCCAGCCTGAGGTAATGCCGGGAGGCGTGTGGAGTGGAGGGGGACAGCTGGATTTTCATGAGGCTCGTAAATTTACATCTGTTTAAACTATATATCTGCATATTTGCAGTTTTATTGATATTTGCCTTTTATCATTAGAAAAGAAAGTTAAAAGTGACTGGGAACTGTTGAGGAGAGGCTGATAGAATAGTGCTTTAGAGGTAAATAAATGAGCACTCCATAGGATGCTGGATCTGCTCAAGTTGTGTGAGGTTGTTTAATAACATCTGTTTTAACATGATATGTGCATATTTAAAAAATGTCAGAAAATAGGCTGATTTATCGGGCTCTGCGATATATCAGTCGACCACTATTATTATCTGTAATCAGTGTTTCAAACTCTACTATGGCCAGTTGTGCTGCCCACCAATAACATTAGAGTGGCGGCAGCAGTATGGACGGCCACCACCGACACAGATCGCTAAGGCTGAGTTTCCACTGGCACAAAAGAAACCGGCGCTCACAATGATAGGGAGCAGCTTGCTCTGCGCCGCAGTCAATCCCACAATCAACCTGTCCAGCATGGTTAAACTTTCACAGGAATGAATTAAAAACGCCCACTCACCTTCGCTCAAAATGCGCCAGTGGAAACGTAGCCTTTCCGCCGGATTCACACATCCTCCACGAGTGGGGCGTGAGCAGCACATTTTTGTTTCACCACCCATAAAAACAGATGACACCGTTTAAACTGCAAGCGTGAGTCACTAGGTGACACATTCCAAAAGCGTCCCAGACGCGGCAGGGAGCAGATAATTTCGGCATTGAGACAATTTTTACCATGCGTTTCACGCTGAGCTCAGCGGCTCTGGGTGCAGTACAACAATGAAATAATCAGGAGATTATAGCAAAGACACAAAAGCAAATCAAAATTATTCAAACCGAAACTATAGTACACTACAATTTATATTGCTGCAGGCAAGTAAACTGAATAAAATAACATAAAGGAATTAATTAATAAACTGCTGGATATTTTGCCATTCTGTGTATATAGGTGTACAGTATAGACACAACATTAACCAAACATTACTGCCCACTGTTGTCCTTGAAGCAGCAATAACCTAAGCTCATTATGATCTTATTAAAGAAAAAATCGGCATATGACTCCATAGATAACAGAGGCACTGCTGTTTCTTGTTGAAGCGACATGGCCAATATGAACGTCCAACGTGACCGCCCAGCTCACGCGCTGCTTTAGTTGTTACATGTGTAAGTCCTCTTAATTTTAATGTTTTTTTAACGTGGCTTAAGCTGGCTCATTCACACACAAAAATAGTCTTTTGTCACTACCTGCTGGCTAAAATCTGCAATGTCACAAAAATAAATGTAAAGAGACACATCTAGCTCTTTCCACATCTCCTCTGCTCTTACAATTTAGTTTAGAACTGCATGAACACAAGCGGAGTGATAGAAACAGTGAAGTGTACGAGTGCAGATGTTCTCAGACATCAGTACTCATGGAATGTCTCTCGTCCAATCAGATTCGAGGACCAGAACTAACTGTTGTATATATTGTTATAATCAACTGTACTGGACATTAACAGCCACATCGGACAGACTAGACAAACATGAACCAATTAGAACTGTTACACCAACCAATGCAAGTTGATTCCACCACTAACAACAACACAAACAATGCAAGCGAATATAAACACATAAGCTACATAGAGAGAAAGAAACAGAAAGAAATTATGCAGATTATCAGGTACGAGCAGAGGAAACAACTGAATTGTAAACAAAGGAAGCACTCACTGCAGTGGGAGAACCCTAGAACCTGACCCATGCTCCATCAAGACACCGCTGGACCCATCCAGTCTGGAGTCCCCCCTCTTCTCCGCGCTATGGCACTCCTCCTATAGATTACTCCCTTCTTCCTCATACACCCCTCCCTCCTTTAGTGCAATGCTGTTTGTTTTTTTTCTCACTCCCACTTACGCTCCTTCTCTTTATCACCCGGCCCCTCCCAGACTGCCTCTCTCTCTCTCTGCTGCAGCCAATAGAGTGTTGACGGAGAGAGACTACTAGAGACCTGACTTATAATGTCAGTGTGTGTGTGTGTGTGTGTGTGTGTGTGTGTGTGTGTGTGTGTGTGATGTGTGTTGTCAGTATGTGTGCATCCATGTGTGTGAATAACTCACGCCTGCTCTCTGCCATCTCAAATCAACATCCTCTTTATATCTGTCTGCATGAATATAACAAGGATGAACATGTTGCTCCCTTGAAACGAACCATCTTTAAATGTAAATAAATCACATCATACATAATTTAACAGACCTGCTTTTTAAGATTAAAGGTGCACTTAGTAATTTTTTCCTCAATAAAATCTTTTAACCCATAAAGAAATTAATGATAGTTTTTAAAAATATATACAAAATAATGCACACTCACAATAGAGACTGAATAATTTCAGTTCAGTAGCCTAATAAAAGCTGTCCACTGCACATGGGGCTTGGCTGTCCCATGTTGAGATCACATGACCAGCTGAATACTTCTTTAAAATACTATTTTATCACAGCCCCATATCAGACAAATTAATCTGACAGAATAAACCAATTACGACTAAATGTGTCTGTAACTGTATTGATGCTGCTTCCACCCTCTAGATGTCAGTATAAGTCCATGATAACAGCCATATTGGCTGGCAAAACATAAATAAAGTGCAACTCAGTTAATTACCAAAAGATTGTTATTAAATCAGTGTTAGAACAATAAATAAACAGCACACATATACCTGAATGGTTCCAGGCAGGTGAATTGGACAAAGGATACAAAGAAAGATATCCAATATTTACTGAGATAACACCATTTCAGTCATGCAAAAGCAGAAAATGACACATCAGCCAGTATAAAATAAAGATTAGCCTATCAGAGCGTTTTTGGTTACACTTTACTGTCACGATTTGCAGGCAGTAGCAGAGGCAGGACCCAAATGCGGAGAGAAAAACAGAAGATTTATTTAATACAAAAATAAACAAAGGGAAAAAATCCAAACTACCCAGAAGGGGAAAAAAACACAGTCCAATACAGGCAACCCTCTGAGGCGGGACTGGGGCAGATGAACAGAACAGGACCGTCCGGAACCAACAGAACAGATAAGGCACAGGAAACAGGACAACATGAGACGTGAAACAAGACAAACTGGCACTGGACATTACACACAATGAGTCTAAAATAGAGAGAGAAATCAACAGGTTAACAGGCGGGACAGTTCAGGCAAATTAACAAATAATAGGCAAACAAGGAGGCGGTGTATGACACAAGACTGAGAGACATGTGGCAATACAGAAACAGAAACTGGCAGATAAGACAAGAGAATGCATGGCAATGCTAGCAATCTCACACTAGACAAAACCTGAGTGTACATTGCAAAGGCAAACCCCACACGATACATGCAGCAGGTGACAAAACAAGACAGGACACCTGTGCGAGAGTTCGGCCACAAATAAACCCAACACCTTAGAACGAAGTGACTGAACCTCAGCACAACTTGAAGACAGATTGTGACCCTGGCGTACAGCGCAAAGTGAGCACAACGTGAAGTGTGCTCATGGTCGCGAGACACAAACTATTGGCACAAGTGCATGTCACCAAGATTACATAAGCGCAATGCACTCATGGCAATAAAAGACGAGACATGGAGCATGAGTTATCAGATCACAAGACTAAAACTGAAACCGAACCAGACAGGGAAGTCAGGATCCAGACACCATGCTCCAGATATGAAACTCCTGCGAATACTCAGCTCAAGTACCGCACATGCATAACGGCAAAAAACACATGCCCGAGCAACTGTCCCTTTGCCCACATGGACTGAGGTGCCCCCTGGGTGAAATATAGGCTATACGCCTGCCAGTGGTGGTTCTAGCTTTTATGGTGCCCTGGATGAACACCCCCCACCCCCCTTCAGCACCCCCCAAGTGACTTATTACAAGTAAAAGTGAAATTCATTATTGTTCATCAGTTGACGCCATAGAATGATTATTCTCTAGATTTGATACATAGTGATTTAAAGCTATCAGACTTTGGGGCTGTATTTTGGGTCTGAATTCATAATCTTAAATTTGTGTTCAGTTATAAAGGGTGTAAAAAGTTATCCAGAAAGTTGCGCTCTCCACTCAGGTGGAATTATCACCGCTCTGCTCCGCTCCATAAACGTTAAAATACTCACTGTTTCAAATGTATAGCCACAAAAAATAAACAATGTGCATGTTAACATGATTTTAGTGTGATAAAGTTGTATCTGTGTAAAGTTTTATCCAATTGTACAACTTCGTTGCCATGACGATGTAACATCGTAAACCTATAATCCCGATAACAGATGATTTAAACAATTTTACCGCTCAAATAATAAGCAACTTTAACAGAAGAATTCATGCATCTTCACATTTCTGCCTTGAAACCCTCCAAAAATTGGCCCCCATTCACTTCCACTGTAAGAGCCTCACTGTAACCTCAATTTTTGTTTTAAAGAAGTAGATTTTTTTAAAGGGATACGTCAATGTTATTTTGTAATTTTTAATTTTTTTGTAGCAATCAACATTATGCCACAAATGCTGTCAATTGAGCTTAACTTGTATTGTCAAGTCATTTCAAGTCAAGTCAATTTTATTTGTATAGCGCCTTTCACAACACACATTCGTTTAAAGCAGCATTACAGAAGATCAGGCATTAACAAATGTTGATGTTTTTAAATCTTATTTGAAGTCTCACTTTTTTCACTTGCTTTTAACTGTGCTTAATGTGGGTTGCTAATTTTATGTTTTTATATTTTCTATATTATGTATTTATATGATCTGTTTATGCTATAATGTGAAGCAATTTGGTCAACATGTGTTGTTTTAAATGTGCTATAGAAATAAAACTGATTGATTGATTGATTGATTGATTGATAGTCCATCAATAGACAGAGATCAGTGAGGTGCATCGCAGTTCAACCTGGCCGGTAATATTGGACACAGAATATTACTTTAAAGATTAGACAACATTAGAAACCTGTAAAGTTCAGTATGGTCTATATTTTTCTTTATTTGATACATACTATGAATGAGCATGAAGACCTGAAAAGGGATTTTGAAGAGGACTTTCTGTAACTAGGACTAGGTGAGACAAGACATTACAGTAATACATACAGTATAAACCTACACACTCTCACGACGAAATTGTAAGGATTCATACGACTTATCTAAATTTGGCTAATTCGTATGATATCGTACGACTGCACTCATATGAATTCGCTTCTGTCACACACAACAGCTTTCTATCATGTTTACTCATTCTAGTGATTGGTTAGGTTTAGATAAGGGGTTTGGGTTTAGGCATAATATTAATAAGTATGTCCATAACGTCTAATAAAACTTGTGCTTACTTCCACATTAGACATCCAGGCATTTGCAAGCAATTATTTTTGTTAATTTTCCAGTCTTGTAAATCATAAAATGTGTTAAGGCAAGTGATTTGCCAAGAAGAACATGGATCAACATATTTTCTTTGTCCTGGAACATCATGCTAACCTTATACCTAACCTTGAAAAATAACTACCTCTAAAATCAGAGGCAAATGATTGGTTAATAAGAATGTTTTCAATGCAAGCTCCTAACCTCAGCCTTAGGAAGAGTAACCCTAAACCAAACTCTAAAATCTGATTGGTTGAGAGGAATGTTGTTCCAGGACCAACAAGCAGGTTAATTCAGGAACATGTTGCTTAATGTTATTTGGCCAAGGACATGATGTTCTACTTGGCTAAATCACGGTAAGCAATTATCAGTTATAAATATAACTTGGATTAACATCTTGATCCAACAACATGTTGGATCAAGATGTTAATCCAGGTTCTTCTTAGGCAAATCACATACATTAACAAATGTTATGTTTTACAAGTCCAAATATAATTACTATATACAGAAACATGGACACTGTATTTTAAAGATAATTTTGTAAAAATCCAAATAACTTTAAAGATCTTTATTGTAAAGGGTTTAAGCAATGTTTTCCATGCTTGTTCAATGAACCATAAACAATTAATGAACATGCACCTGTGGAACGGTCGTTAAGACACTAACAGCTTACAGATGGTAGACAATAAAGGTCACAGTTATAAAAACATAGGACACAAAAGAGACCTTTCTACTGACTCTGAAAAACACCAAAAGAAAGGCAATAATTGTGGCAATAAATTGCAATGTTTATACTGTGAGACGTCTAAGACAGCGCTACAGAGAGACAGGAAGGACAGCTGATCATCCTCGCAGTGGCAGACCATGTGTAACAACACCTGCACAGGATCGGTACATCTGAATATCACACCTGTGGGACAGGTACAGGATAGCAACAACAACTGCCCGAGTTACACCAGGAATGCACAATCCCTCCATCAGTGCTCAGACTGTCTGCAATAGGCTGAGAGAGGCTGGTCTGAGGGTTTGTAGGCCTGTTGTAAGGCAGGTCTTTACCAGACATCACCAGCAACAGCGTCACCTATGGGCACAAACCCACCATCGCTGGACCAGACAAGACTGGCAAAAAGTGCTCTTCACTGACAAGTCGCAGTTTTGTCTCACCAGGGGTGATGGTCGGACTCGCGTTTATCATTGAAGGAATGAGTGTTACACCGAGGCCTGTACTCTGGAACGGGATCGATTTGGAGGTGGAGGGTCTGTCATGGTCTGGGGCGGTGTGTCACTGCATCATCGGACTGAGCTTGTTGTCATTGGAGGCAATCTCAACCCTGTGCATTACAGAGAAGACATCCTCCACCCTCATGTGGTACTCTTCCTGCAGGCTCATCCTGACATGACCCTCCATGCATAACAATGCCTCAATGCTTGTTCTGTTTGTGATTTCCTGCAAGACAGAATTATGCTATGGCCAGCGAAGAGCCCAGATCTCAATCCCATTGAGCACATCTGGGACCTGTTGGATCGGAGGGTGAGGGCTAGGGCCATTCCCCAAGAAATGTCCAGGATTTTGCAAGTGCTTTGGTGGAAGTGTGGGGTAACATCTCACAGCAAGAACTGGCAAATCTGGTGCAGTCCATGAGGAGGAGATGCACTGCAGTACTTAATGCAGCTGGTGTAGAGTGACCACATGTGCCGCATTTTGTGGGACACTCCCGAAATTGGAAGCTTTTCTTCTCTCGAAACAAAAACAAAACTGCAATAGAACATGTATCTATCCGGAGTGCCCGAGAAGAAAAGGTGTCTTTGTTCATATAATAAAGAATGGGAGAAAAATATACATGGTTAAAACCAGTTACAGATGACCCTAAAAAAGGAGAGTGCAGTGTATGCCACCAAAGTTTCATGGACAGCTCTGCTGAAGCACGTCAGTACCCCAAACATGACAGCTCTGGCATCTTTGGCTTTGAGCATTCCTGTCACCAACGCGTTCGTGGAGAGGGTGTTTCTCTGATGACCGCCGCGTGGACAGAGACAAGGAACCGAGCAACAGTGGACCACATAAAAGTGAACTCTTGGCGAAAGTGAACTACAGGTACACCTGCCAAGAGTCCTACAGACATGTAATGAATGAGAAGGCCCCACTCAAAGCTGCCAGATCAGACAAACAATATAAATTCAAGATGCACTGAATCCAGTAAGAACACATTTCATCTTTCTAGTCTTTCCTAATGGAATATATGTGCTTATTTGGAAATGTGCTTTTTTACGATTAGATTATTATTTTCACTTCATTATATTTAGATTGAGTAGGTCCGTGCTGTTCAAATTTGTTTGTGTCATAGACCTTGTGCCAAACTGAGTGACGTTCACTTCACTGGTCAGCGACGTCATTAACATTTCGTAAATTCTATTAGCGATTTAAAGCATGTTAACATCACTGCAAAAAGACATCTAATATAAAATCAATATTTATTCACCTAGTACAATAATAGTAAGCTATCTCTCCAAAATCAAGTCTGCTGAACTGCAACAGAGCAATAGCCAGGTGGTCACCCTAAGCTGGTGGACACACCAGATACTGACTGTTACTTTTTACCTTTGTTCAGGGATACATTATTCCATTTCTGTCAGTCACATATCTGTGAAACTTTATGTCTTAGTTGTTGAATATTTTTATGTTCATATGAATATTTACACGTTACGTTTGCTGAAAACAAAAGCAGTTGAAAGTGAGAGGACATTTCTTTTTTTGCTGAGTTTATGTACACACACACACACACACACACACACACACACATATATATATATATATATATATATATATATATATGTGTGTGTGTGTGTGTGTGTGTGTGTGTATATATATATATATATATATACAGAATACAAACACACACAATGTATACATAATGTGTACACACACACGCACACACACACACACACACACAATGTTTATATTTTTATGTTCATTATTTATTTGTTAATCCTACAAGCCATATCTAACTTTACCCCCTAAAATTAATATTTTCAATTCTAGAGATACAATTATATGCATAGTATTCTTCATAAAACTAATTTTTATCAATGAAAAAATGTCATGTACTGTACAGTACATTATATTATATATTTCCTTTATGCAATAGCATATGTACTGAACATATTTTATAATTAAAAATATTTGATCTTATATAATATAATTACTTCATGTGATCAAACTCAGTTTACATGAGGAATTCCAGGAGTGTGTGTATATATATATATATATATATATATATTAGCACAGCAAAAGGGATTTTGGTGTGAAACTGGGGCTGACAGTCCTGAATATTCTAAGGTACCTGTTATCTCTTTCTAGTTATGTAGGTATTTGTTTTCTAATATCAGGTTCCTGCAGTGCTCTGGCTCACTGTATTCAGTCAATTTGTATGAATGGCTCAGGTCCAACATCACACACCTGTGCTACTTAAATAAAGCTAATCTGCAAGCCTTCTAAGAACTGGGGCTTCCAAAGGAGGCAATTCCCTACTACTCATAAGAACAATTTGCTTAATAGACATGCTGCTACGCTATGCGACATTTCAGGCAGCCATTTCCCCTTTAAATTTCAATTTGGCATGTTAATGTATTTATTACAGTGAAACCCAGTGTTTACATGCAGTGGATTAAGAATGTGGTGACGTGGTTCATACGGGGATGTTATGATATACTGTATGTAGGGGGATATTATTATATACTGTATATTATATAACAGTTAAAGTTCTCCAGTCTGATTGGACAAGTGGCATTTCAAGATTGCTTATTTAATTAGCATAGCAGCACATCCCACTTTACTGTTTGTGTCACTCTGCTTGTCTGTGTTTATGGTATTTTAGACAGGTTGTCAGTCTGTGCATTTCTCAGCGACACACAATGATTTATTCTGTATTGCTTTGTGTGGCTTTTGGCACAGCAACACAAATAGATAAAACAATTGGCCATAGTGTGTCCAAAATGCAATTTACTTGATATTAACTTGTTTGTAGAACAGTACATACAGTACACTCACAGTTGTACTGTTGTCCTGAATATCAGCTTAGCATCTCCTTACCTGGTTACATTGATGACAAGTGTAAAGAAGTATTTAAAACATATGTAAAACAACTTTGCAACCATTCAAACAAAATGTGTTTTTGCGCTAAAAAAAATACAAAAAAATAAAAATACAAAAATAGGCACAAGATGCATTTTTTTTTTTTTTAAGTTGAAGCTCTTTTAACTTGGCACAGAATTTAAAGCTGCATACACATAAATAGATACAGTATATAGGATGTGTACCCAATTTTCCACAAATGCATGATTAAAACCTGTTATAAACAAGATTCACAAATTGGACACATCCAACTAAGATTCAGTATCATTACTGTGTGTCCCAATCAATTCTATCCTGTTTGCATGTTCCTGGCTTTTATATGTAAGAAAGAATATGCATCCATACTCTGGATGCTCATTATGAAACACTGTGTTGTTCATCAGGTGGATGTGTAGCCGTGAACTAATCCAGGCACATTACAAAGTAGGGATTAGATGACGGCATCAAACAGAGGGAGGGAGAGACAGAACACAGAGTAGTGGTCATTGATCTAGGACAGTGCTTGGCAAAAGTGATGTACAGAATTCATAAGACTTCAAAACATGGATTTCATGGGGACCAACGGATTAATGTGAACTACTGTATAAATTAAAATGTCTTTAGCATACAAAGAGTGACCAAACTAATTGAAAGCATTGAAAACACAATTTGTACAGTCATTGCCCCTCCTTTATTGGCTCAAATTTAAAGTGTGGTACTGGATTACCTCCGGAAGACCAAGAAGAGGAGTTTAAGGAGGAATACTAGCAGGAGTCTCAAGCAGAGAATCCGGGTGGCCATGAGAGCAGCCAGGAGGGCCAGCACCCAGGAGGTGCCCTCTTTCTTGAGGCAGCTGGTGAGGGAAACTGAGAAGATGGTTACGTTTTTCTTTAAGGGTGGGCGAAGGCACCCAGAAACTGATGATGATGACTTTGACAATGAAGAGGACATTCCCAGCCCCTACCTACAGAGGCCAGTTTTGGAGAAGGACACGGCAGAGGGGGGCTCAAAATGGGGAATTAACTATGCCATGGCCAGTATGCAGGGCTGGCGTGCCCAAATGGAGGATGCCCATACCTGCATGCCAGAGATGGCTGATGGGTTTCCAGACTGGAGCTATTTTGCGGTGTATGATGGACATGCGGGGAGGACAGTAGCTCAGTATTGTTCTGGAAACCTGCTGGATTTTATTCTTGACACAGGTACTCACAGTTTATACAATTTATTTGGTAGTCATGTAAAGCTTTTTGTAGAAAAAGTCAAATCATTATCCCTGCCAAGATGTTGGTGGTTGCTATAGGGTGCTGTTAGATGGTAGCTAAAATGTTCAGTTGCTGTGGTTGCTGGGATAGGTGGTTGCTTTCTGGCCCAAATCAAAAGACCCCACCCCCAAGTCTGGTCTTTATGTTCTGGTTCCTAGATATGACTCGGTTTACCCCTTGATTCTAAGGAATATTTTGCCTGTTTTCTTGACCATTGTATAAAATCATAATCTGATCACTAAGAAAAGTACTAGCACATCTCTCCTCAACAAATCGTATGATTTGATGGATCTTTCATGTCTTTTGCAACAAACGGTGCTGGATAAGTTAAGGTGCTTTCACATTGACCTTTTGAATGACAAAATTGCATCATCTCAATGGAATCTGCTTGATCAAGAATTTTGGCTGATGAATTTAATTTTAGACAAAATACGGGACCATCCCAGCTAACAGTTTGCCATGCTAGTGTAAGCAATCTTAATTGTGATGCTTGCCTTAGCATGCACCGCTAACTAGATAATTTAAAAAAAATCTGTTTTTATTAAAATTGTCAACAACTAAAATGCGAACATTTTTGATACTGGTTGGAATATCCCTTTAAATGCATTGCGGCAAGGATAATTACCATGCACTGATGCAGATAATCTCAAAATGTGAAATGTTGGCCTATTAATAGGCTTCGCTGATATATTGGTTGTCATTAATGCATTAGCTGCATGCCAAAAATTATGTAACAAATCTTAATCATGGTCAACTAGCCTACAAGCTTAACTGTTAGTCTGTAACAAGCTTTACTCAAGTAGGTTGAAAAGTCAGGTCAGGAGACAGATAGTAAAGCTTTTAAGAAGTTCCAGTGCTTGACCCTAAAATTATACTGTATGATTGTATAACCAGGTGGTGTAACGGTGGATGAGGATGTAGAACAGGTCAAAGAAGGTATCAGACATGGCTTCCTTGGCATTGACCGACACATGCACACCCTAGCCCGCAATGAGAGCTGGGACCACAGCGGTTCAACGGCAGCTGCTGTTATGATCTCTCCACGGAGCATCTACTTCATCAACTGCGGCGATTCACGGACCTTCCTCTGCCGGAATGGCCAGGTGGTCTTCTATACAGAGGACCACAAACCCTTCAACCCACGCGAGAAAGAGCGCATCCAGAATGCTGGTGGATCCGTCACCCTGCAGCGCATTAATGGCTCTCTGGCCGTGTCACGCGCTCTTGGTGACTTCGACTTTAAGGAAGTGGAATGGAGAGCTCAGACCGAACAGTTGGTGTCACCTGAACCAGAGGTATATGAGCTGGAGCGGACTCCCGAAGATGAGTTCTTGGTAGTGGCGTGTGATGGTGTCTGGGATGCCATCAGTAATGAGGAGCTGTGTGCGTTTGTGCGCAACCGCCTTCAGGTCTGTAATGATCTGAGGGACATCTGTGCACAGGTCATTGATCTCTGCATATACAAGGTTGGTATCAGCAGATGTCTTTAACAGTAGATAGTGTATCAGTCTCAGACTGACCATCTGTTGCATATTACACACAAAATTGGCAGCACATCCCAAAATTATTAACTTAAACTGAAATGCCAGACTACGCAATCTTCAGGGTGGGTAGGTTTTAAACATTCTGCTGGGAAACAAAGTCATGTTACATACAGGTTACCAGTACTATAAGTACTAGCACACTGCTAACTGCTAACTTCTAACCCTCCCACTACTACCTGTACCACCTGAAAGTAAGAAAAACATGGTTCATCATGGCTGTGACAACAAAAGCCTTTTGGCAATTTAAAAATATGGGCCAAGTACTTTGAGATGTCCCACCTAAACATTCTGTTTCAAACAAATAAGTAAACATATTATCACTTCATGTACACTTAGTTTTCACCCTGGTAGGATAATGTAGAGCGGAGGAGGGCGGGGCCGGGCTGGAACAATACATGCCCGGTCCCCAATCAGCCTGATGGGGGCGTGCAAGGGATAAAGGCCACCGGGATGACATTTTGAGGGAGAGTGAATTACAGGCAGCTGCTCTGTGTGTTTTTGTTTGTGTGTTTTTGGTTCAGTTTATTATTAAAACTATTATTTATATCGTCAAGCCGGTTCTCGTCTCCTCCTTTCCCCTGAATCTCTTTCAGCTTCACAATGCTCATTTAGCTGCATGTCATTTTCTCTCTCTCTCTCTCAAACTGTCATCACCGGCCGCCTTTATCCCTCACGTGCCCCCATCAGGCTGATTGGGGACCATGTGTGCGTTTTTCCAGCCCCCCCCCCCACCCCCACACTCCTCCCGGCATTGCCTCAGGCCAGGGAGACCCCGGCATGATGTACAACCACCCCCCTCCTCTTGTGGGGCATGCCTTTCATACTGTCTGCCGGCAACTCGGTGGGACACTACTCCGCTCCTGGCAGTGGCCCTACAGCGCCAGGCAGTCGGTGAGTTGCTTCCCTCCTCCCCTCATGTAGGGTGGCCATTCTCTGCGTCCGGGTGGTCGGGCAACTCTATCCACCGGCGGATGGCAGTGGCACACCCCCGGGTGGACGGCAGTGTCGAGGACTCCACGAAGGACATCCTTTCTCCTTCCTGGGTTTCGGCACCAGTGTAAATAGATTCAGGGGAAAGGAGGAGGCGAGAACCGGCTTGACGATATAAATAATAGTTTTAATAATAAACTGAACCAAAAACACACAAACATAAACACACAGAACAGCTGCCTGTAATTCTCTCTCTCTCAAACAGTCATCCCGGCCACCTTTATCCCTCGCGTGCCCTTCAAGTGCCTTGAGTTTTTTTAATTAATCAGTCTGTTGTGTCTCTCAGCTGTGATGAGCCGTAATGCTGAAATTGTTAGTTTAAAGCAAACACACAGTGAAGCCATTTTCTAGCTTTAGAAGTGTGGTAATAATACGAGTGATTACGGAAGTGCTGTTGAATATAAACACTGAGTGGATGACTCGCTTCACATTACCAACTGGCTCATATTACACACAAAAATGGTCTTGTGCCTCCACCTGCTGGCTAAATTATGAAATGTCCCATAATTAAATGTAAAGAGACATCTCTAAACACATAAAAGTGTAAACTCTAAAGTGTAAACTCTTACACTTTAGTTTAGAATGGCACGAACACAAGCCGTGTGATACACACAGTGAAGCATATGAGTGCTGATTTTGTGAGACCATCAGTACTCATGGAATGTCTCTCATCCAATCAGATTCGAGGACCGGAACTAACTGGTGTGTGTGTGTGTGTGTATATATATATATATATATATATATATATATATATATATATATATATATATATATATATATATATATTAGTATATATAATATTTAAAAAAAATATTCAGATAATTCAAATGCATTACATTCTTGTGGCAGAAGAGTTAATCACTGATAAAACAATACAAAAATTGGCTTTAGAATCCAATGTATTGTTTATTTGCATATTATTGAACATAAGCCAATCATTGGCATACAGTTCACAGCAATCCATTTGCATGTGAATTTTTCAATCAGTCAGAGATTTATTATGAAGGTTTGTCTAAGTACCCATCAATGTACACCTGTGGATTATTTTGGAGCATCTCACTATGGTTGCGTCGCATCATAAACACACTATTTTTAGGTCGCTGTTTCAAGTTAAACGTAGTTTAACACTTAAAACAGTGTTTTATTTCCCCCAATATGGAATACCCAATTCCCAATGCACTCTAAGTCCTCATGGTGGTATAGTGACACGGCTCAATCTGAGTGATGGAGAATGAAGCTCAGTAGCCTCGAAGTCTGAGACCGTCAATCCGTGCGTCTTATCATGTGGCTTGTTGAGCGCATTACCGCGGAGACAGCACATGTGGAGGCTTCACGCTGTTCTCCGTGGTATCCACGCACAACTCACCACGCACCCCACTGAGAGCGAACCACATTATAGTGACCACGAGGAGGCTACCCCATGTGACTCTACCCTCCCTAGCAACCGGGCCAATTTGGTTGATTACTGGAGTCACTCAGCACGCCCTGGATTCGATCTCACGACTCCAAGGGTGGTAGTCAGCGTCAATACTCGCTGAGCTACCCAGGCACCTCCCGCCCTAGTAAAATGATTAATTATTAAAACTTCCAGCAACTCTAATATTTAAAAGATTGTTTCCCTTTTATGGCTATTATGGATGGAAGACATTACAAACAACATCTATTTTAAAGAGAAAATAAGACACATCATAGTTTCACACATTTAGACATGATGATGCTGCAATAGGGCTGCAACTAATGATTGGTAGAGTGGTGGTGGCGTAGTGGGCTATAGCACATAATTGTTAATCAGAAGGTCACTGGTTCGACCCCCAAAGCCACCACCATTGTGTCCTTGAGCAAGGCACTTAACTCCAGGTTGCTCCGGGAGGGATTGT
Source organism: Moxostoma hubbsi (assembly GCA_032164185.1). Lineage (NCBI taxonomy): Eukaryota > Metazoa > Chordata > Actinopteri > Cypriniformes > Catostomidae > Moxostoma > Moxostoma hubbsi. Next base: position 12,033,159 of record JAVLUX010000030.1, on the reverse strand, counting down.
CCCTGTAATAAGTGCACTGTAAGTCGCTTTGGATAAAAGTGTCTGCCAAATGCATAAATGTAAATGTATTGCAACGATTAATCATTAGCTCTTAACCAACTATTCAGCTTGTGACCAAGCTTTAAAGGTTGTATTAAACGTTCATACTAACAATTAAGAGGAAAACAATTATCTTGTGAATGCATATTCGGAGCAGCAGCTCATTCCACAACGAGAGTGCTTTAGTATTTATTTAATTTAGTATTTTTGTATAATTCCCTCATACTTTGCGAACTACATGAGCTGAAGCTGTTTGGAAAGTTTAGAGTGCATCTGGACAGTGAGCTGTGAAATTCTTCCTTTCTTCAGTCAGGCGCGAGCTGTAGTGCTGTTCTCGCGTGTCACCATTAGAATTTCATATGATCTCATGTTACATTAAATGACATCAAACGACTATTCGACAACACATATTTTTTGACAGTTTTTTTATTGTCGACATAATATCGGCTAATCGTTTCAGCCCTAGTGAGCATGCTCCCTGGTTTTTATAAGGCACTCTGGGAATTCTTAGGAGTGCACCTGAACAATTTTGCTACTGAGACATTAGAAATGGCCGACTTCCTGATCAGTGCCCTGACTACTGAACTAGGGAGCTGATTGAGACACACCCCATGAATTACAATTAACCACTCGGGCGCACAGCCACATTTACGCATTCACCAATAGTGTTTGCACCCCATGATAAATGCTGTAGTATGTGTGTTCACGACTCAATAATGTGTATTTCCACCTTGTTTACACATACGATTTCACTACTAGCTTCAGCTCCATACTGGAATTTTTTTTACTGTATATTCACATGACCTCCAGTTGAAACACTGAGTATGCATTTAGCTCTGATTCAAGAAAATCTCTAGCTTTTCCCACACACTTGAGCCCGCAATCTGCATCATGTTTTTTTCTGTAACAACATCAGAAGTGCACACGTGCGCAGCTTAGAGGGAACAGTGCAGGTCTAGTCTATTATTATTGTGTCTATCTTCATGATTTAAGGTTTACCTACCTCTAAACATCACATAAAAACATTTCATCAGACATGTCTAAATGTGCGGTTCTTGGCCAGAATAAGCTGTAAAGTGCACCAGACTTTGTACCAATAGAGCCAAAAGACCGGCTTTGCAAGTCTAAGCAGGAAATGATACTGTGTGCCAGGCCACTGTTCAGCACTGTACCATGCTGTCACATTATCAGTATCATGGCAGCAATACGACATTATTTTGTGCCACTAGTAATTAGTCTGTGACTAATGCAGGTCAGAGTCAATGACTCAAGGCTGACATTGATTTAGACATCTGATATTGATCAATTGCCAGACATAATGCTTACAATCTGCTCTTTAAAATAGCAAACTAGTTTGTGAAAGTACTGCAATTAAAAATTATTATCGGCTCTGGGGTTATGTAATATATAATGCGATATTTCCCAGCCGCATGTTGAGGTGAGGAAGATTACTGTGCACGAAATAGAAACAGCTTGAGCTGTTCAGATATTGCTCTTTAAATAGAATGATTACAAGAAAGACAGGCAGAGAGAGAGAGAGAGAGAGAGAGAGAGAGAGAGATGGGGATTAAGGGTGAGATTCTGGCTGTCAAAGTCTTCAGGTTTAGGGAGATCCAGGGTTACATGCCAGCTACTCAGGGCGGATTATGACTAGCAAAGGCCCGGGGGCCAATTTTCATTTAGATTTAATGATCTTTTAATGCTCAGATCCATGCGATCCATTTAGTTTATTTATTTGTCTCTTTTAATACCTGTTCTGTTATTTACAGTCAGATTAATTCAAATACACAGCATGGATGTGGTAAAGAAATCGCTGAACTGTTATACATATCAATGTATTCTCAATGTAAATACTACAAATTTTGTATTAAAAAAAATACAAATATATATATATATATATATATATATTAGAAATAAGCATGTAACAATATGTGTAAACTTGCATATATTTAAAAGGAAAATAATACATTATAAATTATTTGAACTTCAAACTCTTTAAAGAGCGATATGTAACACTGACATCAACTGTTTAAACTGCAGTCAAATTTAAATACTGGAGAGAGTCGTCTCCCCCGAACCCTCCTCCCCAGACTCCAAGCTCATGCAGGTTGCTAGGTTGAGGACATGCAACAGGATTGAGCAAACCAGCGACAGGCCTTACACTGTAAATTGATCAGTGTAAGGCCTGTCCCACTGGCCGGCACATAATTCACCTGTGCAGCTACTTGACCAGGCCAAGACAACCTTTGGTTTTTAACCAGGCTGAACTGGCATAAACTGTCTGTGCTGAATACTATCATTTAATCTATTGCAGTGTTTTGTGTTTCTATTTCTTAATGTGTTCTTGTTTTATAGACATAGATTGATCTATTCTATTCTAATATCATCAAAAACATAATTGCATTTGTTGTGAGATTCTGAATAGTTTGTTGTGAGATTCTGAATAGTTTAGGCAGTCAAATATTTAGTAATCTATACTTTTAGAAAAGGTTTCATTTAAGATTCTCTGTAGAACTTCAAATAATTATTTTTAAATACAATCAAGGAATATTTATTTTTTTGGCATAGAAAGGTTCTTTAGGCTAAACAAATGATTAATAATTAAATTAGTTAAATTACGGCTATGGTTATTTCTATTTCTTAAAGTGAGAAAGCAATCAATGTTGTGAAAGTAAAACAAAAATCTAATTTTAAAATGTTTTGGTCCCATGTTAATGTTTCATTTTCTATATAGAATCTATTCACCTGGTTACAAAAAAAACAAACAAACAAAAAAAAAAAAACAAATGAAGTGAGCAATAGAATAGGTTCTATATAGATGAGGTAGTTCTATAGAAAGTGTTCTTTCTATTTTAGACTTTATTTAATTTTAGAAACATAATTTAATTGCTTTAATTTTACACTATTTAACATTTGGTAATGACATTCGTTAAGATGAACTAACAATGAACAATACTTTTACAGCATGTATTAATCTTGATTAATGTTAATTTCAACATATCCTTACATATAAGTTGTATTTGTTAACATTAGTAAATGCACTATGATCTAAAATGAACTAACAATGAACAATTGTATTTTTATTGACTAAAATGAACAAATATTGATTAATACTGTAAAAAAATATTGTTCATTGTTAGTTTATGATATATAATGCATTTACTATTGTTAACAAAGGTAAACCTGAGATGATGCACCTCCTCTCTGTAGGTTGTTTCATCATTGTCAGTGATCAGACCTACCACCGTCATATCGTCAGCAAACTTAATGATGGCATTGGGGCTATGTGTTGCCACACAGTCATGTGTGTAAAGGGAATACAGCAGTGGGCTGAGAACACAGCCCAGTGTTGAGGGTCAGTGGTGAGGAGAAATTCCTGCCCATTCTAACCACCTGACGTGTGCCTGACAGGAAGTCCAGGATCCAGCTGCACAGCAAACTGTTTAAGCCCAGAGCCCGGAGTTTCACATCAAGCTTGGAGGGCACTAGGGTGTTGAATGCTGAGGTGTAGTCTACAAACAGCATTCTCACATACGTGTTCCTTTTTTCCAGGTGGGAGAGAGCAGTGTGTATTGTAGATGCAATGGCATCATCAGTGGAGCGGTTGTTGCGGTAGGTAATCTGCAATGGGTCCAGAGAGGTGGGCAGCACAGAGCAGATGTGATCTCTGATTAGCCTCTCAAAGCATTTGCTGATGATGGGGGTGAGGGCAACAGGACGCCAGTCATTTAAACAAGTGATTTTTTTATTGCTTTTGTACAGGCACAATGGTGGACGTTTTGAAGCATGTGAGATGCAGACAGGGAGAGGGACAGGTTGAAAATGTCCGTAAAAACACCAGCCAGTTGGCTTGCATACGCTCTGATGACGTGGCCCGGAATGCCGTCTGGACCCGCGGCTTTACAGATGTTCACCAGTCTGAAGGATCAGGTTACATCTGCAACAGAGATGGAGAGTAAACCATCATCTGTAGCATCGGCCGCGAGTGCTCTGTCCTCAAAACGAGCATAAAATGTATTAAGCTCATCCAGGAAAGAGGCATCGGTAGTCTTTGTAGTCTGTGATGGTGTTAATTCCCTGCCACATACTTCTAGAGTCGGTGGTGTTGAACTGTCCTTCAATTTTGTGCCTGTACTGGCGTTTGGCTGCTCTGATAGAGTTATGGAGGCATAACTGGCTTGTTTATGCTCCTCCTCATTCCCGGAATTAAAAGCAGAGGTCCACGCATTAAGTGCCGCGCGAACATCGCCGTTAACCCATGGTTTCTGGTTGGGGTAGATCTGTACTGTTTTGGTCGGAACAACATCCTCTACGCACTTCCTGATGAAACACGTTACGCTGTCAGCGTAAATCTCGATGTCGTCATCAGAGGCAGACCGGAACATCTCCCAGTCTGTGTGATCAAAACAGTCTTGTAGCATAGCATCTGATTGGTCCGACCAGCACTGGATCATTCTGAGGGCGGGAGCTTCCGGTTTCAGTTTCTGCCTGTAAGCGGACAGAAGCAGAACGGAGTGGTCTGATTTGCCAAATGGTGGGCGGGGAAGGGATTTGTAGAAAGGAGAATAGCAATGGTCCAAAACCGGTCCCCTCGTGTGTTGAAGCTGATGTGTTGGTGGTATTTTGGTGCGATTGTTTTAAAATTGGCTTTGTTAAAGTTCCCGGTAACAATGAACGTGGCCTCAGGGTGCGCGGTTTCCTGCTCACTTATGCTCCCATACAGTTCCCTGAGTGCCCGGTCTGTGTCGGCTTGTGGGGGGATGTACACAGCAGTGATAATGACCGCTGTGAATTCCCTCGGTAGCCAGAATGGACGACACAGAAGCACGAGATATTCCAGATCAGGAGAGCAGAAAGACTTGATAAAATGTATGTTCCTCTGATCACACCAAGATTTGTTGATCATAAAACATACACCACCACCACCTCTGCTTTTACCTGAGAGGTCTTTCACTCTGTCCGCTTTGTGCACGGAGAGCCACAAGGGTTTGATGGCTGAGTTTGGAATCTCCGCAGACATCCAGCTTTCCGTAAGACAGATAACACAGCAATCTCTCGTCTCTCGTTGGAAAGAGATCCACGCTCTCAGCTCACAGAGCTTGTTGTCTAGAGACTGAAAATTTGTCAGTAGCGGGGATCGATTTGTGCGACGTCTTACTCTGATGAGTACGCCGGCTCTTTTTCCCCTTTTCCCTCTGTGTTCCCGCAGCCGGGCAGCCCAGACAAAGGGCTCCGCTGGTGTGTTTGTAAACAGGAGGTCAGCATTGAGGAATTTGAAGTCCGTTTTCGGTGTGTAATTGCAGAACCAATATCCAAAAGCGTTTTTCTGTCGTATACAATAAGGCAGACAACATCCAAGACAATAAAACTGGAGTGTTGTGTCGGAGCTCGCAATGCAGCAGCCATACTCGGCGCCATCTTGAGTCCAAGATAATAATAATTTACAACAGTCATAATTATTAATAAATCATGACGGCATTCATCTCAACAACCCTTGAACGACAAGCTGGCATACATTTGATTGATATTGTAGCGTGTGTTAAGATTATGTGTGAGAGTTATGAATGTACTAATAATATAATGCACTTAATTTCGATTGTGCTTTCGTGTTGGATGATAATGGAAAGCCGCCCTTCCGGGGATTCGGTGTGTGCAGGTGCACGGCACGCAGGGGGGTGTGAGCAGGACTGTAGCAAGTGGGGTGAAATGTGGTAATGTTTCTGGCGGCCAACAGGTCCAGGGGGGGCCCACAACAAACTCTAAACTGTATCTTTGTAATATAAAGGGGCCCTGAGCAATATACAGTCAGGGGGGCCAGAATACCTTGCTACAGCCCTGTGTGTTAAAGAGAAGTGAGGGAATGATTTTGAAAAATAATTGTTTGTTAACTTTGTGTTGCCTCTTACCTGTTGTACAGCCAATTATATATCTCAGAAAATTAGAAGGAATACACTCATTCATTAACAGTGTTTGTTACAGTAATCTAGTTTCCTATGTTTTATTACAAGTAGCAATAATACAGTCCCAATTTTATGAGTCATGCCTTAATCCCAATAAGTAGTCTTAGCCATAAAATGCCCTAAAAATAACCTAAGGTGCCCCACTGCAAATTGACATTCTGGTAAAAAGCCAGTAAATCTGTGCTGTCTGTGGATACTTTAACTTTTTGTTGTTTCCAGGGGCGTAGATTCCTGGGGGAATGGGGGTGAGGTAACCCATTTTTTCAACTTTTCAGGAAATGAAAAGACGCACTTCACATCCTCAAATAAATGTTGAAGATAAAAAAAAAAAAAAAACATGCATCAGCCCATATACACAACAGCCACATTAACTATTTAAAGAGAAAGAAAGGACCATATTTTCTTTTGGTTAGGAAAAGTGGAGCCCCGCATTTTGGGATATATTTTTCCAGAAGTAGGCTACAAATAAAATTACATAACTTGAATGTATTGTTCATCTTTTATCTTTTTATTTTAAGATAGTAATAGAGCATTGCGATCTGTTGTAATTTGTCAAATATTCCAATACATTTCTTCTAATAATCCCATTAAGCACAAGTTTAATATTTCCTCCATAATTAATCAGAACAGCTAAATACATTTTCCTCATAGATCAATAACATGAAACGGCAGTGTAAAAGCAGTAAACACATCTAATTAAATCACTTCATCCCTTGAGAATTACCAATAAGAGAAGTTTGCTGTAAAATGTCATTAAAACTAATTTAAACTAATAATTGTACCCATAGTTAAATATAATATGTATAATATTATACATTTTAATTAATTGATTTCTTTATTTAATTTAGTAATTGACAGTTTATTGGGGGGTGGGGTGGGTTGGGCAGGTGTCATGGTCATCTGGTCACATGTTGTATACACAAAAATGCATCTCCCACTACAGCACCCCAACATAAATCATCTTCCACTGCCCTGAATTTATTATAAAGTGCTAATTTGTCTCACCTCTTGCAGGGAAGTTTAGACAACATCAGTATCATCATCATCTGCTTTGATGGCGCCCCCAAGGTTACACCAGAGGCACAGCAACATGAGGCAGAGCTGGAGAAAATCATTGAGCAAAAAGTGGAAGGTAATCGGACCAGTTTACTCAGTATAAATGTTGCATAGTTTGATAAAGAGGCATGATTAGATGCAAGTCCTCCCAAATGCGTGTTATATAAAGTCTCCAAATATCAAGAATTTTTTTTAATAATCATTTATTTTCCTATCACGCTACCCAGAAATCATTCACATAATCAGAGCTAAAGATCAGGAACTTGACCTGCTCTACGTGATGAAATTCCTGGCGTCTGAGAACATTCCAGGCCTTCCACCAGGGGGCGGCGTTTCATGCAAGTGAGTGGGACTGGAAGGGGATAGTACCTATTTATTTGCCCTTTACAATGTCTGAACTTTTTTATTTACTTGTTTATTTGTGGTGCCTATTTTGGGTAGATATAAAGAATACTTAAGTATTATTTAATATATAATTAAGGAGGGAAAGAAAGAAAGTCTAACATTGAAAATTCATCTGTTGCAAAAAACATTTTCAGTAAACAAACCATTCTGACTCTTTTTTTTTCTGTTGCAGGAAAGATTGCATAATTGCCGCGTATCAAAAATATGCAGCAGCCTTTAGATCTCTTTAGCCGATGGTATGTGCTGAAACTTTGACATTTAATTCATGTTGAAAATGACTTGAATTAAAATGTAAATGATACATTCCACACAATTTTATATGACAATCACATGCAGTTATTTGGTGTCAAAGTCACGAAAAAGTCATTACAGATAAAAGGCAAATCTGCATCTTTCAGAACATAAATAAAAGTATTTCTATAGTTATATTTAGATTTTAATTCTCATATATCTTTTTATATTAGGAAGGTGTCGGTTTCCCTGGAAATGGAATCAAGCCTTGCATCTCTGTAGACATAATAATCAGTGAGAGGAGGACATTCCTTTGCCACCTGGTTTACAGATGTCAAACTGTTTATCCAAACTGTTCCTTTTTTTAATCAATGTTGTTTATTGTAAACAGGTTCAGGATGTAGAGGTTAAATGATCAAAGACTTTCACGAAGGCAAAGCATTCTACATAGCATTGTTAAAGGTGCACTGCTTAAAAAAAGTTGTACTCCTTAAAGGTGCACTCAGTCATTTTTGAAGTACGTTGAAGTGACTTACATTGGCTTACAGTGACACTTGGCACCTGGAAGCTGCATCATTAAAATACAGTAGTTTTCGGTTACCAATGCCATTGTAGAAATGCACTATGCACAGTAAGCCAGTATTAGTTATATCCATGAATGAAAGTATCCAATACTTTTATTACTTTTGACAGTTACTGAGATTCAGCTGATCATGTGATCCTTACATGACTGCCCCCATGAGGTGCCCTGCCCCATGAAGAATAAATATATTTTATAAGGCTACTGATATGACTAAACTCATCATCTCGCGTGAATGGTCATGATTCCGTACATACAACTCTGGAAAAAACATTATTTTTTTTTAAAAGATGCAGTGTTTTCAGACCTTGAATAATGCAAAGAAAACAAGTTCATATTCATTTATAAACAACACAATATTAATGTTTTAACTTAGGAAGAGTTCAGAAATCAGTATTTGGTGGAATAACCCTGATTTTCAATCACAACTTTCATGCATGTTGGCATACCAGTCTTTCACATTGCTGTTGGGTGACTTTTTGCCAATCCTGGCACAAAAATTCAAGCTCTTTGTTTGATGGCTTGTGGCCATCTATCTTGATAACATTCCAGAGGTTTTTAATGGGGTTCAGGTCTGGAGATTGGGCTGGCCATGACAGGATCTTGATCTGGTGGTCCTCCATCCACATCTTGATTGACCTGGTAGTCAGTAAGGTCAAAACATAAACAAACAAGAACTAAACACAGACTAGAGTATCACATGCATAAACATAACAACTTGCAAAGACTGCACAGAACTCAGGGCATTATATACACAAGGACAATGAGTTAATGAAACACAGGTGAGGGCAATCGAGGACAGCTGGCAGTGATGAGGGCAGGGAATTATGGGAAGTATAGTCCGGAAGGAACAGATGATAGAGAAGAAACAGTGAATCGTGACACCAGCAGCACAATGCTCCATGCCACACAGCCATGTCATTCAAGGTGTGGATGGGTATTTTTATTTGGAATTTGGGAGAAATGTTTTCAGTACTTTATAGAATAAAACAACACATTTTCATTTTACTCAAACACATAACCATAAACAGCAAATCCAGAGAAACTTTGCAGTTTTGTAATTTTGTAGTGGTCTCTACATTTTTTTCCAGAGCTGCAAGTTTCTATATTACTATTAATTTCTTTAGAAGTAAAACTTTTTAAATGAGGAATAAAATGAGTGCTTAGAAACAAATATCAACTTTGAAAAATACATAAAAGATGAATTGTCCAATTATATCATTAACCTTATAAAAGCTATTTTATTCTACATGTAGAGGGTCCCCTTATGGGGGCTGCCATTATGCCATGTTATGGTCACATTACCAGCCAATACAACTCACATAATCTCAGTAACCACCCTATTATGGAAAATGTTCACATGTTATTAAATGAATCATGGCTAACGTCTCGGGTTACTTAACTGTAACCCCTGTTCCCTGATAAAAGCGGAACAAGATGCTGATTTAGAGCTTTGGGAACAATTTTAGGTGTGACCAGCTGTGTAACACGTCAATGAAATTGACCAGAATTTATAGCCTCTTCTGGTGTCATCATTGGATGCACCTGTAGCAGGGCTATAAATAGATGCGTCACAGGTGCATCGTCAGGTATTTTGTCTGAAGAGCAGCCTGCCGCATCACAAACATGCTGCAGAGGGACACCTCTAGCCAAGGCTTTAGAGGAAGCGACCCCTCTGGTAGAGTGAGCCCTGATAACTACTGGCGAAGCTTGACTGCGTGGCTCGTAGGCCAGGGCAATAGCATCCCTCACCCAATGCAACATAGTCTGCTTGGTGGCGGCCGCCCCCCTGTTGCGGCCCCCATGTCAAACGAATAGTTGCCCTGTCTTACGCCACTGGCTAATGCGGTGGACATAAGTCTGAAGGGCACGGACTGCACAAAGTCCGTGAAGTCTTTCCTGCTCCGGTGTTGTAAACGGTGGGAAGCAGAAGGCTTCGAGAGTGACCAGATGTACAGTCGAGAAAGGAACCTTAGGCAGGTAGTCAGGATGATGGTGCAAAATTCTGGGGAAAAATCTAAGCAGGCTGGTAAGACAGACAGAGCCTGTAGATCCCCAATTCTTTTTAGAGAAGTAATTGCCATAAGAAAAACCATCTTGAGAGTCAGAAGTTTATCAGACACTGACTCTAGAGGTTCGAAGGGGGTCTCAACCAGACCCTCAAGGACTATTTCTAAGTCCCACGAAGGGATCCTGGTCCTAGCAGGAGGTCCCAGTCGCATGGCTCCACGAAACATGTTCTATGGCCCCTTTGACCATGAGATTTTTTAGTTCTTTCCACAGTAGAAATGCTTGCTCCGGTTTCATGGTAGTGGAAACCACGGCGTTGAAATGTGGAGGACGGCGAACAAATTGAATTCTGTAGCTTTTTTTCTACTGTTCTTAGGACCCACATAGAAATACCTGGGATAAATTTCCACGCTGCCAGGTTCTCTGAGATGGGTATTCATTTTGACACTTCCTGTTGAGGGGATGTTGAGTGTTCCGTGTCCTGGACTAAGGCAGGAAGCAATGGTACACCCAATATTTCACTGGAAGCCTCTAACTCCCGAAACACCAGAGGCGGCGTGAATGGAGAGGTTTCGTTGGGGTATCGGGAGGGTCGAAGTGGATGATACATGCGCCCTGTCCCGATGGGGCTACCCACACAAGGCTGGTCGCAAGACCGTCAGGGTTTTTTCCTCATAGAAATGACTGCCCTTAGGTCTTGCTTTGGGGCTGCTGAGGGTGACGAGCTGGTCCCCAGTCTCTACGAGGGGGAGCACGACTCGCCATGCTTTGTTTCTGAGCCTGCCTTCTAGAAGGACTGGGGCGGGGCTGGGTGGCCGACAGCCTCTCACCCTGAGTGCGGCGAGGAAGGAATTGCCCGAAGGCTTCCTCGTGATAACTACATTCATAGCGTCACCAAATAAGCCAGAAGGCCAAACCGGGGCATCGAGAAGGAAAACTTTGTCCTTGTCTCTGATGCCCGACAGGTTGAGCCATAAGTGTCTCTCCATTCTGACTAAAGCCGACATAGACCGACCGGCCAATGGTGCGGGCCGACAGATCCATGGCTCGATGAAGCTCAGAGAAAGCCTCTTCGTCGACCATGGTGCCCGCACTCAGGTCCTTCAACAGATCAGCCTGGTACGCCTGTAACACTGCCATAGTGTGCAGGGCAGCACCAGCCTGACCTGCTGCCTGATAAGCCTTCACCACAAGCGTGGAGGTGGTCCTGCATGGCTTTGTGGGGAGAGTGGGTCTCTTTAGTTATGATGCCGAGCCAGGTGAGAGATAACCCGCAAGTGTCTCTTCTACCGGCGGCATCACTGGATACCCCCGTGCCTCGGCACCCACGATAGTCGAATATGTCGACGTCGAGGGCACGAAGACATAGGAAGTATAAGGTTTCCCCCATGAACAAGAGAGCTCGTCATGGAGGTCATCAAAGAAATGAAGGGACTGATATAGTGTTCCCTTCCCTTCCCTTTTTTTTTGGCCACCAGACTGAAATATGTCTTCTAGTTTGGAGCGTTTGGGGGTCTCTTGTTTGTGTGGCCAGTCTAACTGTAGTCTGGCCACAGCCCGAGTAACCACCTCGAGTAATTCCTCAGCCACTTTATTATTGTGCGTGGAATGTTCAGAGGTTCAGCATCCCCCTCGTGAACTGAAGAGGCGCCGAAGCGCGCTTCATTCTTACGAGAAGGATCAGCTGGATCTGGGGAGAGAGCGAGCGATACGGACAGACCCGTCTCTCGCTCCTCAGCCAGATCTATGCGAGAGCCCCACGATGAAAGAGTGGGTGCTGACTCTTGGAAGTCAGCGAGATGAGTGTGAAACATTTTGACTGTAAACAGATCGCAATGCTTGCACCCGCCCTGCCCCAACGCAAGAGCAGCATGCTCTTCCCTCAAACATACAAAATAAAACTGGTGTTCGTCCGTTTCAGCCATAGAGCATAAACATGGGAACACACAATGCTTGCTTTGTTTATCAGTCTTTCTTTTTCTTCTTTTTTTTTTTAAAGAAAAGAGAAAGAGAAAGGTTTCTGCGCACTGCCTAAAAATTTTAACTCCTAACAGTGGAAAGTAGAAAGTTCTGACAGTCAAGAAGCACAACACACACAGAATGATCTGAAGACAATAGATCTGACGATGCACCTGTGACGCATCTATTTATAGCCCTGCTACAGGTGCATCCAATGATGTCACCAGCAGAGGCTATAAATTCTGGTCAATTTCATTGACGTGTTGCACACATATTCACATCTGGTCACACCTAAAGTTGTTCCCAAAGCGCTAAATCAGCGCAGCATCAAAGTGTAGCTTTTTTACGGGGAACTGTGAATATTGAATTTCTACAAATGATGCCACATCCACACCACTAGGTATCAGTAAGTCCAAGACAACATTCATTAACCTGTTTATACGCATTTCCCCACATGCGGTGGTGATGTCACTCTGCTTACGTTTAACATATAATTTACAGTCTATAAATGTAATGAATGTTAACAAATTATAATCTTGTCAAAGGTCTAAGGGTTCAACATAGATATCTGATTTCTGTTTTATGATAGCAATGCTCCAGAAACAGCGAATTTAGTTATTTGTGCCAGGAGTACAAATGAAAACATACAATATCAAAATGGGACTTCATACATTTATTATGAAAACGCGATTGCCAGATGAATCCAGTCCGCCACACTTGGGTCAATCGTCCATGACAAGTGTTCATTGAAAAACATCCAATAGCACTTTTTGTCCATAAAAGTGATAAATCTGAGAAATATTTATATATTCTCTATTGTTTACATGAGATCTCGACAGAAAGAATTACCCTTCATCATCGTTCTTCAACAACCTATGCAATCTGAGCTGCACTCATCAAAACTGTATATTCTCTTATATATTAGAGTCTCGTAAAGAAAATGAGCCTGTCTCCAAAGTCTATTTTTTTTTAAATACAGCGTAGTTTTATTCATAATAGATGAGAAGGTCAGTAAGATTTTGTGTCATTTTGAATTTTACTCTGTATACCGGCAGTGATTTTCAGAGAAAAAAGTTTGCAAGAACCTCATTTTTTTTGTTAGATCATCTTCAAATTTGAAACGTAACTTCTTCAGACTTGTGGCTTTAAGATCATTGTATTTATGGGTTGTCTTGATACTTTTATTATTGCTTTTTTAGATTATAAAAACATGTTCAGCACAAAATATTTCCAATATTATAAACTTCAACTTCTCTAACTTTAAAAAATAACAACATATACTAATTCTGAAACTTGTGAAATAAAGCCCAAAGTGTCTTCTTTCAAAAGATACTACAACTGTGTCCATACTCCAAAGGGTCCAGTAAATACAACCATTTAAGTTCAGGTATGTCATTTTCATGGTTTGTGCTCAAAAAGGGGGTGCGTATCAACAGGTTAAAAAATACTGAGTGCACTTATAAAGATTCTGTACTTCTTGTGGTACTCTTTCAATTGATTTACTTTACAAAATTTAAAATTAATATCAAATGAATCCTTTTACAGAGCATTGTGCTTCTGGATTGATTCACAGTTAACAGTGTTAAAAATGGTTTAGCATCGTTCGACAAGGTTTTTATTATTTGCACAGATGTGTTAAAGATGAGCTAATTCAATGTAAAAAAAAAAAAAAGTAATTATACAATGCCTGTCTATGTTGATTGATGTTTAGTTCTCTATCTATCTATCTCTATATATTTGTTTTTTTTTTTGTTTTAAATGATGATTTTTATTATTTAAATTTACCAATAAAGATGTGATTGAAGAGGTTTATTTTGTTTAAGAGCATTTTCTCTTTATCTCTCTACGTCAGTTTGTAAGTGTTTGTTGTTATGAGATCCGAAGTTCCAGGATGAAAAGCCCAAAAGTTGTTTCTTTGTAATTTGTGTTTCTCTAGAATGGACATCAGTGGCACTTGGTGGTCAAAACGCAAAGCACACTGATTTACCTACATGCTAATCAACAAGTGAATCCAGCAGGTTTCTGTATCAAGAGAGTGCCTGATACAGAAACACTAACGGTAGTAACGCTAAAAATATATGCTGTAATAAAAGACAAAAAAGTTTAAGGCTAAGTTTTGCAACACTCACACACACACAAACAATCTCTCTCTCTTACACAAACAATTATAATTACAAAGTTATGCTGTTACTTGGCCAAAAGCCAATGTACCACAAGCTCTGTTGAATGTGTTAGTAAAGTGTTATGGGTCATGGCACCTCTATACTAATTACTTGAACCCTATATTTGGTGTTCCTGACATACCTTTACTTTAGACCAGAAGTTCAAGGATACAGGAGCATTTGGAGCTCACAGAAGGACAGCTGAACCTGTTTTTCATTTGCATTGACTAAACAAATGGAGTGTTTGTAATGGCAATAGACTGAAAACTGAAACAAAAGAAACCATCAAATTCAGAGATCTTTCACTTTAAGACATTCCTAACAGGTAAGGTGCAATTTATGGACTAGACTGAAGCTTTCTACAGCAATTTTAGGTGGAAAGGTCCTGCATGTTGTGACTAGAGTATACTGCTGGGAAGACTTTTCTACTGCAAATGAATAGGCTTGAATTTGTCACAATTGCTTTCCTGTTACAATGTACAGTAAGTACTGTAATTACAACTAATACTAGGAACCACTTGAACTTTATTTTAATTAGTATAGATTGTAACAATTATATATTGTTTTGTTGTTTATATTTTAGCTGACTAGATTAAGAGTTTTCCTTAAAAGTATAATTTAAATGGAAAGTTCAAACAAAAATTTTAATTCTCTCATCATTTACTCACCCTCATGCCATCTCAGATGAGTGACTTTATTTCTGCTGCAGAACACAAGCAAATTATTTTAGAATAATATCTCAACTTTGTAGGTCCGTACAATGCAAGTGAATTGTTACCGAAACACTGAAGCTCCAAAAAGCACATAAAGGCAGCATAAAAGTAATCTGTATGACTCCAGTGGTTTAACATGTGTTTTGGTCACCATTCACTTGCATTGCATTGACCTACAGAGCTGAAACGTATTTCTAAAAATCTTCATTTGAGTTCTGCAGAAGAAAGAAAATCATCCACATCTGGGATGGCATGAGGGTGAGTAAATTATTAGAGAATTTTTTTTATTTTTGGTTGAACTATTTCTTTAAGGCAAGTGCTCAAATGGACAAACAAACAAATTATTGTGAATGTAACAAAAAAAACAAACAAAAAAAAGCTATTGTGACAGTAATGATGTAATTTTATAGACAAAAGACATAATTGTTCAGAATTGAGAATCTATTTTGGGTCTGCCATGGAAAAGACATCTGAACAATATTCATCATGTATGATTTGATATGCTCTCCTCTCCATGGCTCCTCAAATATCCAGTGATATCAGATGCCTCTACATGTTGAAGGTGATCCAGGCTATGGCAGCACAACACCTGGAGGACGATTCCCCTTTCTGGACGGGTCAGAGACTGTTCCTCTCCTTATCCCTGAACCAGAGGTCCATCAGTACATCTGGAAGCCCTTGAGCAAAGAGGAGTTGGAGAAGTGCGCTGGCGGACCAGGATGGAAGAAATTTCGCTCTCGTATAGTTCTGGTCTTTTGGATCAGTTGGCTGATTATGCTCGGCACTGCAATCGCAATAATCGTTCAGACCCCAAGGGCTGTGTATCCTTCACTGCGCTGGTGGCAGAGGGATGTGTTTTTTCGCCTGCAGCCGGCACTCTTCATGGATGTAGACAGTACAGAGACCAGCAGTATCAGTAGTAAGTAAGGTAGAATAAACAAAAACAGAATTGACAGACGTATCAATAACAGCAATTGGCAGATTAGGGGAATGTGGAACATTATAGATACACTTTTGTGACACATTAGCCTATTTTTTAAGGCAGATTTTCATTTATTTATTAATTAATTTATTATTTTTGCTCAGAAGTTTTAGATATGGAAGCCAGATAAATAATAATACACATAAATAAATAAATAAATTAAAGATTTTGAATGCCACCCAAACTCGATCTTTCATGGGCTGGAGATGAACATACATTATTTCACATTAGTTAAGTTCAAATACGACCAACCAAATACGTCTTTATTGCTTGACATGTTGCTGAAAAAAAGAGCAAATACTTCTAATACTTATGCCATATTTCTCATATAAGTGCTTGATTTTTAATTATTAATCATGCAATACTATATTGATTTTTAATAGTGCATAATTATATACAACTTTTCATTTCAATTAATTTAAAAGCTTTTATATTTAAAATTAAGTTTTTAACTTATAAAATTATGAAAAATCTTGTTGTGGACTTATAAAAATCCACTTACGCATCAATATATCAGCTTTTTTATATTTAATATTTTATTATGTTTCCAGCAGTCCCCTCTCGTTTTTCTTGCTGTGTAAATGTGTAAAATCTTTCATTTCTTCATAATTGTACTGTGATCCCTTGTGCTGTGTAAATCATGAGTTATAATTCTTTATGATTTCATAGTGATCTCTTGTGCGGTGTAAATGTGTTTCAGTTTATTCATATTTTCATTATGATCAGCCTTAAGCTGAGAAATTGATCCCATGGACTTGCTCCATGTTTCACATGATTGGCTGTTTGTTGCAAACGTCCCTCATTCGTGTGCACTAAACTATCATTTTTTTAATCCCCTTTCCTCCCCAGTTTGGAATGCCTAATTTCCAAATTCCTCGTGGTGGCACCTCAAAAAAAACCTAGCATGACATTTTTTTTTTAAATGCATCAAATGTCTATATTTCACAAAAAAATCTAATTGTAATTGCCCTAAATGTTATATTTAGCTCTCCAGCAAATCACTGTTTGTCCGTATTTAGCCAAAGTTAAAGCCAACACAAATTACAAAGTTAAGCCAAGTTCCAAAAACGTTTTATGTAATTTCTAAAGACTTTCAGGTCCTAATTAGTTTTATTTGATTTACTTTCACATCACCTCTACTGCTCTCAAATCAGTCTGTCTACTCAACTTTAATCGTGACTGAAATTACACCCACATGTGTTTTCGTTGTCAACTTAAGAGGGAAAGTTGTTTAAACAGAACATCAATTTGACATAAATCAGTACAACTTTTTAAATGAGCTTAATGTCTTTTTAAGTAAACCTGACTTACTTAGTTCAATCAATTTATTCTAATTCAATTCAAAATAAATATAGAGGTTCAATGACTAATATTACCATTTATAATTATTGATTACCATAGAAGAAGATAGGACTATCCCATTGTCAGATGTAAAATAAACTGCCATTTGTTGTTAGATGGCGAGCTGATGATCAGAGATCAACATCTGATCTCTCATCATATACAGACTTAAGCTTGTCAAGGAGCTTGTCCTCAACATTATTCACGCTTTGAATGCGTTGAGCTTTGAATTATTGCTACATTACAAATAACTGAAGTGACAACGAACACAACAACCAACAGCATTGATAAAAGCAGCAATAAAATTGTAAGACAGTTACACTCAATATGCACAATTTATTTGTGTCGCAATGCATTCTGGGAATCAGAATACATGAATGTGTTGTGCGTAGTTCTCTAACATTTTCTTTTTTCAGCTGCATAGTTTAATAATTTTCACAACTTGTAGAATTGAGTTATCTCAACAAAATCAATCCAGGGCAGTTAAACACTACATTTAATGCTATGATAACTAAAAGGTGATACATTGTATTCTAAAGCCGCTTTTTGTATTGTCTTATCAATGATTAACTCTTCTGCCACCAGAATGTAATGCATTTTAATTATCTGAATATTTTTTTTAATTATTATATATACTGATATATATATATATATATATATATATATATATATATATATATATATATATATATATATATATATATATAAAATCAAATGTAAAGTTGCAGTTTCATAGACTTGAGAGTGAGAGTTTCAAAGGTGAAATGTGTGTATGTACTTTTCCAAACTAAAAATACTTCCAATCCCAGATTAATGTGCAGAGACTATAAGTAAGCCATTTGTAGATTCATTTTTTGTGACTATCAAAACATTGCACTGTTTGTTTGAGCAGCCCATTTAGTCTGACATTGCAATATTGGCTCGACCAATGGTGTAAGTGTGGGGTGGGACTATCTGTTTGTACAACCAATAGAAGATGGGAGGAGCTTTCTGGAATCTGTTTATTATGTTATTCTTTTTGCAATTCCATTTGGTGGTGCTAGTGCTGCAGAAATAGAACATTTCAGCTAATTCCATTACTAAAGCTGGTATTATGGAGTATGTCTCTCATTCAGAGGTGTCCGAGCAGCTGCCGTATCTGAATTCACTGGGGGTTGGAGCTGTGATCCTTGAGGGGTTGTTCCCACATGACGATTCCCCATTAAACCTAACAGAGATTGACCAACAGCTGGGTACTCTTCCACAATTCAAGCGGCTTATTAAAGAAAGCCATAAAGCAGGTAGATTGGCAGGGTGAATTATCTTTACTACTGCACTTGCTCTTTTTTTTGTATTTGGTATTTCTGACATTTACCATCTTATAACCATGAAATGTTTTGAATAAATACAGAATCTCACTGGTTTGGGTCATGATTGTGCTATGCTTAAAAGTCACTAGATGATGTGGTTGAGCCATATATTATCAGCCTAGAATGTCATCAAGAGTGGCCTCCCAAAACGCATTTGGATACTTAGAAGTGTTCGACTGTCATTGGCTAACAAAATATCAAATCAAGTTGCATCTGCAAATAAATAATGATGCTCGTCCATACTTCAATTTTATGAGGCATTTCTGCAATTACTGTACATTTAATCAACTGTTATCAAGATGATTTTTAGTAAATGTTTGAAGTCAGTTCCCCTCAAGTTCGTACAGGTGTCCTAGCAGAGTAACCACATGTGTAGTTCAGCACATTATCTATGGACATGTTCCACAAACACTTAACAACTAGAAAGTGTCCAAATACTTTTTATATTAATTTTGAGAAGCATATCTATTGTTTTATCATTTAAAACCTAACAAACTTATTTTTGTGAAATGGTTTACTTGACCAATACTTTCTCTACCAGTAGAAATAATTAAACTTATCGATTTCAGACCATTTATAGGCAATGTTAAAGGGATAGTTCACCCAAAAATGTAAATTCTCTCATCATTTATTCACCCTCATGCCATCCCACATGTGTATGACTTTCTGTCTTCCGCTTAACACAAACGAAGATTATTAGATTATTACGAATAAACTCTCAGCACTGTTGGTCCATTCAATGCAAGTGAAATGTGACTAAACCTTTTAAGCTACAAAAAGCACATAAAGGAAGCATAAAAGTAATCCATACGACTCCAGTGTTTAAACCATGTCTTCAGAAGAAATATGATTAGTGTGGGTGAGAAACCACTTATTTAAGTCAATATTTCAGTCCTTTGTTATTATAAATTCTCCTCCCTGCCCAGAAGGTGACGATGTGCATAAAGAATTTGAATCTCCAAAAAGAAAAGAAGAATGTGAAAGATAAATTGTAGATTTATGGTTAAAAAAGGACTTAAATATTGATCTGTTGATCTATCATTTCGCTTATGAAGATATGGATTTAACCTAAGTTTTGGTCACCATTCACTTGCATTGTATGGACCAACAGAGCTGAGATATTCTTTGTTTGTTTTCTGCTGAAGAAAGAAAGTCATACACATATGGGATGGCATGAGGGTTAATAAATGATGAGAGAATTGTCATTTTTGGGTGAACTATGCCTTTAATTATCCACTTGACCTACCTGCTTTGGTTCAGGTGTGAAAATAATGTTGGACCTTTGTGCATTGGACCTGTCTGGGCAGCAGAGTAATGGCACTGAGCATTGGTCCCATACATCAGGGCACATGCAGGTAATGGATGTTCACTCTCAACATTATGTAAAACAAGACGTTTCACAGACAAAAAAAAAAAAAAAAAAAGATACCATCACTGTACCACATTACAATACTTTTTATTACACGATAGTAGTTTTTGTTCTTTATTTCCAGTGCAAGATAATTGGGTTATGTCATAATTCTGCCCACCTTTGGTTTATTATTGCTTATGTGGTAAAATATCTCTCTCTCTCCAGGACTCATTGAGGTACTGGCTGGAGCAAGGTGTTTCGGGGTTTGCAATCTGTGACACAGACGCTGTCTTCACTGCAAAGGTAAAACCATCTGAAAACAGACTGATGTGGTCTAGTTGTGTGGAAAAATGTGTAGGTGTTCGGCTTTGAGAAATGATGTGGTGAAGGTTGTATATTTTATTTATATCTTTGTTTGGAGCGAGTTCCCAGTACCGGGTTAGAAATGAATGTGTATTTATGGTTTGCAGACACTAATGGAGTGGAGTGTGCTGATGCAAGAGTTCAGTTCACAGGATGATGAAAGGTATTGCCACGTGAACAGAAAGTGGCATACTTTATGTCTATTAATAAATAAATGTGCTTTAAGTAAGCCATGGTTACATGAATTAGTTATTTATGATTATTATTATTTTTAAAGAATTTTGATGGTGTGGCAAACAGAGAATACTCTTCCAGCGCTCAACACATCCAACCTTGTTGTTAACGGCTCACTGGTGGAGCTGGTTACAAAGTCACTGATCCCTCCGTCACACCATCCATTGTCGGTCCCTGAAGTGGCTGAATCCATAGAGGCCAGTCTACAGATTGCACAGGGAGATTGGCTGAGCTGGACTGTGAGTGGGAATTTTCCAATTTATTAAAGAGCAGATGACTCTTGTAATCTTGTAACACAGGAGAACATATGCAATGTGCATACCATGTGTCATATGTTTGCACCAATCACAGGTAGGTGGAGGTGTACCATGTGAGCTGCAGAGAGCCATTCTCGTCCTAATAATGACTCTACCTGGAACACCCATAATAAAATTTGGAGATGAGGTCAATCCAATTCAGGTTAGATGGGGAAACCCTCTTCAACTTGCCAATGTTGTGGTCACAATTTGAAGTAACAATGTATTATCTGTTGTGTTTAGGATGGTACTTTGAACACGTCAGCAGTAAACCAACAGGTGAGTTTTGTTACTTTTTCACTGAACCTGAAAGGGACAGTTTACCCAAATAAAATTTATTTCATCATTTACTCCCTTTCGAGCCATTCCAAACCAATTTGACTTTCTTTTTTTTTTTGTGGAAAACAAAAGGAGATGTTTTAAAGAATGTTACGATCCTTGAATTCCATACAATGGCAGTTGGTGGTGACTCATTTTAAAGGTTAAAAAAACACCAAATGTATCATAAAAGTAGTCACTGCAATTTGTGCGTCAAATTCCAAGGCGTACGATTTGGTGAGAAAAAAATTAAATGTGTAAATGCGTAAATTAAATGTGACTTATTTCACAGTGAAAATCTTGACCACTGTCACAGTTCTCCTGTGTGTGTAAGAGCAAAAGAGAAGGTCTTTCAAAATGGCTTGTGTTCATGCAAGAACTTGTGCTGTTCACTTGAGAAGCTGTGATGCTCACGTGAGGACTGGTGCTATTCACTTGAGGACTTGTGCTGTTCTTGGGAAATCTTGAGCAGTTCATGTGACAATTAGTGATGGTCACGTGAAATCTTATGCTGTTCATGCACAAACTTGTGCATTTCACGCAATGTGAGAACTTGTGCTGTTCACGTAGCAACTTGTGCTTTTCATGTGATAACCCAGTTTGTTTGTGTGAGAACTTGTGCTGTTCACTTGACAACCTGTGCTCTTCATGTGACAACCTGTGCTGTTCTTGTGAGAACTTGTGCTGTTCACTTGACAACCCGTGCTGTTCGTGAGAGAACTTGTGCTGTTCACTTGACAACCTGTGCTGTTCGTGTGAGAACTTATGCTGTTCATGTGAGAACTTGTGCTGTTCACTTGACAACCCGTGCTGTTCATGAGAGAACTTGTGCTGTTCACTTGACAACCTGTGCTGTTCACTTGACAACCCGTGCTGTTCGTGAGAGAACTTGTGCTGTTCACTTGACAACCTGTGCTGTTCGTGTGAGAACTTATGCTGTTCATGTGAGAACTTGTGCTGTTCACTTGACAACCTGTGCTGTTCATGTGAGAACTTGTGCTGTTCACTTGACAACCCGTGCTGTTCGTGTGAGAACTTATGCTGTTCACTTGACAACCTGTGCTGTTCATGTGAGAACTTGTGCTGCTCACTTGACAACCCGTGCTGTTCGTGTGAGAACTTATGCTGTTCACTTGACAACCTGTGCTCTTCATGTGACCACTTGTGCTGTTCACTTGACAACCTGTGCTGTTCATGTGACCACTTGTGCTGTTCACTTGACAACCCGTGCTGTTCGTGTGAGAACTTATGCTGTTCATGTGAGAACTTGTGCTGTTCACTTGACAACCCGTGCTGTTCATGAGAGAACTTGTGCTGTTCACTTGACAACCTGTGCTGTTCACTTGACAACCCGTGCTGTTCGTGAGAGAACTTGTGCTGTTCACTTGACAACCTGTGCTGTTCGTGTGAGAACTTATGCTGTTCATGTGAGAACTTGTGCTGATCACTTGACAACCTGTGCTGTTCATGTGAGAACTTGTGCTGTTCACTTGACAACCCGTGCTGTTCGTGAGAGAACTTGTGCTGTTCACTTGACAACCCGTGCTGTTCGTGTGAGAACTTATGCTGTTCACTTGACAACCTGTGCTGTTCATGTGAGAACTTGTGCTGTTCACTTGACAACCTGTGCTGTTCGTGTGAGAACTTGTGCTGTTCACTTGACAACCTGTGCTGTTCGTGTGAGAACTTATGCTGTTCACTTGACAACCTGTGCTGTTCATGTGACCACTTGTGCTGTTCACTTGACAACCTGTGCTGTTCATGTGACCACCTGTGCTGTTCGTGTGAGAACTTGTGCTGTTCACTTGACAACCTGTGCTGTTCACGTGAGAACCCGTGCTGTTCACGTGAGGACTGGTGCTGTTCTTGGGAAATCTTGAGCAGTTCATGTGACAGTTAGTGATGGTCACGTGAAATCTAATGCTGTTCATGTACAAACATGTGCCGTTTATGTGAGAACCTGTGATGCTCACGTGAGGACTGGCGTTGTTCATGCTGCAACTTGCTCTGTTCACTCATCAACTTGCGCTGTTAACACAACAACTTCCTTTGTTCATGTGACAACTTGGGCTGTTCCTCTGAGAACTGCTGTTCATGCGTGAACAGAGCAAGTTCATGTGACAACTTGTGCTGTTCATGTGAGAACTTGTGCTGTTTACGTCAGAACTTGCGCTATTTACAGTTCGTGAGAACTTGCAGTGTTTCGATTTTGCAAGGTTTAAATGCGAGAAATTGTGAACAATCTTCTCTTGTGCACTTATGAACATGTATAGGAGATCTGTGGTTAAAGTAAAGATTTTCATTGTAAAATAGCAAACATTTTGTGTTATTTCTCACCAAAATCTATTGTATGTCTTCAGAAGACTTGGAATATTAGTTTGACTACGAATATTACACACTTTTGTGCTTTTTTTGTTTTTTACACTTTGGTGTCCAATAAACTGCAATTACACAGAAATTATTACACAACAATATTTAAAAATATTTCCTTTTGTGCTCCAGAGAAGAAAGAATGTCATATGGGTTTGGAACGACATGAGTAAATTATGACAGAATTTTAATTTTTTGGGTGAACTTTTCTGTGGAGTATTCATTTTCATTCACACGTTTGTCTTTATTTGAATGAATTTTAGTGTCTGGGACAGCTGAAGCAACCTCTAGCTCTCTTCCACTCTCTGAGTCAGTCACGTGCTCGTGAAGAGGCTCTGCAATTTGGCAGTTTCTCCTTCCTCCCCTTCAATGCCACCATGTCCTCATCCACCCCAAATTCCACAGCCACACCTCCTTTAGCTTTTCTGCGCTCATGGGGCTGCGTTCACTTCCTGGTGATTTTTAATTTGGGTTTTGAACCTCACACTCTGGACCCTGATTGGGCTCCAAGTCTCCCTAAAGGTGGTGTGTTCTTAACCAGCTCGGGACTTGACCGACTAGGCCCTGTGTCTCTTCAGTCAATCAAATTACAGCCACACGAGGCCATTGTTATAAAACTGTTTGAGTCAGACAACTTCTGAGTTGTCATCATAAATGTTTTCTTTTTGAAGGCCTAATGTATCCCATTAGTAGGCCGAGACAGAATCTGCTAACATTTTTAACATTTTCTGAGCTGATTTTTGGAGAAATATGGTAAAAATGTGTTAAGCTGAGCTACTGTAAGAATAGGGGAGATGTAATGCAATTGTAAGTTTCTTTAATCACACTCTCAAGTTAAACTAATGACACTTATTTAGCAAATGCTATCAGTAACGCTCTCTCTCTCTGCTTGAAAAAAGGAAGCTGGTTCTGAAAGAAGTGTTCATCAAAAACTGCATTGTTTATGCCTTTGAATTCAAACATATCTTATGTCTAGGTTGTAGGTTAAAATAATTAAGGTTTAATAAAACATGACAGATACTTACACTTTAGTTAACAACTAGCATACTAAATTTTTCATAGCAGTGAGGTCAGAGATAAAAATTTTGAATCTTTAAAATATGTCATGAACATTATTACTTGAAATTACCCAGGCGAAGACCTGTCTAACCCATTTCAAATAATTAAAAAGAAGGTCCCATTTAGACTTGCTTTAAATGGTTCCTGACAACTAAATTTGTACCAAATAAAAGTGACAACTATTCAGTACTTTTTCTAAGCTTATTTTCGAAGTAATTATATTGTTACTGTGGTTTTTGAACATTTGATTTAATATTTTTTCCCCCAAGTGGTACAATTACCTCCAGCCACAGGGAATTTTGCAGGTGCAGATTCCATGTCAGCCTCCCAATGATATGAAGATGGGATAGAGGGTTTTAGGTTATGTACAGTAAAATGTGTGTGCTGTATATTTCAAAAACAAATTAAATGTAACTAAATTAATAAATATTTGCAGTGGGACTGGAGTGCGTTTTGTTTATTCCCGAATAGGATTAAGAAAACATATACAGGTGAGTCACATGATGCTATGCGAGTATCTGACATGTGAATGCCATGTTCTGCACACTTGGCTAGTTTTAACACTTTTAGTGACATAAACCGGTGACATGCTCAAGCTGACACCCCCGATAAGGCCCCGAGACAGGGAGTCAATTTGGTCAGAGAGATGAGGGAAATACGGCAACAGATGTTGAACATGTCAGCGATGCTGATGAAGCTCATTGCTGATTCGGAGGATCTTGCTGTGATACGTTGATTGATCACTGAATGGAGACGAAATACTCTGAGGTGGTTACAAGAGTGGGTGATGTTGAGAAACAGATAGTTATCTGGAGTCATCGGAGAGCTATGTTTGATCAAAACAATTCTCTTGATTCAGAGATAAACTTGGAGGAGCTTGGTGAGGTAATTAAGGCTTTGCCTATAGGCAAAGCTCCAGGGCCAAATGGCTCACCACTGAGTTTTTTAGATCTTATGCTACAGTATTGGCTCCACTTTTGCTAGAAGTTTATATGGAATCATTAACCCTCTGGGGTCGACGTATTTTTGCTGTATGCTGTATTTTTTTGTCATTACAGCGGAAACAACATAAAATACTCCATCAATTTTGGGGCATACAGATAAGTGTAAGACATCATTAGAGGCTATAAAGGGTCTACTTTGATTTGTGTACACTCATAATAACAACAAAACCTAAGAAAATATAAAGGGTACGCTTTCAGCTGTCTCTGTGTTCGCGAGCATATTTCTGAAACACGTCACAAAAATGAACTGAAACTCTGCGAATACTTATCATACAAACATGAAACATATGTCTAAAGAAAGCTTAAAATGGCTACTTTTAAATAAAATAATTCAAATTTAAAACAAATATTTTGGCTAACTGATTAAGTAAATATACAAAATCTCTTATACATATAGATCAGGTGGGGTTTATTCGGGGCCAGATTATATTTTAATATTAGTCTCTGACCCTACTAGATCTGTGCCTTGCCTCCACAGAATTATTAATTCTCAAGTTCTCAGGATACAGATTTAATTGGTCTAAATCTGAAGCTTTGGCTCTGATTAGTTAATTTTGACCCTTTAATAAAAAGGTTTTTGAGCGATGTGTGCAGGTGTTAAGTTTATCTATGATTGGGAAGGTTAATATTATTCAAATGAATTGTATTCCAAAATTCAAATACCTGCTACAATCTCTCCATTTAGGTCCCCCTCTCTAATTTCCAGCAATTTGATAACATAGCAAAGTCCTTCATTTGGAATGGTAAACGTCCCAGATTACATTTCAGTAAATTGCATAGGCCGATTGACAAAGGTGGGCTAGGCTAACCCAAGATTCTTTTTATTATTACGCATTCGGTCTCAGACATTTGTCCCATTGGTCGCTTCCACCTGAGAGAGCCCCTCCCTGGTTTTGTATTGAACAGGAAGTTCTTGCACCTATTTCACCATTGCAAAGCCTTTCTATTAAACTATCCAGAGAAGTTAAGTTACACCCTGTTATCTAGCATTTGCACACGGTATGGGCAAAAGTGTCCAGAGTGTTTAATTCAGATATTTATTTAAATGTTGCATAGAGCATATGGCTGAACCCAAAGATATGTTCCCTTTCTGCTGGACAGAGTGGATTGTGAGGGAGGTTAATATGCTCGGTGACCTATAGGAGAGTGGTGTGTTAAGATCCTTTGAAAATTTGGGTCAACATTTTGGGATTCCCAGGTCTCAATTCTTTAGGTATTTACAGCTACACCACCTGCTTTGTACTATTTTTGTGAGTAGAAAACACCCCCTGAAGTGGCAGATACTCTGGAAGTGGTGATTACTGCTTTTGGAAAAGGCCATGAGGCATCAATGTGTTACGCCCTGCTAATTCAGTGTCTGGGGGACAGGGCTTTAACTTCTCTCAAGAGATTATGGGAGAAAGATTTAAACTTTGTATTGGAGGAGGAAGTGTGGGCTTTTAAAGAATTCTAAAAAATTTCATATTCGATTGGACCCCCTCTAGATTGAATAGGCTTGTTCTTAAAAACACACCCAACTTGTCAGTGTCATGATCGGTAGTCAGATCATTCTGAGGGGACGGAAGTTGGCTGGTGCGCCCTCATTTCGGGAGTGATGCACGGAGATGGGCAGGGTGACGGTATTTGAGAAGAAGTCCGATAGAAGGTTAGGCAACCTGGGGGTGTTCAATATGAAGTGGGAAGCAATCTGACCTTATATATATATATATATATATATATATATATATATATATTTGTTTTTTGTGTGTGTAATTTGGCTTTGAACACAGGGATGTTGGTTGGGGGTCAGGGTGGGGTTGGGGATTGGGAGGGGAAGGGGAAGGGGAATAATGGGGGTTAAAAAAGTCTGTGCATATAGGTTTTGCTTTTCTGTTTCATGTGTTAGAAAGAATCAATCAAATGTGTTAATTGGAAATAAAAACAATACAAGTTTATATCAATTGAGCCAACTGTTACTTTTTTACATTGTAAATTTGTTTTCAATTTCAAATCAGTTTTATAAATATAACCCTCAAACCGCATGGACCATGTTAAGTGCTTTTAACTGTGATCACAATACCGATGACATATATCTTGCTCTGGTTCTGGGTTGCTGTCATTATTTGACATCTTTGTTCAATGTGAAGGCCCATCCATCGTCATTTTACTATTCTTGCCAAGAAACTGTTTTAGCGTCCCACATATAATTTATATGCAAACAGCCAAAATACTACGTCAATTTGGTATTGGTTACAGGAAAAACTACACAGTTGTGAGCAAAGGTTGCGAGTAACTGCATGAAATTAGATATGGCAAAAGCTTAAAAAAGTGACCACAAATCCAGCACAACATTCAATTGCTTGCATCCCCATTTCTTCTCAGCTGAAAATGCATGCCATTAATATCTGAATGAAATGAGGGGAAGGAATCCAGCATTTAAAGATTGACTCTGCTATAATTGATGGTGGCAAATGTGCGTGTGTGTGTGTGTGTGTGTGTGTGTATATATATATATATATATATATATATATATATATATATATATATACATACATACACATACAGTATATACATACATACAGTATATACATACTGTACATGACAGAAATGCCCTGTTGATGAGAGAGGTAAACGGAGAATGACCATACTGGTTCGAACTGACATAGTCTATGGTAACTCAGATAACCACTCTGTACAATAGGGGTGAGAAGATGCTATTCTGAGATGCGTGTTGGCGCTGTTTTGGCAGCATGAGGGGGACCTACACAATATTAGGCAGGTGGTTTAAATGTTGTGGCTGATCGGTCTGTCCGTCTGTCCATCCATCCATCCATCCATGATTGGGGAGTAACGAAATACATGTAATGTGATTACGTATTTAAAATACAAAATATAAGTAACTGTATTCCACTACAGTTACAATTTAAATAATTGGTAATTAGAATACAGTTACATTCAGAAAGTTTTTTGATTACTGTAGAAATAACTTTGCATTTTATTGTCATTTGTTTCATTAAATATTTAGTCCTTTCAGATGGAAAACATTTATACATATAAATGATGTGATCCAAAGTGCATTTGAACAGCAGTGAAACACTTTCTTATGATGTGTTACATTCATACGAGCAGAAAGTAAGTTTGAAGTAAGTTTGGAGCAGAAGAAATAGAAATAAACCTTGTGTAAATTGTTAGCTTTACGCTAAGCTAAAATTATATTTCTAGCCATTTTACATGCACATGTTACCAGACACGATCATATTTTTATCAAGAAAATTCTCATTGGATCATACTTTTTTTTCCTTTCTAGTAAGACCTTTAATATTAGAGCAAAAATCATATTCTTGATAATTTTTGTATCGTTTTCTTAAAAAAATATCTAAAAATCCTTAAAACAAGATCAGATTGATTTATCTTGTTTTAGAAACAACACTGCAAAAGATATTTAGGTTTTTCAGAGAATGTATTTTTAACATGTGTATTTTGTTTTTGTCAAAACAAGTGAAAAAAAAAAAAATCGACCATTGCTGAAGAAGTAATCCAAAGTATTACGTTACTGACCTTGAGTAATCTAATGAAATACAAATTACATTTTACAGCATGTATTCTGTAAACTGTAGTGGAATATACTTCAAAAGTAACCCTCCCAACCCTGTATATATATATATATATATATATATATATATATATATATATATATATATATATATATATATATATACACACACACACACACACACACACACAGAGTGGCGCAAAAAACATATCTGCAAGCTATACAACGCAGGGCGGCGCCGGCGGCTTTAATATCAATCCATATTTTTAAAAAATGGTCAGTAAAGCGAGGGCAGAGTTTTGTTTCTGTTTCTCAAAGGTGACAGCTTGCCCATACATGGAATTATTCAAATGCATTTAAATCAATTGTTGTGGTGTAAGGCCATTCTTTTCCATCCATCCATCCATCCATCGACAACCGCTTATCCTGTACAGGGTCACGGGGGGCTGGAGCCTATCCCAGCTAACTTTGGGCGAAAGGCAGGGTACACCCTGGACAGGTCGCCAGTCCATCGCAGGGCAGGCCATTCTTTTATGAGAACAAATTGAACTCCAGCATATCTCATCTTCAGATGATTACAAACAGAATTCAATAAATTCATGTCATTAAGCACAAAAGGATATAAATAAATTACTCAATTGATTATACATTCTAACAGATATTGAATAAACGTCCCTTTAATTGCAAAGTGTTAAGTCATGCAACAATTAAATCCTACAATGCTTCAATACATGTTTAAATTCAAGCTCAATTCAAATTTTAAGGAGTTTATGTAAGCATACTTTCTTTTAAGCTCTGCTCTTGTTCCTTTTCAAGTCTTGCAAATCAACACTGTATATAGTTCAATAATACCACTCTATAATAGGTGCCAATGACAGGATTAATGTTTATTATTTCACTATAAATTGCTGGAAGGGTTTTGGCAGTGAAAGGTCAACTAGTGCAGAAACTGTAAGAAACTGCAGACTGTAAAAACATCTCTAGCATTAATAAAACTTGATAGAGAAGTGATTTTCTCAATCCCATTGTACAGTGCATCCGGGAAGTATTCACAGCGCTTCACTTTTTGCACATTTTGTTATGTTACAGACTTATTCCAAAATGGATTCAATTAATTATTTTCCTTAAAATTCTACAAACATAATGACATCGTGAAAGATGTTTTTTTGAAATCTTTGCAATATGCAATTCTGAACGAAGTATGAGATAAATTGATTACTGAATTAATAAATTAAAAATACGCACATGGGGTTCTGGGTATCTCAGTGAGTATTGACGCTGGAGTCACAAGTTAGAATCCAGGGTGTGCTGAGCGACTCCAGCCAGGTCTCCTGACCAGTCAAACTGGCCCAGTTGCTAGGGAGGGTAGAGTCACATGGGGTAACCTCCTTGTGGTCACAATTAGGGTTTCTCGCTTTCAAAGGGGCACGTGGTAAATTGTGCGTGGTTCGCGGAGGGTAGCATGAGCCTCCACATGCAGAGGCTCTGTGGTGTCATGCACAACGAGCCACGTGATAAGATGTGCAGATTGACTGTCTCAGAAGCGGAGGCAACTGAGACTTGTCCTCCACCACCCGGATTGAGGTGAGTAACCGCACCACCACGAGGACCTAGTAAGTAATGGGAATTGAGCATTCCAAATTGGGAGAAAAGAGGATACATTTTTTTTATGAATAAATAAAATACACACATGAAGTGAGAAAAGAGACCGAACCACATTTTTAAATCAATGAATTAAATATTTAATGGATAATATGGTTGCTCAATTTATGTCAAGTGTCACATCAATATTATCCACCATTCTGAAGAGCATCTCTTTAAACTTTGGATCTTTGCACTTTCAGCAGTCTATAGCATACAAGACAACAAGGTCAAGCTGGATACATTTTAATTGTTTACAACAACAGAATAAATAGCTCTCATACAACAAGAAATGTTTCTGATCAACTTAGAAAATTTGAGTGAATCATTATTGTGTATCATTTAATATTTGCTCATACAAGTAATATTAAAACTGATCTATAGAATTTCATGTTTACAGTTATGTGCTTAAAACAAGAAAATGAGTTGCAGAATGTGGCCATAACAGTAAAAAAAGACAGTAAGGGGAATGTCACAGCTTTCTGCACTTAAAGAAACCAATGTAAACAGTCATTGCAGAAACAAGCTCTTGCATGTCTAGTATATGTTGTGTATTAAGCGCTCAATGAATGGGAAGAGATCAATTTAAATGATCCCTTTACACACATTCTGCCATTTCCATTTCAGACTAATAAATCAATCCAGATTTACCCTGTAAATCAATAGTACTTTCAAATGAAGGGTTTCCAGGGACATGCATGACTGAATGGCTCAGTCCATCATTCACAGATTCTCAGTTCACAGTTTTTATTGACTTAATACAAATCCTTAAACAAAATTGATTTGTTCACTGAAATGCACATTTGTATCCAATATTTAAAATAAGCTAAATCATATGCGTGTGTATATGAAGGCACAAGCCCAGGATGGTATCCACAACATTAAATTATAATATTAAAATGTGGGTCTCAAATTCGGCAATGGTAGGTCGAAAGTTCTGCTGCTGAAATCGGTCTGTGCTTACTGAAATTCGAACCACTACCCCGAGTGGCCAAAGCTGCGAGTGTTGTTGAATGTATGGGCAGGTGCAAGCTCCAGTTTCTGAGTGAAATGTCCACAGAGGTACCAAAAGCGAGCAGTATTTTTAATTGGAAATGATGTCATACAGGAATACATATTTTATTGACTCTACCCCCAAACTCAAACCCTGAAAATTCAACCTCTGACCGCTCACTATCGTTGAAGTGATGGCAAGTATACTTCCTGGTTCCTACAGGACAAGAAACCAAATCTCAGAGGTTGCTTGTGCAAAACACTCCTAGTAGATCTTTAGGGAAAGGTGACTGTGTCTGAACTGATACAAAAATGTCTGATGGGGGACAGCACATGTCGGTACACAAACATTTGGAAACAAGATACTTAAAAACCTCTTTTCAGAAAACCTGTTTAACTTGTTTAGAAGTATGGTGGATATTTTCCATGACGGTTATTTCTATGGCTACATTTAAATTTAAATAAAAATTATGGGATGGACTCCTAACCTGTTTTATCTACAGATGTCCCTCTCACAAAGTGTCTTATGAAGAACAAACGTGTTTGGACTCAGGGACGGCTCTAGGGTCAATGGATATCCATAATAAACAGGATACACTTTAAAATACGTGTTTAAAAGTTACATCAGCAAAAAGTAAAAATCTTTCAGTATTTTTTGTAAAAAAACAAATAAATAAAATGTATGCCTGAACATAAAATGCTTTGGATTAAAAACTTTTCAGATCTACCAACTGCTTTATTTCACCACTATAGAAAAATCTTTTCTTAATAATACTGCTCAGTACTATTATAATTTGTATTCAAACTCATTGAACACACAGTCTGTGTTTAAAACACAAAGACAAATCCAGAGCTAAGCAGTATTCCTTGTATAATTAGGAATCTGCCTACAGACCATCCACAATTTATATCATATTCATCAATCAACAAAAATGCATGACCACAAAGTGAGAATACCAGACATTTCCAGATGTTAGATTTACAAACAAAAAATAAAGCACAGGTACTGCAGCCATTGATGATAGGAAAGTTAGTCCATTCCTCTGTCATATTATGTTGACAGTGAATCCCAACTTCTTTCCAACCACTATAATTTTCGAAGCATTTTTGTGAGAATAAATAAATAAATAAATACATAAATAATAAGATTCTCTACAGTAGAATATTCACTCTACCGCCATCTTTGCTCTCTCACTGCTACCATCAGGCAGGTGGTATCGCAGCATCAGGATCCGCACCAGCTGACTTCATGACAGCTTCTTCCCCCAAGACTTTTGAATTCTTGATTGATCACGATACAAATATCAGCACCACATTATAATAGCCTCAGACTGGACCCACATTTTATACTTCACTTTCAACTGACAGCTGAATGTCAACACACTTCATATTTATTTCCATATTTATTTCCTTCTTATGTTGTGTATACTGTATATTGTATATTATTAGGTGTATATTGTATATTGTGTTGTGTTACAAGATGTGTAAATTGTGTTATGTGTAAATCAGATGTTTATTGTCATTGCCATACTGCTATGTTGCTTGGAACCGCACCCAAGACATGCACCCACTGTTGCACTTGTGTGTGTGGTTGAGTGACAATAAAGTGATTTGATTTGATCTGGAAGTCTTGCAAAAACATCATATGCATCCAGATCAGATAAAATGAAAGCCTGTAAGAATCTAAGCAATCCGCATGCAGATTTCAAGGAAACAGAGTGTTAAAATAGGTATAATCGCTCTGTGTGTGTGCGTGTGCATGCGTGCGCGCGGGAGGGCTAGTCAGAAATATTGCTAGCTTTTCTTCCTCACACATAGAAATCAGAGAAACAAGTAATTTTTTTAAACGACACAAAACATCATGGTTACTGTTGTAACTTGCATTCCTCGAGGGAAGGAACGAGACATTGTGTCGAATGAAGTAACACAAGGGGTCTTCCTGGGACGCCAAACGTACCTCTGAATCTGAGAAAAGGCCAATGTTAAGTTGGCAGATAGAATTTGCATGCCCCGCTACGGACATACGGGTATAAAGGGAAGCGGGTCAGCTAGTGCCAGTCAGGATTTTGAACTGAGGAGCCGAAAATAAGGTACGGCTGTTTACAGTGGTAGGTCTAGTGCTGTGGCAGGAGGGACACAACGTCTCATCCTTCCCTTGGAGAACGGAGGTTACAAAAGTGACCATGATGTTCCCCTTCTGTCACTCACTCGACATTGTGTGGAATGAAGTGACACAAGGGGTCCCATATAAAAACGCCACGCACTGACCGTGTTACGTGAACTGCCGAGACAGGTGCAAGCAGGCTACTGCATGCTAGAGGCAACTGTGTCAGATGCATGTAGCCCTCCACAACGCCCCCAAAGAGGTGTCACATACAGACCTTAGGTTCCCCGCACCCCTGAGGGGGGGAACAGGTGCTACATGACTAGCATGGGAGAAAGCCCGGCAGCCACGCCTTTTCTCTCACTATGTCTCTAACATAGGACGTGAAGTGGCTGGGGCTATCTTAATGCTATGAAATCCATCAGGGAAGGCGGTCTTTCCCGGTCCAGAAAGCATAGGTCTGTCCAAGGGTTGAAAGTCTGATCCAAGAAAGGGTGATTGTCACACGGTATGTGCCGTGGCGCCATGCCCATCTCAGGACTCGAGTCTGTAGCCAGTGCTGTGTGGTCTCATATGGATCAACCCGAGTGTCACGGCCACGGCTGAGGA
The DNA here is from genome assembly GCA_032164185.1 of Moxostoma hubbsi. Lineage (NCBI taxonomy): Eukaryota > Metazoa > Chordata > Actinopteri > Cypriniformes > Catostomidae > Moxostoma > Moxostoma hubbsi. The sequence goes on along the minus strand of JAVLUX010000030.1, from coordinate 11,998,498 downwards.
TACCATATGCCCTAGAAGCCTCTGGAATTGTTTTAGAGGAACCGCTGTGCCAGGCTTGAAGAGAGCGAGGCACCTGAGCACTGACTGAGCGTGCTCGTTGGTGAGAAGCGCTATCATTGAGAATGAGTCTAACTCCATGCCGAGAAAAGAGTTGCTCTGAACCGGGACAAGCTTGCTCTTTTCCCAGTTAACCTGAAGCCCTAGACGGCTGAGGTGCCTGAGCACCTGGTCCCTGTGAGCGCACAGTAACTCTCGAGTGTGGGCCAGGATGAGCCAGTCATCGAGGTAGTTTATGCGGATGCCCACTTCCCTTAGTGGGGCAAGAACTGCCTCTGCGATCTTCGTGAAGATGCGAGGGGACAGGGACAGGCTGAAGGGGAGGACCTTGTACTGATACGCCTGGCCATCGAATGCGAACCATAAGAAGGGTCGGTGTCGAGGCAGAATGGAGACGTGGAAGTAAATGTCCTTCAGGTCTACCGCCGCGAACCAATCTAGCTGTCGAACGCAGGTATGAATCTGTTTCTGCGTGAGCATTTTGAACGGAGTCTGTGTAAGGCCCGGTTGAGAACTCGCAGATCCAAGATTGGTCGCAACCCACCGCTTTTTTGGGTACGATGAAGTAAGGGCTGTAAAAATCCTTCTCCATCTCGGCTGGAGGGACGGGCTCTATCGCATCCTTGAGGAGCAGGGTTGTGACATCTGCTTGTAAGGCGCTGGCTTTCTCGCCGTGCACGGAAGTGGAGCGAACACTGCTGAAACGAGGCGGGAGTCTGGCGAACTGAATCGCGTAGCCGAGTCGGATGGTCCTGGCTAGCCAGCGCAACGGATTGGGAAGTGAAAGCCAGGCATCCAAACTGCGCGAGGGGCAATAATGGGATGATCGCTTTTGACATACCGGGCGGGGCTTCGCAGCAGAGGGAGCAAGTAATAGCGCGTCGGGAGGCAGAGGAGTGTCCCGAGGTTTGGGTGCTGAGAAAAGATTCAAAGGACTTACCTTGCTCTGTGCACCCGGTAGGGGGCGGGTTAGAGACTGATTTAGAGGTCCTAGAGAGGCGTCTCCGGAACTCGTCAGCGCTGGCCTGCCGGGGCTGAGCAGTCGTGGGGCCAGAGGCGAGTGAACTGCATCCGGGGAGCCTGGCTATAGCGTTTTGGGGCTGGGGTGCCGTGAGAATGGCACGCACCGGCTGGATGACCCAGGGAATGAGGAAATCGCTCTTTATTGAGAATGTGGGTGCTGCAGCCCGAAGGTGGTATTCTCCTCCCTGTTGTTTAGTAAAATAAAAGTTAATAAATATGCATTCCTGTTGACTGTATTACATAATTTAAATTCATAAAAATCAAAATACAACTCGCTTTTGGCATCCCTCTGTGGACATTACAAACAGAAACTGGAGCTCACACGTGACCATATGTTCAGCAACACTTCGAGTTTCGACCACTGGGGAGCAGTGGTTCGAATTTCGGTAAGCACAGATACCAATTTGTTTTACATTTTTTATAAAAATGTGTCTTGAACTGTCTCTCTCTTTGGTAGAGTTCTCGTGAACTACTGCAAAATATTACTTGTACAATGCTGCTTATGGATATTTTTTTGACAAGAACAAAATTCTGAAAGAGAATAGGACAAACAATGGTGTTTGTTGTTAGGAAATTCATATTCAGATTGTGGATTCATATACAGTACAAACATGTTTAACTTCCACATGAGGTGGTGTGAAGTTTTATATTTGTGGTTGCATGGAAGGAGGTCAGAGCAAACTGAATTTGCTAAATAGCTCCTGAAACTGGAAACAACACAATTAAAACTATATATGTTTTAATAAAAGTTATTTGCTTAAGTTGTTTGCACAAAATAACATAATTGCTTTTGCCCTGGCATTATCAAACTTCTAAGCTGCACAATGACATAATTCTCCCAGTTCACCTGCACCATGCATTAGGCATGGCATTCCATACTCGTTTTATGCCTGATACTCTTTCAAATGTGTGTTGTAAGGTTAAAGGAATAGTTCACCTATAAATTTAAACTCTGTCATCATTTACTATGCATCATTTTTTTCTTAAGCCATATGACTTTATTTTTATTTTTTTTTAAATTGTGGAACTCAATCATTAATAATTATCACCTAGACAACATTTTTGGCACTTCTTTTTCAACAGCCATCAGTCGCCATCCACTTCAGTTGTATGGAAAATAATTTGTATAATTTGCTCAAAGAACAAAACTCTTTTATTCTATGGAAGAAATAAATCACAGGCTTCAAGCGACATAAGTAGATAATGAACATGTTTTCAGATTTAAACTATCCTTTTAATTTCTAACAGGCAATCTGTCCATAAAGAAATAGTTCACCCAAAAACTCTAATTCTCTCATCATTTACTCACTCTCATGCCATTCCAGATGTGTATGACTTTCTTTCTTCTGCTGAATGCAAACAAATATTTGTAGAAGAATATTTCAGCTCTGTAGGTCGTCACAAAGCAAATAAATTGGTACCAAAATTTTGAAGCTCCAAAAACACATTAAGGCATACAGAAAACTCACGGTAATCAAAAAGATGATTTAACATATCTCACTGAACTGTTACTGTAAAACTCTGCAAAGACATCCAATCAAATCTTGTTCAGCAAGTCTTTTGCTCGTGGAATTACAAAAAACATTGATCTTCCTCACACTATGATGCTACCAATCAATGAAATAGAGCCAAATGTTTACGAGATCTCAATATGTTACTAATACTGTCATAAATTATCTCCACTGAGTGAGACTTTTGTTCTTTCATTTATATTGTTTGTGCTAAATCAATTTTAAATAGTACTGTAATTTATACTTTGATCCAGAAATGGCTTCAGAAAGAAAAGGATACAGACAGAGAGAGATTTCCACAAAGACGTAATCCTGTAGGTTCTGCTGTATGTTAAAAGCTTTGCCTGGAGTTTTTCTCTCATCTCTGTTTCAGTGGTCTTGGTTTAAGATTTAAATTTAGGTCTGTTTATACACAAAGTGATCACTTTGCTTCAGAAGACCTGAATTAAACCACTTGAATTGTATGGATTACTTGTGTTGGAGCTTGAAAGTTTGAAAAGACCCCATTGACAAAAACACATACGGCCTTCAACAAGTCTTTGTTTGGCAAAACAAATGGGATGGCATGATGAGTAAAAGATGTAGCCTACTCACAGCAAACATATCTCAAACCAATGATAAACACTCAAAATGTGTGCTTTGCTAAGAGCAGTCTGCCAACAATAGCCATCTCTCAACTCCAGAATATGACGATGCAAAGTCCCAGCTACACGTCTGTTGGGTTTAAACAGACAACAGTGAGAAGCCTGCAGCAAAAGGCCATCTGAAATCAACACCTGAATCTGACTCAAGACTGATAGGATCTTACCAGATGTGCTTTTATGTGCAGCTGGAAGTTTGAATGTAATACTGTAGACATGATAACTAAACTAGAAAATCCCCAAAAAAGTTACATTTATTAACTTTTAGGAGTACACTAGTATTCTGTATAGATGGCCTCAAAGCTAAAATATATGAATTATCTGATGGGCATATTAAAGGCATTGTAAATATGGTAAATCTTGAGTACAAGTACATTTGATACCAGTATTCACAAACTGTAAACAAAGCCACATTATGTAAGAGTTTGTGATGGGTTTATAACATAGACCATAATGTCTAAGAGGAAAGGATTTGGTCTGCTTCCTTATGAGAAGTGCTGTGTAGTCATTTCTCGTGGCTCCAGGGTACTTCTCAAATATTCATAATGCATGCTGATAGACAGCCACAATCGATGTCCCAATGGACTCAAAAATATGCACGCACACACAAAAAACAGATGCACCAAAACATTATCTAATTTCAGACTTGGAAGTTGTGGGCTGATATTATAGTATGCTGCCTCTTGCTGTCTATGCTTTCAGTACAAACAGTTCTTGGAGACAATTATGGAAAGCATGCACGTTTGATGTACCATAGTTTTAGTTCAGACTGCAATATCTCCCGCTTCCTCTTTGGACAACAAATACAGATTCACCCTGTTTTCAGGAGTCTTTTAGAGACGGATCAGGTCTACTGAAGCATAGTTCAGTCAATCTGTTTACTTCTAATTCATAATGTTAAAGGAAACACTCGGATTCACCTTGTAGGTCTAAGAGGAACTCTTGAAAAATAAAAAATAGAATTCAAGTTTTAATTGATTATATATATATATATATATATATATATATATATATATATATATATATATATATATATATATATATATAGTGATAATTATTTTATTACAATTTTGTATTTTATTTATTTATTTTCTATTTGATTTACTCCCATTTTCTTCCCAATTTGGAATGCCCAATTCCCAGTGTGCTCTAAGTCCTCGTGGTGGCCAAGTGACTCGCCTCAATCCGGGAGGCCGAGGACCGCGTCTGGGACCGTCAATCCGCACATCTTATCACGTGGCTTGTTGAGCGCGTTACTGTGGAGATGTAGTGTCAGTGACTCTAACCTCCCTAGCAACTGGGCCAATTTGGTTGCTTAGGAGATCTGGCTGGAGTCACTCAGCACTCCCTGGATTCCGTCAATACTCTCTGAGCTAACCAGGCCCCCAGTGATATGTATTGATAATTTATAAATAACTAAAAAGTTATCAAAGACGTCTGTTTGTCAAATTGAAAAGTTAAAATGTATTTATTAACGTTTTCATTTACATTTTATTTATTTGGATAAATGCATTTTATATTTTATTTGTGAATTAATACATGGATTTTTTTTTGTGGCAGTCCTATTTTTCTATACTACTCACATTACAGATTTCAGTAGTTTCACAGTCATTGCAACATTTTGTCCTGTTTACAGTACACTGGTCTTAAGTGACCAATGAAACATAAAGATCATCTTTAATCTTCAAAGCACGACATAGCCAACTCAAGCAGGGCCGCAGCAAAGTAATCTGGTCCCCCATAATGTATATTGCTCTGGGCCCCTTTCCTATTAAAAAAAAAAATACAGTTTAGAAGTTGTTGTGGGGCCCCCTGGACATTTGGGCCCTTAGAATGGCTACCACCTTTGACCACACTAGCTATGGCCTTGAACTCAAGAACACATATTGCACATACAGTATTGCTGCATCTGGCAGTTTCCCTTTTATTGACCAAAATGCAAATCAATGGAGAAATGTGTTGTCTGGTTTTTTGCATTTGTGTCTACAGCTTAAAGTGACATGTATTCCTCATATTCTGATTTACAGAATAATAAGAAAAAACTTAACCCATTTAAAAAAGTGACTGTAATCCAAAATATATAACATTAATTATATAACAATAATATTGTTTCTGTTTGAGGAAAAACATATTATATTACAAGCTATGAGCAAAAATAATATACAAATATTAACATATAAAATACAATAATTATAAATCAAAACAACAAATTGATTCCAGTCAGAGAATGAGCAAATGTATTGCATTTATTTATATTTTATATACACAACCTTTTTCATGGTTACGGATGTTAATTCGTTTACGAAATTTGGATTTAAATTTTTAGGACATGAATTATCAAGCTAAAACTGTATATATTTATTTATTTTATACTATTTTATTTATTTTATACTACTATGGCATCGGTGTTTCTCAGACCACGAACAGAACATAAGGGTCAATACTATATTAGATATTGTATATTTATTTTCTATTAGATATTGTTTAAGCCAGTGGTCATAAGACATGAGGGATGTTTGTGGCATTGTCAGATGATCATGCAAAATAAATAACGTGAAGTGAGTAAATAGGCAATAAAACGTATTTTTTATGTTGTTTACAACGTATATATAGTACGTTGTTCTGCGGTCTTCCGTTAAAAAAAAAAAAAAAAAAAACCCAGAACACATGTCTCATGCAAATCATTAAAATGTGTAAAAACTGAGCAGTGAATCTGTCAGCTGCACGCGCGCTCTCTGCTCCTCCTCTTTCACGCGCCTTCTTTAGCAGCCGCTGGAGGGAAGAAGTGTCACTCATCACTTCAGATGGAGGAATGCACTGTGTATGAGAAGCTGTTGTTATTTTACTGAAGTTATTGATATAACTAACGGCTGAGTTCGTCATACTGAGTCTCCGCACAGTCTCGGAGCGTTATAACTCGAGTGTGGATTTGTTTTTGCGAGTGAAATCTGTGGGTGGCGAGAACTGGACTGACTAGTAAGTAAACGAACAACTTTTTTAAAGCATTTATGAAGAAAAAGCTACAGAAGAAACGAATGAAGAATTTTTTTTTTCATATCAATGACACTTTCAATTGTTGTGTTTGGAGTGACCGAAATGAAAGGAATGGACGGTCGTGATTAGACGCGGATGGATTTCCTGCGGACAGGTGCGTACTGACGTGTGACGTTTCAAGATCGATGCTTTATTGCCATGACAACCTACAGTAGTCGTGAATTAATTTCACTGTTATTAGTTAATGAGTAACATTAACACTAAGTAAGGAAGTTATACATAAATAAGACAACATAAGACAAATAATACAAATTAAAATCACACAAAGTCCAGTCCTATGAGTCTGTAAGTCAAGATACAGTGTGATCCAAAAGTCTGAGACTACCAATACATATGCTACTCTTTTGCATACATTTTTCTCCACACGTTATTATAAGCAGCATAACAATATGAGGAAAAAGTTTAAATGAAAAATAGTATTTGGTATGCCCCCCATTTGTTTGGACAAAGCCTGATGATATTTTGTTATCCAGCATGATTTGAGAAGGTTTCAGATGGCATCTATGTGCTTCAATGGATGCAAGGAAATCTGACTTTTTTTTTTCCTTCTTTTTTTTTCCAGGTTTAAAAATTCAGTGTGGTCTCAGACATCTGGACCCCACTGTACATTACATAAAGCAAGAACAAGAAATAGATTGAGAAACCTGTGCAGTCAGAGCTTATGTAAGATATCAATATATTAGCATGTTCAGGTTATTGTTAATGTGCAATTTTTGTTAGTCTTGAATAAAATGTTTGAATAAAAGCAGTCAATATAAATAATGTGTGGTGATAACAGAAGCAGTGTGTACTCTGGAAATTATGGAAGTTCAGTGTCTTTAGAGCAGCGGTTCTCGACTGGGCTCTACAAAAAAGTCTTAATTAAAATCAAACATTGAAATAGATTAAAATTGGCATTCTACATACGTAGGCTTAACAATATGGAAATTATGCATATATGCTGAAAAGGACAATTGACAATTATTTAAATGCATAAACAACAGCAGATGTTTGATTTACTTGTCAAACACATGGAAGAAACAAACACAGAGCTAAATATTTTATTAGTATTAGCCATATTGCCATGATGGATGAATTTAATGATGCCAAAATACTGTAGAGTTTGATTGGACATGCACAATCTTTGATGTCAACAACAAAAATATGAAAAGCGTTTTTCTCCCCCTTTAAAAAAAATAAATAAATAATTGTTTATTTTGCTATCCAAACTTTGTCCAACTATGTGTTTAAAGGGATAGTTCAAATAAAAATGAAAATTCTGTTGTCATTACTCGCCCTCAGGTTGTCTCATATGACTTCCTTTCATCATCTAAATGTGAAAGCCTCATTCCATTTTATCACATATTTGTGACTATCAGAACAGATCTGCGACCAATTTTTGGGTCGGACTCACTATTTGAGAACCACTGCTTTAGAGTGTACATTTTATTTAGGCAATTATGGTTGTGGTTAAATCTGAAGGAATGCTTTCTCTTTTACAGTTTCTTTGCATTCTCAAAGAAAAGGAACTCCAACTCTAGTGGAATAGACAAAACTGCCTTTGCCCGATCCCTACCTCTGGGGTCAGGGTTCAAGGGCAGGGCAGTCTAATCATGCTCTCAAACAAGACATGTGAGAACATCACTCGAATCGATGTGAATGGGAACCCCGTGATGAGCACTGTAATGTTTATTGCTGGGGTGGTCGGCAACCTGCTGGCATTGGCTATCCTAGGGGTCCACCAGAAAGAGCATCGCACCAAGTCCTCAGTCTTCTGCATCCTCGTGACAGGCCTTGCTCTGACAGATCTAGTGGGAACGTGTTTACTCAGCCCTCCGGTTTTCATTTGCTATGCTCAAAGCACATCCCTTGTGGGTCTTACGGGAAATCGGTGGCTGTGTGGACTCTTCGCCTTTGCCATGACGTTCTTCGGCCTGGCCTCTATGCTCATACTGTGTGCCATGGCGGTGGAGCGATGTCTTGCCATCTGTCATCCTTACTTCTACTCCAAACATGTACGGCGAAGCTTCGCTAAAATTGTCCTCTTCCTCATCTATCTCTTTACCTTCGCTTTCTGCTTGCTACCCTTCTTTGGATACGGACGGCACAAGCAGTACTGTCCTGGGACATGGTGTTTCATCAAGATGGAGGCAGAAGGAGAGGGTGAGGACGAGGAGAGACGAACGCTGGCCTTCTCTCTGTCCTACGCCGTACTCATGGCGCTTCTCATCGCTGTAGTTTTCTTGTGTAACGGTTCAGTCATCGTCAGCCTGTGTCGCATGCACCGGAGCCAAATTAGTCGCCGGGGTTCGGTGGTGTCGGCCGTACGAAAGAAGAGGTTGAGTACTTGGTTTGGACAGGGAGAGGAAGAAATGGACCATCTATTCCTGCTGGCCTCCATGACCTTCATCTTCGTCATTTGCTCCTTACCTCTGACTGTGAGTACAGGAAATATTCTATGATCTTACCTCTGCTGAAAAGACCGGTACATAAACCAGGCTAGTTTACACAGTATTGGTTAGTACTGGTTTGGCACTGGTCTAGCATAGTGGATCAACATAGCATGGTATTCACCAGCAAAACGTAGCTATGTTGGACTTTTCAACAGTGACATCACTCTGAAATGCTTCCTTACACATAGATTAACGTTAGTCTTGTACCGAACTTCATTCTCTCATTTTGCCAGACTTTTCACTTCCACATGACTTGCATCAGGCCATCAATCAAATGCTGCTTTGATTTCCAGATTAAATGCTGCAGAGAATGTCTTGTTTAAAATTTTACCTTGACATTGCCCACATTATGATACATAATCTGAATTGTCCAGAAGTCACTGGCTGCTGCTTTGAAAGGTCAGCGGCAAAGGGGGCAAACTTGAAATTATTTGAATTTTGAGCACTCTGCGCAACACTTGATAGGAGCGCAACATGGTGCCATAAGTAATGCTGAAGTTGATGCTTCCCTCTATAGAGCTCAATGTATTCTGCAATGCTGACTCAAGTCATGTGGAAACCCCTTTATGATCAGGATCAGATCAGTGCAGCTTGTTGACCATTGAATTTAGCGGGTTAAGATAGATAAAAAAAAGCCTGGTTTTAGCCTAGGTTAAAGTTACTCCTGGACCAAACCTTATTCTCTCAGTTTGCCAGTCTTTTTACTAAAGGTTAGGATCCGATCAGAATAGGATCAGTGTTTGTGGAACAAATCCTGTGTATCTACCCCTGTCAAGTAGCTCTTTCCCAGCCCTTGACATCATTTTAAACTGATGTAGTAGACTGGAAATTGCAATGCTTGAACCATAATTGCTTTTAAAACAAATGATTCTGCTTAAAAAAAGTCATTCAAGCTGTCTTTGCAATGTGGTAGTAAATTATTCACAGTTGTGGATTGTTTAGTCTCCAGATTAAGGTCTTTGAGTTCAAGATTTCCACACTATAAGAAAATAAATCTTTCGTCTTTGTTAATGAATTTCACCAACACACTACTAATAGTTTATTTATACTGTATGATTAACCAAACAAAACAAAAAAAGTTTGCTTTTTTGGGGGTGGGGGGTGGGGCTTGGACAGATTTTCAGACCTACATTGCATAACAAAGGCTATTATGTTTTAATTGTAGCCCCAAATGCCAGTTGTTGTGTTATTTCAGCACACCTTCAGTGTTACATTTTAAATGTAGAGGAATGCTACAAACTTGACAACCCTGGAAGACTGGATTAGACTAGCCCTGCTTTGCATATGTCAGTCTACAATCAAAATAGTGTTTTGTAGGAAGTGTTTTCCTAAGGATCTCTATTTTTGAACATGGCACAATTGGAGTGATATTTATATGTGAAAGCCTAATCTGTATGTCTAATTCGTTGCTTTTTTAATTAATGGTGTTTGCTCTTGCTAGCAATTATCTCTATTGTGATATCACTGTTGTAATAGTCATAAAAAGTAAACACATAAATTAATGAATGAATCAATTAAATATTTATTTGTGTGCCAGACCTTAATCATACCTCAAAACTTGTGGCTTGTTGAAAAGAGTTATATTATTACATTCCTTTTTTAAATGTTTTAGTTTTTTTTATCCCCTGTTCTCCCAATTTGGAACCCTCCCAACCCTGTCCTGATCCACGCACAACTTACCACATGCCCCATTGAGAGCGAGAACCACTAATCGTGACCACGAGGAGGTTACCTCGTGTGACTCTACCCTCCCTAGCAACCGGGCCAATTTGGTTGCATAGGAGACCTGGCTGGAGACACTCAGCAAACCCTGGATTCTAACTTGGATTCCAGGGGTGGAAGTCTGCATCAATACTCACTGAGCTACCTAGGCCCCCATATTATTACATTTCTGAGTGATCAGAATAATGTCTGGCTGATGACAATACCTGTAGACTCGGGCCAGTAAACAACTTGGCGACCACTCAGAGCTAACTTGCAACCACCTAGCTATGTGCTATGTAAGGGATAATGTATAGTCAAGCTGGATGTTTTTGTAAAATAACCCCGACCCTGAAGGTGTTTATTGTGCTTTTAAAAACGACCTGTCTGTACATTATCCTGCTTATTACAGGGCTACTAACCAAATAAATGTGTACATTGTATATTGATTTCAGTTTAAATTATGTAATTATGTGAGAAGAAATCGCTGAACAGTTGAAATCCACCTCCAGTTTGCGTCAGAGTTCTTTTGGCATTTAGTTTTGTAATTCCTAATGAACGTCTCATTATGCATCTTATTACAAGACTACTTACAAATAAATGACAAAAAAATGTATTTGGGTTTAAAAACGTTTATCTGCTTGTAACGGATTGACCTAATTATTTGGGGTGCCAAGCAGGTGATAAAACCTACTAAATATCTTCAATCTTTGAGTCAGTCAACCATACTCAGATTACATACAGATTCACACATTTAAAGAAGTAGGATCCCTTAATATGTGGATGAAGTATTAACACACAAACAGTAAGGCTCAATTCACATAAAATTATAAAATTGTAAAATTATTTGGGGTGCAACCCACCAGTTTCAGAATTAATTGGACATGCAGTTCACATTAACAATTCTTCACTGAGTTCACAATTCAGCATAGTAGCTTATACCTCAGAGTTAATATGCACTTAGGCCTTTAAGAATCCTTAAATCCATTTAAACCAGCATTATGCAAACCAGTTCACTGTGCAGTTCTTTCAGCACTTCAAACAACATTTACACAGTCCCATGGACACTCAACTGGCAAACCCAACATAAGAATATAAGAAAAAACGGTTCAGTTTTTTGGTCCGGTTCAGTCAGTCAGTCAGACAAATGATCTGCTCTCCATTGTTGTTTGGACCATCAGTAGCTTTCTCAGTGAACATCCAGCAATCTTCCAAAAAGTTCCATAAATCCCAAGGCAATCATTGAACTTTACGTTCTTCCTCAAAGTTTTTTTGTTGTTGAGATATACAGGGTTTAACTTCCCACATCTTTCCACTGCACAATGCATTGCCCTGAACCTGCCATTTTCAAACTCTCTTAAGCCATGTGCTCCAGAACATCATGCGACTCAGACTCATCACAAGCTTACTTGTAGAGATCGCACAGTGATTCGAAAAGCAGAAACGATGGCTTGCAGTACCCGGATTAGCGGTCTGATACATAGAGGTATGGTTGTTACGGATAAATATCAGACTGCTAGATGGCGCCATCGACCAATCAGAATCGAGTACTCCAGAGAGCTGTGTTATAAAAACCATTAAGAACACCTTACATGCCACATAGCATTGCCTTAGCAACAGCCTAAAAGCCCTAGTATTGTAGAAGGACCACTCTAAAATGTGTTTTTGTGTTAAAATCATACAGGCATGTATAGATGGATGTAAAAAAATATATAAATCTTCCCTCAGTCAAAGAAAGCAGTTGCAATAATACATTTTGAATAGAGGATAGAGATCAATCATACAATGTGCTGTATTTTTTAATTTTTTGCAAGTACAAAAAGACCCATTTGTAACCTCAGTTGCATAGATTAAAGTGACAAGCATTTAATGATATTTTATAGCTGTTAGAGACAACCTAATGACTGTTATAACTCTTCATGCTCTCTCTGAGTCTGTCTGTTGGATTGTCTCTGTACCTCTTTCTGTCTCTTGCGATTCTGTCGCGATTCCACAAGACTTCATGACAACATTTGCACCCTCTCATCATCTCTAGTGAGCAGCGCGACAAAACAACAGTGCTGTGTACACCAGCTCTGATCTTTCCACGCTGTATTTTAAAAAAAAATGTCTGTAGCACAGAACACGCTTTATTTATGCCCGCTACGCATGCGTCACCTCTTTTCCCAGCATTTGAGTGGACATGTGGCGCCACATAAGTTAACGTGGTTCCAAAGCGCCTTTATACTATATAGTTTTTTCCTTCTAAATTTTCATTATTAATCATCGTGTGAGCCTTTAATAATGAACAATTAGATTTCTGTTCTAATTTTGTGAAAATTTATCAGATGTCATCTCTGGCATGGATGAAAGGAAAGAGAATACAATTACTTTAATGAAAATATTGGTTAATTCTCAGGGACACACACATTTACCACAATCATGAGCATATTTATATCACAGATTATTCATAGACCTTAAACATCAAACGGCGATTAGTTTCAGTCTTGTTGTGTTCTTGGCTTAAAGGGTTAGTTCACCCAAAATTGAAAGTTTTTTTCATCATTTACTCAACCTCAGGCCATCCCAGATGTGTGAATTTCTTTCTTTCTTCAACACAAAATGAATTTTTTTACAATGCAAGTGAATTGAAAAAAATATTGGTGTTCCTGTGGCTTAAAGTGATAGTTCACCCAAAAATGTAAATTGTGTAAATTTCTTCTGCAGAACACAAATGAAGATTTTTATAGAGTATCTCATCTCTGTAGGTCCATATAATAAAAGTGAATGGGTGTCAATAATTTGAAGCTCCAAAATCCACATAAGAGCAACATAAAAGTAATCCATATGACTCCGGTGGTTAAATCCATGTCTTCTGAAGCAATATGATAGGTGTGGGTAAGAAAGAGATCAATATTTAAGGCCTTTTTCCTTCACTTTCACTTTCTCCTTCTTTTGTTTTTTGTGATTCACATTATTCATGCATATCACGTCCTATTGGGCAGGGAGGATAATTTCTGATAAAAAATTACTTAAATATTTATATGTTTGTCACCCACACATATCATTACATGTCTGAACACATGGATTTAACCACTGGAGTCATATGGATTACTTTTATGCTACCTTTATGTGGATTTTGGAGCTTCAAATTATTGACACCCATTCACTTAGATTATATGGACCTACAGAGATGAGATACTCTATAAAAATCTTAATTTGTGTTCTGCAGATGAAATGTACACAATTTACATTTTTGGATGAACTATCACATTAAGCCACAGGAACACCAATATTTTTTTCACAAGCTCACGCAGTGCACAGTCGCTGCACTTTCAACCTTGATATTATAATTTCACTGTCCTTTTTGTCTTTTTCAAACATACTATTTTTTCCTCTGAGAGAGTGAATGAGCTGGCCATTTTAAAAGATGACAGTGGTATTCCCTTTGTCTCATGAGATTGTCTGTTAGCCGCCTGGAAATAAACAGATACTTAATCCAAAGCAAATAGTTTACATAACCAAACCATTGTGAGTTTCTTTCCATACACAGAGACTTAGAATCACACGCATATGCACCCTTTCAAATGCCATATATAACCTGTGTATCATTAAACCATATGGCATGGCTCTTTTCAATTTAGCCAGTATAAAAGATATATCAGCCTGCCCATTTCATGTCATCGAGAGGCTGTACATAACTGGCGGGTTAGTTAAAAAGCAGCTAAAAAGGAGGGAGGAACTATGTGACAATATCTAATCTTATTCGTGCATTTTTTGTGTTAATAGAAGTCAATGACCAATTTTGACCATACTTGACCAGTAGATACTACAGTAGATACTACAGTATCTACTATATATATTAGGGCTGCAACTAATGATTATTTTGATAATCGATTAATTTAGCGATTAATAGAACAATTATTTGTCTATTCGGCGATTATTGCACCGATTAATCGTTATCTCTAATTATTCAGCTTGTTCCCTGACTTAAAAGGTTGTATTAAATGTGCTTACTAACAACAAAGAGGACAAAATCATCTTTTAAAAATACCTTTAAATGACATTCACTGAATTAAAGTAATTTTTTTTTATTAAGTTTAATTCAGTAAAGAAATTCACTGCAAAAAAAAAATATTGTTAAAGTGTTTTTCTCTTGTTTTCCATTTAAAATCATCTAAAAATCCTTGATACAAGATACATTTACTCGAGAAGCAACATATAAGATGTTTAGATTTGTTTTAAGAGAATGTTTACAAAATATATGTGTATTTTATATATGTATGTTACACTTGGTTATACTACTGTGAGTGCAGTAAAGACAAAATATCCTTATATTCAAGATTTATTCTCTAAAAGCAAGTCTAAATAACTCAGGTGAATGCATAATTTTTTAAAGGATTTTTAGATATTTTAAAATATTTGTATTTTTAATATATATTCAACATTCTCAGATAACAATTTTTTTTTCTGCAGTATAGTTTCTAAAGTAGATGTATATTGTTTTAAACGAGTTTTAGATATTTTTATTGTTGCAGTGTATAATGGGTTGAAGACTCTCACCTTTCAGTTCTTCAATCCATCTTTAACTCACAAAAAAACAAACTCTCTCTTATTAATAAAGCTGTGTATTGCCAATTTTCTTCACGAGAAAAAATGCACAGTGACACATATATTATGATTCAATAAATCATGAGCCATCACGTTATAATCCAGCTGCATTAAGTGTGCGCACTCGAGGGATGAGTGTCCCCGTTATAGAGTGTGCATCAGACAGGCACAGTTTCAATCTCTCCCCTTTATATCGGGACATTCGCGCAACTCATAGAAGAGGTGCTCAGAAGAGGCACAGAGAAATACGTTTCGGAGCAAAAAAGTTTCGGAGTTTGTAGTTAATTACATGATCTGCTTCCGTAATATTTGAACTTTAATAAAGCTATAACGCATTAAATATAAATGCATTTAAGATGTAAAACTGGGGTGTTTCCTTTAAAGAGCTCCGGCTCTGCTTATTGGAAGGTTTAGAGTGCATCTGGACTGTGATCTGTGTAATTCTTCCTCAGTCAGACTCAGGCACAAACTGCAGTACTGCTCTCGCGCATCATCATGAGAGTTTAATGTGATCTCATGTTACGTTAAATGAGATCAAACGACTATTCGACAATGAACATTTTTGTCGACAATTTTTATTGTCAACATTGTCGATAACGTCAACTTATCGTTTCAGCTCTACTGTATATGTGGAAGATTCTTCAATTGGATTACATTTTCTGTCCCCTAAGATGATTTTAAAACTAGAATGATTGTTGTTTAAAGCAGTTTTTCTTTCAATGATATATTATTACAATGGCTGTTAACTTTTTAGATATTGTTTCTTTAACAGTAAAAAAAAAAATCCTTCTCATTTTTAAGTGTTGAAAGGCTATTTTGGGCTTGTCCGCCACCCAGACTTTTTAACTAGCCCTTTAAAATAAAAATGTAAAGTGTTAAAATCACAAAAATTCTGCTTTTATCTTTTTCCCAAGAACTTGACAAATCATTTTGAATTTATTTAGTGCAGCAGACTTTTACATGACTTTTGTGTCATCATTAACATCTCAGTTAAGCTATTTAAAAATTTAAATTCACAATGAATACATTTTCAAACTTAATTGACGATAAGCGAATTTGTTAACAGGGCTTGTCTAACGTTTTTGTCTTCTAAAAAAAACAAAAATGTCAATACCATCACCACATTATCAAAAATTCCACACCATCACACATACCAAAATACCCTTGAAGGCCATGCATGCCAGTGATTTGAGCATGTTTAAACCAGTCCTGACATGGACATCTGATATGTCCTAGATACTGTACATGATATCTAATGCTCCACACACAACCAGGAAATGACGTGCTACCCTTGAACCCTCTGTCATCTGAATTTAATTTATTGTATGACTGCTGTTAGGCGCAACTGTTTGCTCAATAAAGATACAGCATACGTTAGCCTTGAATTGCCTTTGCCAGCTGTATTTCAGCACTGTTAATTCACTTGTCCTGAACTGCTACTGTATAAAGGTTGCAAACTGCCACCTGTTTATTAGCTATACTGGCCTCATAGATCGTCTTCTCTTTTATCGTTTGTCGTTTATCGCGGCCATCACTCTTATTTTATTGTGGAGTGGCTCATTAGTCTTATTGTGTGCAGAAATGTCACAAAGTTAAACAAACGGAGTGCATTTGTTTGAGTTTTCTGTGACCTTCATCCAATAGTGAGTTCTTAGCACAGGCAGAACATTGTAGAAAATCTGCCCTGTTTATATTAAATAATATGCTATGTTTTCAGGAACTGTTCCAGATGTAGCCACTCCAATTGTGTGCCTGCAAGGCAATTGTTTTTACTGTTTACTGGTACAAGAGCAGATGTTTTTTGTCTATGACCTAATAAAGGACATATTTTTAAGGAAGTGGGCTTGTCAATAAACTGAAACATTTGATGCAAAGCCAGTCTAAAAGAGAAAAGACTGACCAAATTCTGTGTATTAATTACAGACAATTGGTGGCATTATAGACAATTAAGAAATGTCTATTATTTATACCAGCAGCATCTGCTGTCTTTTGCATTTTAAAAGCCAGCATGGAATGAAATTCACAACCCATTTTACTTATGTGGAGCCTGAAGGTCAAATTCACACCCAAGAGGAAGTCAATGCAAACTGTTCACACTATGAATTCATCAACAGCAGGTCGAAAGTTCTATGTTCACCGAAATTAGAACCACTGCCTCATGTGCTGGAAGTGTTGTTGATGTGAAATGTCCACAGATTGGCGGCAAAAGCGAGTGGTAAATTTTAATTTACAGTACAGTAAATTATGCTATACAGTCAACAGGAATGCATATTTTATTCACTCTACTGCCTAAACCAAACCAAACCCCAACCCTAAACCGAACCATCGGTTGTGTAAAAATGACATTTTAGAGCAAAAATGCAGCCTTGGAATCACGCTCATCATTGTTTAAGTAAATGCAATTACTTTCTGGTGTCCGTGGGACCAGAACCTGGGTCTCAGCATCAACACAATTACTTCCTATGTCCCTGAGGCTTCTTGAGCAACTCAGTATTAGTAGCGGCACAAAGAAAATTGATGCAAAAATGTCTGATGGGGAAGCTACTTGCCAGTATTCCGGCAGTTTGGGGTCAATTTTAGGGTACATGACCATTCAAAAGCAGCATGTCAATTGCGTTTGTGATCATGTTGTTGTACTGTACTGTACTGTAATGCTTCATTTTCAAATATATTGTTATTTGCTATTATCGCCTTATTATATTATTGTTTCTCAGGAGTAATTAATTACACTTACTAATAACTGCATTAACTATTGGCAAGATTTGAGAAAGATTGCATTGAAACAGTAGAAACAGTAAATCAATGCCTAAATAGCTATTTGGCTATTGATTAACATTATTTCTGGCCTAGGTAATGTCAGCCAAAATCGAAAGTCCTTTCAAAGTCAGATTAAGTTATGGGTAAGTTACACTTTAATGAAAGATTCACTTTTTTTCTGGGGATTAATGTACACTGAGTCATGCACAATAAGACCAGGAACATGCATTCAAAAAGTAAATAGGGTCAATTTGGTTTTGCCCAAATATAGTGCGGGCATTTTTGTTGATGGACTTATGTTGTTGAAGCATTTAAAGTGATAAAGTATAGGCTAATTACTGGTTGTTTGTACTGTACCATCAGCAAATGTTTCCATAGTACATTTTATGGACCGTTTGATCACAAGACGTCCTTATTACAGTAGGTTATCAAAAATGTACAGTATGCACTAAAACTGCTCAGATGTAAAAGGCCTACGTTGCTAATTTCTGCCTTTTAAGTCTACACCATCTTGATTATCTGAGCTGTAGAATGTAATGGCCACCATCAAGGCATTGATTAATACTGAGATCAATAGTGCAGTAAGGTTATACATTACTGTGTAGTACACTGGGTCCCCAGAAGCCCTCAGAGGTGTTGACCTGAAGAGACTGAAGAACACAAAGATATCTGAAACTCTTTGCAGTAACTGCTGAATATAATCAGAGAGAATTAAAATCCATTAATATCACGTTGCCCATGCAGAGTGTAGCAAGCTGAATAGGGTCATATGAAACCCATGTCATCATGGATTTTCAATGAGGCTTGGGATGGGGCTATTTAATGCAGACCCAGTGACATATTACACAAGCCCTTTGGTAACCCAAAGCAAACATGCAAGTCTCTTTTGGGAAAAGGTCTGGATTTCAAAGTCAAACAGACTTTCTGAAAATGACGTTATAATGTCATGTGACCCAAACTGTACTGTTACTGTTTTATATCCAAGAACAACTTGGAAAGCACTTTTTGAGTGCTGAAACCAGTTCTAAAGCAGAGCCCATGACATAATGTGTTTTTTGGGAATGCCAATGCTTCACAGGATGCCTTTGATTGCAGTTTTGGTTATGTGAGTAACTTATGGAGAGGGTTTGATTCAGAGCGGGACGCCTTCCTGGTCAGAAATTAGTATTAGGGATCCAGACTCCCCTTATTTATGCATCACTGTTTTCGTTGCACCGCAACGCACAATTCTGCAGATAGCTGATGTAAAATTAGGACTATTTCATGGTTGAATTGGCTCAGGCTTTCCTGTTTATGTCTTTGGGCCTTTGAATACAGACCAGACATTAGAATTTTTTTAATTCTTTAATTACATGCAATTGGTATTAGTAACCATGAGGTCATCAGACTCCAGATCGCCTGAGGGAAATTCAATAGTTCAAGCTAAACTACAATTACTATTTTATGTACTTAAGATGATGTGTATGAGTGCTTGGCAGTGCACTCATTTTTTATTTAATTTTAGTTTTCAAAGACATGTATTTTTCAGTTATAATTAGTTTGTTTAATAATTTATATTTAAATTGTTTCAGACTAGTTTTAGTTTCATCCCTTAAAACAGGATTTTTTAAACTGGAGTCCGGAGATTCCTAAGGATTGTAGGGGAGCAAGAGGGGTGCAAGAGGGTTCATGAAAAATATCAGAGACACAAAGTGTAATAAATTAGAATTTTTTTTGTGTTTAATTAAGCTTAGTTACCTTTGTCACATTTATCTAGCTGACAGGGGGTTTCAAGACAATAAAAATATCTGAAAACTCTTTTGGAACAAAATGATTTGTGAAAAGTGCTATGTAGATAAACGTCTAGGTTACGGATATAACCTCCGTTCCCTGATGGAGGGAACGAGATGTTGTGTCGAAGAAGCGACACTAGGGGTCTCTCTTGAGCGTCGAATATACCTCTGATCTATGAAAAAAGGCCAATGAGAAGTTGGCAGACAGAATTTGCATGTCCAGCTGATTCTAGCAGCTCGATAGGGGGTCTCTGAAGTCCCGAGAGGACCACTGAGAGATCCCAGGAGGGGAACAGGCTTGGCCGGGAGGGATTCAACCTGCGGGCGCCTCTTAGGAACCTGATAATCAAGTCGTGCTTACCCAAAGACTTGTCGTCTACTGCGTCGTGGTGGGCTGCAATATCAGCTACATACACCTTAAAGGTGGACGGGGACAGCCTCCCTTCCAACCTCTCCTGCAGAAATGAGAGCACTGACCTTACTGCGCACCTTTGTGGGTCTTTGCCCCGAGAAGAACACCAATTCACGAACAAGCGCCACTTTAGGGTGTAAAGTTGCCTGGTAGAAGGGGCTCTGGCTTGGTTGATCATGTTTACGACAGCATGGAGGGGCTGTCGCGAGGAGTACGAGGTCCAAGAACCAAGCCCGGGTGGGCCAATTGGGAGCCACCAGAATGACTTGTTCCTCGTCCTCCCTTACCTTGCACAGCACCTGTTCAAGAAGGCTCACTGGGGGAAATGCATACTTGCACAGCCAGCTGTATGCCAGTGCGTCTGCCCCGAGGGGAGCCCGGACTGAAGTCAACGAGCGTGCCGGGGGGAGTGGGCGGTTCGCGGGGACGTACCCGGCGATGCCGCGCCCACTGCCATGCCCAAAGCGCCTCCATCGCCAGCCGCATCAGCCCTCAATCCTGTGGGAAGAAGGAGCGAAGTGGGGGGCGGCTGGAGGGGCGTTCCTTCGGTTGAAGGAAAGCCGCGACCGCAACGTTGCCATGGTCATGTTCTCGCAGTTAGAACATGAACCATTCACAAACGCTGCCTCGGAGTGATCGCAGCCCAAACACACGAGACAGCACCTGTGGCCATCTGATGCGGAGAGCACTCTACCGCATCCAGGAACTACACAGGGGCGGAAAGGCATCTTTAAAAAGATGCGTCCTGAAAAGGACGTTCAACGCAGCTGTGTATTGCTCTTATAGAGGAAAAAACTCTTTTAGAGAAACAGCAGATCGCTCAGAGGAACAGCCTGCTGCATACACGACCATCGGCTCCGAAGAAATTTTCTGATTGAACTGACGTATTTCCCCGCCTTTATACCCGTATGTCCGGGGGCGGGACATTTAAATTCTGTCTGCCAACTTCTCATTGGCCTTTTTTCATAGATCAGAGGTATATTCGGCGCTCAAGAGAGACCCCTAGTGTCTCTTCTTCGACACAACGTCGAAGTGAGCGACAGACAGGGAACCCTGAATTTAACTGAAAATGTTTCTCCTCTGGTTTATACATCTAACCAAAATTAGCATGGATCATGACATTGAAATATATTTAAGAGATTTTTTTCTAGGTAAATTGGATCAAATAAATAAGACTCTAATTGAATTTCTGTTGCCTTGCATTTCATAAAGACATTTCCATTATTCTTTTTTAATATTTGCTGCATGCTGGTTTAGACAGACAGACAGATCGTTTCATTTTAGTTTTAGTTTTTTGCCAACTCAAAGGTCTATTTTTATTTTAGTTATCAAAAATATGTTTCCATTTCTAATTTCTGTTTCGTTATAGTTTTAGTTAATAATGCTATCCTTGGTGCATGAGATGCTTTTTGGTCTTGTACTAGTGACGTTATTTCCATGTAATTGAATAGAGTGTCAACACAAACTCATGCCGAAAGGCTTAAATGTGATTAACGATCATATTGTCAAAAGATTTGTTGTTTCCTGCCCTACGCAACTGGAAGAATCACTAAGTGAACATTATTGTTCTTGGATTCCCATATCCCCCATTGTGGCTTGTGGTATTGTGGCTGTTGTCATTGAACGAACACTCTTTAAGATTTGAAGCACTGGTCTCTCAAGCTTCATTCTTCATTACTTCCAATTATTGCCGAACCCAGAGCCAACCAAAAATATGACCGACTCCAGGTCACTAAAGTCACTGTAATTTTATTTTGATTAGAAAGGATTTGTTCAGAAACCTTGGAAAAACTATACCATTTTACTTTTAAGCACATTTAATCAACCTATTTAATCAAAGTCTGCAGTAATTAATTCAAACATTACCACTATACTGTATGTAAATTATACTTTGTCGTAGTCTTGTCTAATGTTCTTTATAATGTTATTGTTATTCAACTTGTTAGCTTTAAACCAGTACTGATTACCTGGAGTAAAATGTTATTGCTCAGAGGTTGTGCTTTCATAGCTCAGTAGATTTAAGGGAGTTCTTAGTTGTTTCTTTTACATTTACATTTATTCATTTAGTAGATGCTTTTATCCAAAGCGACCTACAAATAGGGCTGCAACTAATGATTATTAGAACGATAATTCGACTATTCGACAACGATCAGTCATTAGCTCTAATTATTCAGCTTGTACCCTGACTTAAAAGGTTGTATTAAACGTGCTTACTAACAATAAAGAGGATGAAATCATCTTTTAAAAATACCTCTAAATGAAATTCACTGAATTAAAGAAATAAAGAATTTTTTTGCAGTTTATTTCACTGCAAAAAATCCTATTGTTATAAAGTGTTTTCTCTTGTTTTCCATTTAAAATTTTATAAAAAAAAAAAAAAAAAAAAATTACTTGAGAAGCAACATTTAAGATATTTAGACTTGCTTTAAGATAATGAATCTTAAATATGAGTGTATTTTGTATATAAGTGTATTTTTTCCCTTGGTTATAATTCTGTGAGTGCAGTAAAGACACTATATACTTTGTGATCTATTCTCTAAGTATAAATATCTTATATGTTATATAATATATGTATAGTTTTAGATATTTATATTGGAAAACAAGCCAAAACAAAATCAAAAACATATGTTGCTGTGTATAATGGGGTGAAGACTCTCACCTTTCTGTTCATTTAATCCATCTTTAAAATTAATATAGCTGTGTATTGCCAATTTTCTTCATGAGAAAAAATGCACAGTGACACATATATTATGATTTCGGAGTTTGTAGCTATTTACATGACCTTCTTCTGTATTATTTGTACTTCAATAAATCTATAACGGATTAACTATAACAGCATTTAAGATGTAACACATCTCTTTAAAGGTTTTTCCTTTAAAGAGCTCCGACTCGGCTTATTCCACGAGAGTGCTTCTGAATTTACTTATTTGGTTTTTTTTTTAATTCTCTCATACAACTGATCGTCAAACACAACACCAAGATTTCTGGCTGTCCTGAAATATGTAATAATTGAAGAATCTAGTTGAATGTTGAAATTGTGATGAACCACTGGGTTTAAGCATCAACTTTGTCACACTAAAATTCCTTAGGAGAAATTAAAAATAGACACAAAAGAGACTTATTTTTTTTTCTCCCAATTTGGCATGCCCAATTCCCAATGTGCTTATAAGTCCTCGTGGTCACGTAGTGACTCGCCTCAATCCAGGTGGCGGAGGACAAGTCTCAGTTGCCTCCGCATCCGAGACCTTCAATGCACGCATCTTATCATGTGACTTGTTGAGCACTGGCAATGTGCTCAACAAGCCACGTGATAAGATGCGTGCATTGAAGACAAAGCGCATGTTGAGGCTTCACGCCATCCTCCATGGCATCCACACTCAACTCATCAAGCGCCCCACAGAGAACAAACCACATTATTGCGACTAAGAGGAGGTTACCTTATGTGACTCTACCCTATCTAGCAACTGGTCCAATTTGGTTGCTTAGGAGACCTGGCTGGAGTCACTCAGCACGCCCTGGAATTCGAACTAGCGAACTCCAGGCGTGGTAGCAAGCGTCTTTACCACTGAGCTACCAAGGCCCCCCTTTAAATGAGACACGTTTTGACATACAGTAGTTTAGAGCCATAAAATTAAAATCTGGTAGAGTATTCGGTCAAATCCTTACACCATAGTAATTTTTTTTTATATAGAAAAACTTATAGAACAAACAGCTTCATGTAATGTCTGTGTAGAAAATGCAGGCATTCAAAATAAGAGCACAAAAACAAAAGACAACGGTGAACATGACAACGGGATTCACAGTGCATGGGATAAAACAGCTCTCTGGGCCTTATCTTGGACAAAAATCACGAACAGATAGTCTCTTATTGTAATTAAAATAACTTATCAAATTAAAGATCACAGATGACTTTACGGATGCTCTCGTGGAGTTGTAACTGTTACATACAAAAACATAAAATTAATGTTTGTCATTTTAAAGAAAACATTTTAGTTTTTCATGAATTTGTAGCAGTCTCAGATGAGAGCAATTTTTATTTGGATTCTGTTAAGAGGATTTATTTATTTAATTACTAATGTAAAGACCTTTTTTTGTATGTATAGTACTCTTGGTGTGGTACACCTGACTTTATGACATGCAAGAAGCCTGCAAGATCATGAAAATATCTCCGTGAAAGTTTACAAGAGCATTGTATGTTGTTCTGCTTTTCCTGTTTTTACAAGTAACAAACCATCTATGATTTGAAATAAACAATGTTTTATTATAACTGACTTGTGAGAAAAAGGGAGATATAGAGTTAGACAGAGAGTTGTTAAAGTTTGCAAAGACGAAATGATGCTCTTCAAGTATGAAAACACAGAGGTGAATGCTCAGACTGATCTCGGTGAAATCGGAAACAATAGGATGACATTTCTTTAGCTAAAATCAGTACTTACAGTACTTACAGAACTTAAATTCAAACACTGCCCCTAGTGGCCAAAGAGGTAAGTGTTGTTTGGCTTGTGGGCACATGTGAACTCTATTTTCATAGTGAAATGTCCACAGAGTGGTGCCAAACGTGAGTTGTTAAGCGAGTTGTTTTCAGCTGCAGGCAGTTTTACAGTGTAGAGGAAGGCACGTTTTATAAACAGAACCTCCCCAATCCAAACTCCAAACCTAAACTTAACCATCAGTGAAATGTAATGTTAGAGGAACAAATGCTAATTCTGAATCACGCTCATCACTGATTTTGTGAATATGATTATTTCCTGGTTTCAACGCAAGATCTGATCCCAGATCTCCCACACTGCTGATGCAACACTCTTCTAGACGTGACCCAAGGGAAGGTAAACAGTCTTGAGCTGGTGGAAGAAGGTCTAATAGGAAATGGAGATTTTCAGTGAGTCAGCATAACGTGGCTGATCCTAGGATACTGGAACTCTCGGAAACAACATGGCGACTTCCCGTGTGATCATGTTGGAATGCTTGGGGTCGATAGAGTTCCCTTCAAATGTCTCTGCCTTTAAGGCCAAAACATACTCTACACATGTATGTGAACACTTCTAGCAACACATGCTCAATTTGTTGGTTGTTGCATTCCAGAATATGTCTGATAACGTAAAGCAAGGAAGCGTTGCATTCTCAATGTGGCTGTGAGGGGCACTATAGCGGACAATAGCATGAACTGTCTTCTTCTACTGCGAGTTTTCTCAAGTAAACTACTTTAATGGTGGAGAAACAGCTTCAAGATAATATTGCTAAACAAATTAAAATCAATATATTTATAGCAACTTACCTGAATAATAACACATTCGGTTTTATGGCACAAACCTTTGAAGGTTACTCTACCACCTTCTTGAGAACTTAGGTTTGTTACCACCACAGTACCACAAGAACATATGTTTAACGTGTTCAACCCGACCAAACCTGGATGTGTTAACTATAACTATGTTAACCTGAAAGAGAAAACTGACTGTAGAAGACAGTTTACGTCAATGCCTTATATCAATATACCTTATATCCCTTGCATCAACACTGATAAATTGTGTGTTGTGATGAGTTATGAATTGCCATTTGACACATTTCAGAATGCAACAACTCGTGAAACCAAGCTCACGTAAAAAGAAGCGTTCATGTTGACATGCTTTGGTAGAGTATGTTTTGCACCATAGGGACACCAGCAACTGTTCCTCTAAACCCTCATTTGCTGAAACCAAAATAACACATGCCATACACAGTGCACAAATCAGATTTTTTTTTTCTTTTTAGACCACTTTCAGTTTTGCATGTATGTGACATGCATGCTTCAGGACCACTGTTTTCACTGTTGTCAGACATACAGTATGACAAGGATTACTGAAGGCATCATAGAATGAATCCATACGACTCCAGTGTTGTAATCCATATGTTCAGAATTGATATGATATGTGTGGGTGAGAAACAGATCAACATGTCCAGTAGATGGCGATATGCGTGAAGAATGTGAAAGTTAAAGTGAAGATTGAGTAAGAAGGAGAATTTATTGTAAAAAAGGACTTAAATATTGATCTGTTTCTCACCCACACCTATCATATCACATCTGAAGACATGGATTTAAACACTGGAGTTGTGTGGATTACTTTAATTCTGATTTATGTGATTTTTGGAGCCTCAAAATGTCTCACATTTTGTCACTCATTCACGTGCATTGTGTGGACCAGAACAGCTGAGAAATTCTTCAAAAAAATCTTAATTTGAGATCAGCAGATGAAAAAAGTCATGGATGGCATCAGAGTAAATAAATGATTTTCATTTTTGGGCAAACTATTACTTAAATTCTGATCCGTTAGAAAGGTACAGCAACCAGAATCTTAACAGACTAAATGTCTTTGCTGAGTTTGATGGATGTATCTTGAAAGCTTGAGGATTTGCACTACAGTTAACAAATTTTGTCTTGGATTAGGGACTTTGTTGGCTTTGGGAAGCCTAATTTCTCTGAATAGAAGTGCACAGCCATTACATTTATTAGGTTCACACCTCTCATCCATGATAGAAGACACTGTATGACACTGTTGAAACAGCACTTGCACTTCTCCACACCTCACCATCAGCCATAATGCAGCAGTGATAAATCTGAGCCGGAAGCGTGTCTGTGTGCTGGTCACTTTGAAACAATAGCGGGATTGATCCAGGATTTACCTGCCCTCACTTTTTCTCTTCCAGAACCCTCATATTAGTCGCCTGTCAGGAGTACCTTATTGTCCTACAATGCTGGCTTCATGAACAAACCAAACACAAAGCACAAGTGAAAATTCACACATACTGTACTCAACCAAATAAAAGGGTGTGACATTTATCACACCTGTCTGTGGCCTGAGGAAATATGTTTGTAAGTGCTTCTTCATTGCTCAGGGAAACTTAATGGAAGTCTTAGTTATGCTTTAATTATGCATCAATTTTGTCATAAAAATAGACACAAATGAGTCAATTGTTGACATACAGAATATAGAATATAGTGCCATGAAATTAATTTGTATTGCATAGCTCAGAAAAGAATCTGAGAAGCAGTAAGCAAAAGTCTCCATCTGCTATCTGCTTTAACTCTTTGCCATCTAGGGGAAACAATCAAGCTATATTAGAGAGATCTCATTTGTAATTATTCTTTCCTGTGGGTGCTTTCAATGTTGTACTATACAATGGTGTAATATTGGGCATTTTATAGTTTAAATGACAGTCTATATTGCATGTACTCACCTGCAGGCTATGCTCTCATATATCAACACTGTGTGTCTAACAGTCATATTGAAATTTTTTGGCCTTATTGAGAATGTCAAAAAAACATTTTTGTTCACAATTTGAAATCTGCCAGTTATTAATTTAGCTTCAAACGTATTTCTCTGATGATTTATTGTGTTATTGTGATTTGTCTGATTTGTTGCATAATCTGACACATGCTTCATTTACTTTTGCTCTCCTTTAATTATCAACTGATTTTTCTCATTTAGTTAATTTTATGGGGTATTGAGGGTTAAACACAAGCAAGTGATTATGTTTGCCTGGCTTTTGTATGTGAAATGTCTGTTCTTTACTGAGGGAAAAAAAGCTAAATGTGTATTGTGTAACTGGACAGTTAAAAGCATTCAACAATTTCTCTCTAGACGTTTGGGGTCTGTGGTTTGAGTACACCCATGACCTGTCCAGTGTCTTTTTATTTCTGTGGAAGTTTGAGAATCCTGCATTCACGTCAAAAGTGGGCAAGTTCATTCTCAAAGCATATTATTAGATAGTACTTCCTTTGTTTTCTTGGGAATGAAGAAAGATTCTTTGGAACTCACAATATTTCAAAATACAATATATCCCCTGAAACCTCTTAAATCTGGTTGTCAACTGTAGTGGTTTCAAAATTTGTTTTTGATCAGACAAGCGGAATATCATGCCAGATGTTCCAGAAAGATGGAATTCACTAAGAATAAATTGTGAACTCATTGATAGCGTGGTTCATTTTCATGCACCAACTATTATTGTATGCAACTTGATCAATATGATTAACAATACTTACAATCTCTATAATTTAACTGAGCCTACATCCAAATCCAGTAGAGAACCACATTTTCCATGTGTTTAAAAGGAGCCTGTCATTGAAATTGAAATATGACTGACATTCAACAAGGACACAGTTAATGCACAAAAGAACATAACTGCATATGTCTATTTTTCTAATTCATTTCATACAGCCAATTGACCCTACCAACTTCTTATAAATGTGCTGTCTTTGTTTATTTCGCTGGTGCTTCTCAGGAAATGGACTATATGATAGACCTTGTTCACAGTAGCTCTATCTTTGATATTTAATTGGAATGAAAACGAGGCCATAAGGGATAAACATCTCTTCAAGGGCACGCACTGTATAAAGCTGTATAAAGATTCTAGATCTCATTTGATTTTCTACAACTCTTGATGTCTGGATTTTTTTGTCTACTGAATCTTCTTTGAAGGTTTTGATGGCAGAATGATCCAAAGAAAACTTTAAATTACAGTGCAGGCCGTTGAAGAGACTTTACGTCTATAACAGCCTCATGTCATTCCTGTCCAAAATCAAAGATGCCGCTGCTGTGAATAAGGTCTATAGGACACAATTGGTTAGGAGAAGAACCTCAGAATTAAACTGCACTTGACCCAGCTCTATTGTGTATTGTGTTCGCAATTTTGCCAAACCCACTTTTGGCTAGGCTTAGCGCTTGCTTGCATGAAAATACCAAAACTTCATGGCCATACCCACTGACTGACTGTATGACTTAATGCTGCTAACACTCTTAAAATATGGCCCGACAGCTTTTGTGTTCCATGGAAAAGAGTACATCATACTAGTTTTTAACAACATGAGTGTGAGTAAATGAAAACATAATTTAACATTTTGGGTGAACTATCCCTTTAAATCCTGGACATACTGCTACAGTACGATCATTACTCATTTCATTAAAGGTGCACTCAGTAACTTTTTGCTGGTGCCATCTTGGACTTACAGTGACACCTAGTGGTGTGGATCAGCATCATTAAAAATCAATAGTTTTCAGTAAAAGATGCCATTGTAGAAATTCAGTATTCACAATCATGATTAATTTAATCCAAGAGTGAAAGTGTCTAACAACAAGATGGTCACTGAGATTAAATGAGTAGTATTCAGCTGCTCATGTGATTCTAAAATGGCAGCCCCCATAAGGGCACCCCCACCCCATGTAGAATAAAACAGCTTTTATAAGGTTACTGATATGACCAGAGTCCTCATCTCATGTGAGTGCTCATGATTTTATACATGTTTCAAAATTAGCAAAAAAAGCTAATAGCATCAAGACCCAGTGAGCTAACCTCTGTTTGGAGATGGCTGAATTGAGAATGGCATGCACCGGCAGGATGACACAGGGAGTGAGGAGATCGCTCTTTTATTGTACCACAGCCCGAAGGAGGAAGGAGGTGCGGCAAATGAAAATAAGAGAAACAAGGATTCTCCTCCGGCCCTCCACTGGGGGACGGAGTGGTCTTGGTACCAGCTCGAACATCGGACTGCCTGGGTCGCCTGTCTCAGGAGTGCTTCGGCGATTTCTGGTCCGGGAAGGGGTCCTGGAGACCCCTTTTCTCAGGTTCAGAGGTACGTTTGGCGTCCCAGGAAGACCCCTTGCGTCGAGTGAGTGACAGAAGGGGAACAATTTTTTTTTTTTAACTCTTCAAACACTTCTCTTAAAAAAATTCACAAACATTTCATTAGGCAACTATTCTTTATTTAATGCTATTCTATTCATTTAGCTATTGTATTGACTTTGGAAGTAACATTCATAGTGTTTCCACTGGTATAAAAATGATCTCTGCTTGTGTGGTGAAAAACACTTGTCAGCTAACATTTTTATCTCACACACTCTGTGGCTGGAATTTCAAATCGAATTCAGGTCATCTTTCCAAACCACCACGCTCTCTTTCTATGCCCACAACAGCATTTTCAGTTTGCTCTTTTTCCTCATAGACCAATTTGTGATTGGTACACCATAAACTGCCATTCTCTATAATGTTTAATTGCACATATTGCCATTAATGTGTGGTTTTGTATTTATTGAAGTGTATCATGTTGGAAAAACTTGCAAAACTTGTAAGGTGTCTATAATTTAGTCATTGCCTTCCTGATGTTAATTTCTAATGTGTCACAAATCAGTGTCTAGAGGCCATGTGTTACATTTGTTTTGCCATGGATAAGGGATGTTCTTTACCACTGGCCACACTACTGTAGATTCAAATTGTAGATACAGCAAACACTAGCATAGTTTGTTACTGTACTTAAAGACACTTGATACCGAGATAAGTCCACAAAATGGCTGTTGTGATATGTTTACATTACAGAGAGTCATTAACTTTTTTTATTTTTTTGCTAGTTTTGTATTGTCAAAAAGTTTTCTGAAAATATAAATAAAACCGCAGTTTTAGCAGTCTTATGTTCAAATGAATCATTACAGAGAGATTTTAGCAGAGACAGACCACTGGTATTAAAATCAATGGGTGGAAACTGGAACGCCCTACAAATGTACAAAATGTAGTCCCGCTGTTGTCCCGTAGGTAAAAGATTCAAGCACTTTTTAGATACAGACATTGCCTGTCAGTCAACTCTTTAACAAGCCAGAAAAAGCCGAGTTTTTAGCATGATCTGAGATGAAGAAGCACAATTTTTGATACCATTGTTGTCAGATTTTACTGCTGATTTGAAATATATTTGATCGTAATCTTGACCAACCATATTGGAGATATAAGTCTTCTCCTATTCAGTAAGTAGGTAGGAGCGGTACATTTATTCCACTTGGTTCCATAAAAAATAACTGCCCAGCCTGCCCGGGAGCATTCCAAAGATGGCCGCCGACTGGACTGACTTGCCTTGAAAGGGACTTTGACTCATTATCATATGGAGTGCAACAGTGCCCCACCCACTTATTCAGCATCTGGGTTACGGAAGTATTTTTCCCATTAATTTTTAGCATAGGCTTTTCATAAACTCCTCCATAAATAGTTATAAGCCATGAACCAAACCAACCAGCCCTGATCACAACATCATCACAAACTTTGTTTTGAAGCAAAAAATTACTTGAAAATTGGACAAAAAGAAATTCATACTGCTAATAGCAAAGTTGAAGAAACACCCATATATAATAATTTCTTTAGCAATCACCACTAACCTTACTTCAGTGACTCGGACTGAAGATGATACTTTTACATACATATACTTCATATTTTTACTGGATCCAGGAAAGGCTTGGCACATAAGCACTGAGAGAGAAAGTGATGAGTGATTTTAACAAAAGAGAAGAGGGCAGAATTGTGCAAGTGGTCACAGAGAGGGAGGGGTGTGAAACAAACCATCCATTTGTTCTTTTTGTTCTAAAGTTGCTGAGCAGGTCCAGGAGAATGTGACAATTTGCGTTATTCCTATTTTACTGTTGTTATTGGTTCGAGTTTGTCTGTTATTGACACACATGCCATTTATCCACCTTCATTTGTGTTCATATTGACCTGAAATCTGACTTATCGCAGCAGCAGATGCCTTTCAAGCTATTTAAATCTCTCATAGTGAAACACAATCTAATTATGAATGACGTAAAATCTTAACGTGTTACCGACATGCTGCTATTTTTGGGACTTTAAGTTGTAGGTGGGTGAGATGTTGCTATATTTAACCTGTGAAAAATCAGACAATTGAACCTACTCTGTATAGGAAGTTCTGTCTTCTCAAAGCAGGGGTTTACAAAAACTTAAATCTAAGTCCAACAGTAATAATGTGTCAATGTGACATTTCCTTGTAAATTGCGGGAGTATTATAAACAATTTGGTGGAAGTGCCTTTAACAGTGAACGTTACAGCAAAACGGGGGGAATACCAATCGAAAGTGATTTTCCCTATGCCCTACTGACTCTGAAGAGCAGAGCCTAGTAGGTATTCTGAAAGGAACATGACATTACTGTATGAATCACTGACAGTCTTGTGGAAGGGCCCCTTGGAGAGGATTCATTTTCTCACTTTCCATTGGAACAACCCTTGGATTGGCATCTCCTCCCCCGCAGTGCCCTTCAAGGGTGCAAAAATGCCGTTGGGATTTCGCCCCAGTATCATTGAATTGGAGTTGCCTCAGATGAGTAACAGGTCAGATAAGAAGTCCACTCTACATTATTGTTGTGCAACTACATAATTTTTTTATACCCGACTGCTACTACATTTCTGAAATCACACACCTGCAGTTTACACGGCTTTATTAATTGATTTGGGAGCGGTCATGTCACTTTCAGTGTAGACAGAAATTCAATATGTCTTTTGTATAATACTGTCATAAACTGAAGGAGCTGAAGTATTACTGTATATCTTGGTACCATCATTGTACCATTGTTCTGCCACTGTACTGCTGTAAGGTCCTAAAAATATTGATGATGAATATAGTAAAGTAACTTTATTATTAGCAATGTGAAGCACTGTGGTGTTACCACGGTAATACCATTGTACTGAATGATTAATTTATTAATATTTCATGATATTTTCATGGTACACAATGTACTACATGGTTTTACTATGACACATTTTGAAAAACATGGCATTACCACGACCATGTCTAAAAACGATTGTAATACCATGGTAATTTTTTTTTAAAAAATATAACAAAATTTGCTTTTATTGTGTTGAAGGAATTGTTAGGATATTTAGATAAATGATAAAAATGCCTAAATACTGTAAAAGCAAAGAAGTAGTTCTAAATCTTTCATTGCTTTTTTTGAATCCTTCAGCTCCTGCACCCACTCAGGTCTTTGCACGCCACTGCTTTTCGCTTTTTCTCAAACAATGCTATCTTATGACATCTAAAAACGTCTACACTAGCACATTTGAAAAACATTTACAAGCTTGTTCGGTAGAGAGTTAAATGTTGCATTTGCAATGTAAAGAGTTGTCACATGAGCAGAAAATGCCATTGAAGCCACACAAAATAATGTGGCTGCTTTAGCAATTGTGATTTAAGCTTACTTCTGCTTTTTACGACCCTATTGTTTAGGTTTAAGGTAGGAAGGCAGATTTTGTTGTTTGAAAACTCAATAGAGCATTAACTTTAAAAACCCCATCTTTTTGAGATAACATTTTACTTGCTTTTAGCACCACACAAGGGAAATTTAAACCTTTAGAACTGCCATGATGT
Source organism: Moxostoma hubbsi (assembly GCA_032164185.1). Taxonomy (NCBI): domain Eukaryota; kingdom Metazoa; phylum Chordata; class Actinopteri; order Cypriniformes; family Catostomidae; genus Moxostoma; species Moxostoma hubbsi. The sequence goes on along the minus strand of JAVLUX010000030.1, from coordinate 11,965,383 downwards.
GTAAAAAGTCACGTAGTATCATTTTGCAAATCTGCCACCACAGTCACATTTTTTTTTTAGCAGGCTCAAAGTTTAATACTTTGGGTTAGGAGTTTGGAAAAAGTATGAGCAATAGCAAAAGTGACGCTTGTCTTAGCAAACACCAATTTTGTATACTAGCCTATATAATAACATACCCATCACCAAGAAAATGACTTTACTAAAAGTATACAGAGACTCCAACATGCCTACTTCATTGTGTGGTCAGGTTAGTTACTGACACATTTGTAACGACACTGCCAGTACGAGGGAAAGTACACAGATGTCTGTAGAAGGTTGCAAGGCGGTGACAGAGATTGGAGGGAAATTATGCTATGATTAAGACAGGAAAACAGACCTCAGCTATGGCTGTGTTTATGGATGACTGTGGATGTGGTGATTGAAAGTGTTGTTTTCTATCTTGAATAGTAAAAACCTAAAGCAATTCATGCAGTTTGGGGGTTTTCTGTTGTAACTTCAACAAGCATGCTCGACTTCTGTAATTTTAGATGATTCAACGTTGATTTGCCAATGTATGATTCACAATGCATTTAGCAATTCTCACAATTCGAGAACTGTGCCCTTGGTGTGACACATGCACCCTTAAAACATTTTCATATCTTGCAGAGTGAATATGGTAAACCTCAAAAGAGTAGCCTATACAGTGTGTGAAGGGCAAACTATGATGCTGTTTAAAGTAGGTCACAAATATGAAAAAACAGGAAATATGCATATGTAGGCGTTTTACTTAGAAGAATTCTTAAGGTAGTATTGAAAGTCATTGAAATGAAGCAGTCAATTTCATTTCTGCTTTCATTCAAACTTCCATTTGTGACATAATCTCACTGACTCAAAACTATTTCTAGCATTATAATAATAATACAATTTTTTTTTTAGAATCTTTGAAGTTGATGTTTCATTCTTTTTTTAAGGAGAATTCTGGGTTTAATAAATTAAGCTGAATCAATAGTATTTGTGGCATAATTTTGATTACCACTACAATTGATTTCGTCTCGTCTCGTCTCATCCCTCCTTTCCTTTTTTTATTTTCTCCCCAATTTGGAATGCCCAATTCCCAATGCACACTAAGTCCTCATGGTGGAGTAGTGACTCACCTCAATCCGGGTGGTGGAGAACAAATCTCAGTTGCCTCCGCATCTGAGACCATCAATCAGTGCATCTAATCACGTGGCTTGTTGAGCGCGTTACCGCGGAGACATAGAATGTGTGGAGGCTTTACGCTATTCTCTGCAGCATCCACGCACAACTAATCATGTGCCCGCCGAGAGCATTCGAACTCGCGACTCCAGTGGTGGTAGTTGGCGTCGGCCCTCCTTTTCTTAAAAAAAAAAATGCACTTCTTTTTCTGTCAGAATGCATGTTCAAATGCATGCATTTCCATATTAGGAAAGAAAACAAAACAATATGCAACAATTTAATGCTTTTTTAAAAAAAAATTAGTTGAAGTAACATTAAACATTTCCCAAAATCTAAGTGGGAGTTTGACTAATTGAAATAACTAGTCCAAATATAGGCTGCTTTTTCTTTGGAATGGGAATTCAATTAAACTCTTATCTTCCACAATATTAATCTGCCGGTAGACTGTGGCCTTCCACGTTTTTAAAATGAGATAGTCAGACCTTCGCTGTTTCTATTTATCTGATGTAAGCGAATCAAATTATAGTATACATGTCATCTACTGAAGAAGAGAGTAGTGACTGGTTAGCTTTTCTGTCGTAAGCGGTAAACTTTGCTTCGGAAGAGTAAGATTTGCTTGGAAGTCAAAACTTTTCCCTTAATTTTTTGTTCATAGCCCCAGAATGGGGCGACACATACCTAGTGTTACGCCATCAAAACGCAAACATCACAAAATCACACCGGTTCTCAGTGTTTTTGCGAGAGGTGTTGTTTCACTGACGATGGATAACAGAGAGTCTGGCTTGTATTTGATACTTTGACCTGATCTGTATGCCGAAAATACGCAAAGGAGGAAACTCTAAAAAATATGTTTGTTTTAGAGACAAAAAAATATATAAAACCAGAAAGTGTTAAAGAACACTAAATGGGGTCTCATTTATAAAACGTACATATGACCAGATTTTATCGTAAATTCCATGGATTTGATCCTACGTCAAAAGTGTGGAACAAATCGGGATTTAAAAAGGCAGAAACTGACATGAAAATGTTCTTATGCTTCTACGTCAACTGACAAGGATACGTACAAAAAATGTTGTGCTTAAGCTTCAGTGTGCCAGTGCGCGCTGACTTGATTTTTTATTTTTACTGATGTACATCTGAATCAGTGACGGACTGAATTTATGAATTAATAAGTAAGAGCGTTTACATGTACAAGAATATTCGAAATGACTCAGAATGTGGTGTTATAGATTATACGCAGTAAAATATATATTTTTTAAATCTGCTGTAGCAGACTATTTATTTAGTCATAATAAATTAATTTTGAGACCTACGAGATAACTGACAGGTGTAATATACGGTATGTAATAGGGTTCAGCACATTTTTAAGCGAGGAGGAGAGATAGTTAAACATAGCTAAATCAGTTTACAGATTTAAAAAGCACAGGAACAGTCACATTTTTTTAATTAATTATTCAGCCACATAGGAACATTTAGGAAATAGTCTTGCGTTCACATTTAAGATAATTTTACGAATGTCTTTACAAGTGAGGCCACTGATGCCACAGAAATTGCATTGCAGAGGCCATGTCTTTACCTGTGTTGTCAACCCCTGTTTTCTCTTGAAAGTTAAGCCAGAACAGGTTACCAACATAGTAAATATGTTTAGTAGTAGTAACTGCCTGTTTTTTTTAATGAAATAATGCTACCCCTGTCTGTCTGAAGCCCGGAATTAAAGAGCCTTACCTTTGCGGGCTACAGACAGGGGTAGTGCAAAAACGTACATGTGCTAAACATAAACTCTTTCGTCTAACAATTGGTTCACTCTCTCTTGCCAACACTGGACTGACAGCACTCCCTTGAACTGGAGGCATTGAGGCTCTTTTATGCTGGTCTCCCTGTACTCACTGAAATTAGAGACAGGTGTTAGACATAATTTAGCTCAGGTGCAAGCGCCCTAACCGCTTTCCCTCTCCGGACGGGCGCTTGACCACGCCCCCGCTGCCACAAATGCAAATATAGTTTTATGGCCGGTAAAAAATATTTATGGCCGGGTAATTTTCTCAAGTCACCGGCCAATGGCAGGTGTAGCAACAAGTTAGTTTTGGAACTTGTGTGTGTGTTTGTTGTGTGCCATCAGTGTAATTCAACAGGTACTGAAGGCATATACTTTCTAACTGATGTGATCTTTATGGAGAGCTGCAACTTTTCATCATTTTCTCAGGTAGTGCTGCAGTCTCTCCACAAAAGTCAGGTGAATTTTATTGACATTCTGGCAGTGGTAACTGACAATGCATCATATTGTCTGAAAGCCTACAAAGATGTATTGAAGGGTCTAATGCCTAACAGTGTGCATGCAACCTGCTTGTGCCATGTCATCGATTTGGTGGGAGAGACCTGGCAACACTACAAATACTTAAGCAAGGTCACAGCTTTAGTGATGTGGGTGAAATCTGCTTTCTTCAAAAAACCTGCAAGAAAGAGGAGATGGCTGAGCTTTTTACAATGAAGGAGGCTGTGAAGCCCAAGTTACCTGAGCCGGAAAATACAAGATGGAATAGCTGGTTCAAATCAGTTCAGTACCATGCTGACCATGTCCATCTCTACAAGGAGAATTTATGGCTGCGACTTCCTCTGCTCAGGCAGTTAGAAACAGCCTTGAGCTGCTTGATACAGATGACAAGCTAGAGGCCCCGCAGGTGAAGCTGACCTTCATCTCTGAGGGTTGTGGCAAAGTAGTTAGCTCTGAGGGTGCTTGAGGGCACCCACTCTCCCAGAGCAGTCTCTGCTTATAATATAATGGAAGATCTTGGTTCCTACTTAGTTAATGAAACAGCCAAAACCCATGGCATTGGGGCCAAAACGGATGAGCTGCTGAACCAAATGACCATGCAACAGATGAGGGGTGTACTTTTATCACCTTCATGATGGATTTTACATTAGGGAGGACAGGAAATTGTCATTTCCGGACTTCTCTCTGTCTGTTATTGTCCTTAAAGTACGTGATGAGGCTAAATAATTAGGACATTATATAACAGATGACCTGTCTGATGATAGGAACTTTTATAGACAGTGTTGTATGATGTATGCACAAGCTAATATGTTGATTTGCAAATTTAGTATGTGCTCAGGATCTGTGGAGTCTACAAGTTTTAGAGCATATTGTACCCCTATGTATACTGCCCATTTGTGCCGGCGCTACAGAAAGAGCAGCATGCAGAAACTCAATGTAGCATATAATGATGGAATGAAGCTGCTGCTTAAGGTGCCACGATGGAGCAGCGCAAGCCAAATGTTTGTCAGCATAGGCGTGCCCACCTGCTCTGCTCTGCTGTGCTGCGCAATATCATGTACAGATGTATGTGTAGGTTATTAGACTCTGCAAACAGTGTTATTTCAACAATGACGAACCCGGCACTAAGTTCAGCAAGGTTCTTCTCCAGTATGTGGAACCAATGGCATTTTAGCCTATATGTAAATAGGTGATATTGTGGACTATGTCTGTTTTTTTTCTCTTGTATTTGTCTGTTTTATTGCCTTGACTGAATTGATTGATTAATGGTAACATTTTGTAATCCCAATTAAGAAAAATTAACATGTTAAACTTTTTTAATTAGTCACTTGCATTAATGCATTAACATCGACAGTACTAATTAAAATACTCAGTTTCAAAAGTATAGCTACAAGAGGTAAACAATATGTGCGTAAAGTTATATCCAATTTTACAATTATGTTGCCATGGCAACATTACGCCGCAAACCCTAAAACACCCATCAAAATTAATAATGAAAAATGAAAATTATAAGCTTCACCTTTCTACCTTTAAATCCTCATAAATTTGCCCCCATTCATTTCTATTGTATGTGCCTGACTGGAACCTTGAGATTTTTTTTGTATCCTGTTGCGGTGTCCAGTCAATTATGAGTAAGCCACTTGTAGATTAACTGTGACTCTTAGTTCTTCTTTTAGGTAACATGTACACTTAATCTAAAAGTGTAACTCTGTGGCTCTGTGAGTCTATCAAAACTTTCCTCGAGTTGACCAATGACCAGCTACGGCTCAGTCAATGGTGTGAGTTTGGGGTGGGACTATTTGTGTGTACAACCAATGAAAGACAGTGGGAGCTTTCTAGAATCTTTGTAGTTTGATAGTGATCATTTTTTTTTAAGTTTGATGATGCTAGTGGCACAGAAATTACACACTTCAGCTTTAAAGGAGTCACGATATGCCTTTTTTATCATTTTAATATGTTCCTTGAGGTTCATTTATAATTAGGGATGATACCACCGATACCACCGATACCACTTTATCTCTTCCAATCCATTACCTGAAATCTCAGTATCAGCCGAGAGCGATCCAGATCGATATACCTCTATTCTGTGACCAATTAATGTAATGAAACACAAACCTCTAACTATGAACAGCATTCGAACGTATGAGTCCTTTTTATCTAGGTGGGTGAGGGCCAGATTGAGGGTGGTGGCGATGCCGTCGTCTGTTGAACGGTTTTGACGATATGCGAACTGCAGTGGGTCTAGTGAGGGGGGCAGCTGGGTCTTAATGTGCCTCATGAAGAGCCTCTCGAAGCACTTCATGATGATGGGTGTGAGTGCGTCGTCGCACATCACACTGATCCTCCCCTGAGTGATCTACACACAGTACATTATTTTATTCCGTGCTGGAGCAGATACAGTGAGAAGAATAATGTCTCAGCTTTGTAAGCATCATAAGTGTTCTGTTATTGGCTGTAAAAGTGAACATAAGTGTCTTCATGTACTCCCGGCATCAGAGCCACTAAAGACGCAGTGGACAAGGTTTGTTTTTGAAGGAAATGTGCCCCAAAACATACAAACATTTGTGTATGTTTGTGCAAATAATTTTACACTGGACTATTTTGTGAATGAGTGTCAATATAAAGCAGGATTTTCAAAACAACTGATTCTCAAGCATGGATCAGTATCAACTGTACGTGTTCCAGCTTTAGATCCTGAAGATGTAATTATCAAACTTTATATTGTGAATGTTTGCAAATCGCCTTTTCGAATGTACACCGGTATTTACGCAGTCATATTGGCTCTGATTTGTTGTTGCTGTTGTATCAGAAGCATGATCTGTAAAGGCACATCCCTCTTCCGTAAGGGGGTGGGGGGGGGGGGGGGGGGGGCAGCAGCTCATTTGCATTTAAAGAGATACACACAAAACAGTTTGTTTTTGATTCCACCATAAAAGAGACATTTACAACAGGGTATAATAAATGAGGGTATTTTGGGCTGAAACTTCACAGACACATTCTGGGGACACCTGAGACTTACAGTATATTACATCTTGTAAAAAGGGGCATAATAGGTCTCCTTTAAGAGACGCACTAGCGACCGAGGCTAGACACCATGACTTTTTTAATCCTCCTTGCTAGTGTGCCTGGCTCCCATTTCGATGATTGCCAATTCGAATCTCGCTTGAGGCAGGTCTGAGTTGGACTGGTGACACCTACTTATAATTAATATATAATTTCACAAAAACAAAAAAACAGTCATATATTTAATAATAATAAGTTTAATTTATATAGGGACTTTTCAGAGCTCAAGGACACTTTACAATAGTAACACAATAATACACAAACAAAGAACAGTCACAAAACACAGTTCAGATAGTACAGTCATTGAGAGTGAATACTTAACACATTAAGATAAATAACACTGAGAAATCAAAAACGTTTTATAATGAGAGTTAAACTCAGAGATAGAAGAGATGCTGTGAAGAGTCAGGGGGATTGAATTCCATATATTGGGTGCAACTACACTGAATGACCTGCCACCCAGTAGAGAAGCGAGATCTAGGGACAGAAAGGAGTCCGGACCCAGAAGATCTAAGCGAGCGGATCAGGTTGTAGGGGAGAAGCAATTCACTAAGATAGTGAGGTGCCAGACCATGAAGTGATTTAAAAGTATGCAGGATTATTTTATATTGGATGCGAAACAAAACTTGTAACCAGTGAATTTCAAACAGGAATTGAGTAATATGCACTTGGTATGTGTAAGAATTCTAGCTGCAGAATTTTGAATATATTGCAACCTAGCAATAGAGTTAGCAGGTAAACCAATGAAGAGGGTATTGCAATAGTCAAGATGTAAGGATATAAATGCATGAACCAGCGTTTTGGCATCTTTTAGACTGATAAAGGGATGAAGGCGAGCAATGCGACGAAGGAGAAAGAAGGCAATATAATATGAGCTTCAAAACTGTGGGAGGGATCAAACATGATACCTAATTTTTTTATAGTGGCAGTATTTAATTAATAGTAGAGGACCAAGAACCAATCCCTGAGGGAAACCTAATTTCAGGGAAACAGTAGATGATTTATAATTTTGCATTGAAATGTAAAATTGTCTGTCTGTGCGGTATGAAAAAAGCCAGGAGAGAGCAGCACCAGTGACACCAACATCCAAGAGGTGTGAGAGAAGTAATTCATGGCAAACAGTATCAAAAGCAGAACTAAGATCAAGTATTAGAAGAATGGAGAGAGAACCAGAGTCACCAGTGACTAGTAGGTAATTGACAACCCTTACAAGCGCGGTTTCAGTACTGTGAAATGGCGAAAGCCAGACTGAAAGGGGTCAAAATTATAATTTTTAACAAGTAAGATTGTAACTGGGAGGCAACAACTCTTTTCAGTATTTTGGAAATTAATGGTAAGTTAGATATAGGGCGAAAATTAGAAAAATCAGTAGGGTCCAAGTTAGGTTTTTTAAGTACTGGAGTTACTGCTGCAATTTTAAGTGGTAAAAGGAGAGAAGCTGAAGCTAGAGATCTGTTTATAAAATGTGAGAAAGGTGCAGAGATGACAGAATGACAGAGATTGTGGAGGGATGTGGGAGAAGGATCAAGTCAGCAAGATGAAGAATTGGACTTCAGTATTAAGTCACTGATAGAGGAGTCAAACTCAATAAAAATTGAAAAGAGTGGTCTGGCACAAAACTAAAATCTGAAGCCTCATCTATAAAGCACTGGTGGACAGCATTCAACTTTTCCTGGAAATAATTCAAGAAAGAACAACCAAGCTCATCAGATGCATGGACATCATGAGCTGGAGGTTGGGTGAGCGTATTTATCATGTCAAACAAAACATTGGGCCTACTGCTTGCTCTATTGATAAATGTAGAAACATAGTTAGACCGTGCAGTTTTCAGCGCAATTTTGTAGGTGTTGAGGTGTTCAATGAGAGCTAGATGGTGAACAGTATGACCTATTTTCCTATAAAGCCTCTCAAGCTGTCTACCAGTGACTTTTAAGGCCCGCATCTCAGGTGTATACCAGAGGGAAGTGTGGGAGGAGGAAACAGACCTAGTCTTAAAAGGAACAGGCTTATGCAGAAATTCAGAAATAACTGAGTGGTACTTAGAAAGTATCAATGAAGGACAGGAGACATCAAAGACATCAGAAATTGCAGATGGAATCAGAAAATAATTTGACATCGACAGATTTAAGGTCACAACAGGATATCATTTTGTTATTGCATTTTATCTGAGCAGGTAGACTAAAACTAAATTCAATAAGCTTATGATCAGAGTTTCCAGTGCCAAAGTAGATACAGAGGCAATATCAAACCTAAATGTACAGATTAATTCAAGAATATGACTATGAGAATGAGTAGAAAACATCTAGGTTACGTATGTAACCTCCATTCCCTGATGGACGGAACGAGATGTTGTGTCGAAGAAGCGACACTAGGGGTCTCTCTTGAGCGCCGAAAATGCCTCTGATCTATGAAAAAAGCCCAATGAGAAGTTGGCAGACAGTATTTGCATACCCCGCCCCCGGACATACGGGTATAAAGGCAGGGAAATACGTCTAGTTCATTCAGGATTTTTCTGAGGAGCAGGAAATGGTCCGGCCACAACATTGGCTCGGCTCAGCGACGTGGCCGGGAGGACACAACGTCTCGTTCCCTCCATCAGGGAATGGAGTTTACACACGTAACCTAGATGTTCCCGGTCTGTCGCTCACCTCGACGTTGTGTCGAAGAAGCGACACTAGGGGTCCAATTTAAATCACGCCATGCGCTGAGCCGTGTACGTGTACTGCTGACACAGGAGTGGGCAGGTACTTGACGTGCAAAAGCGACCAGCTGTATCAGACTGCACGTATCCTTCTCCAATGCCCCAAAAAAGTTGGCGGAATCCTTCTGGTTACTCTAGACAGGGGAACAAGGATGCTTGCCAACCTGGGAACAGGCCAAGCCTAGGTTTTCTCTGTTTCTCGCATAGAGCTAAATGGCTTTGGTCTTTACACGCATCGTGGGAAGGCAGTCTTACCCAGTTTCCTATATTTCAGGGGAAAAAGACCCTGCAGAGACCACACCTGCCCAGAGAGGGGGAGGTAAGAGTGGCGAATACATAACATGGGTTTTTAGGTGACATGTGGAAAGTGGTGCGGTGGTAGATCCCACCTCTCCGGAGGGGGGAGAGCTACAAACACAACGACCAGGGGGCAGTTGGAACTGCCCAAGGGAGACGTGGGTCCGCTTGTAAGGGGACCGTACCGCGGAAAATACACACAGGGGGAGTCCGTGTAGGAGTCCTGAGCTGTGGAGCACCTATTCCAGTACAGGGTAGATTAGGTATCCGCAGTGGATTGGGTCGGCGAGTTCCTCCGCTGAACTGCGGACCCAAAGGGCTAGGGAGGAGTCATCCAGGGATCCGAATGAGTGGGATCTCCTGGGAGAGAAGTGCACAGTTTTACCTCGGCCGAGGGAAAGGGTGCTAGGTGCAAGCAATCCACCTGGTCAGTCCGTCAGCATGTACCGAGTTCTACAGGCTCGGACCTGAGTAAACATGGGACGATACTGACTCAATCCTGATCGATGAGAGGATTGGGGGAGGGGACACGGCCTGGGTGTGATAGGCCAATGAAATGGCATCCACCACCCAGTGGGAAAGCCTCTGTTTGGAGACAACGTTCCCTTTCCGCTGTGCACCAAAGCAGACAAAGAGCTGCTCTGCGTCTAAAGCTCTGCATGCGGTCCAAGTAGGTATGCAAAGCACGTACCGGACACAGCAACGAAGGGGCTGGGTCTGCCTTCTCCCGGGGTAGCGCTTGCAGGTTCACTACTTGGTCTCTGAAGGAAGTCGTAGGAACCTTGGGCACGTAGCCCGGGCGCGGTCTTAGGATCACATGAGTGTCTGCCGGACCGAACTCCAGGCAAGTGTCGTTAACAGAGAACGCTTGCAGGTCCCCGACCCTCTTGATGGAGGCGAGTGCGATCAGCAGGGCCGTCTTCAGAGAGAGGGCCCTGAGTCCAACTGATTCTAGCGGCTCAAAGGGAGGTCTCTGAAGGCCCGAGAGGACAACTGAGAGATCCCAGGAGGGGAACAGGCTTGGCAGGGAGGGATTTAACAACTGGGCATCTCTTAGGAACCTGATAATTAAGTTGTGTTTACCCAAAGACTTGCCGTCTACTGCGTCGTGGTGGGCCACGATAGCAGCTACTGTATGTACACCTTCAAGGTGGAAAGGGACAGCCTCCCCTCCAACCTCTCCTGCAGAAATGAGAGCACTGAACTAACTGCGCACCTCTGTGGGTCTTCAGCCCAGGAAGAACACCAATTCGCGAACAAGCGGCACTTCGGGGCGTAAAGTTGCCTGGTAGAGGGAGCTCTGGCTTGGTTGATAATGTCTATGACAGCAGGTGGTAGATCAGCTAGATCTTCCGCGTCCTGTCAAGCGGCCAGACATGGAGGTTCCAGAGGTCTTGGTGCGGATGCCAGAGCGTGCCCCATCCCTGAGAAAGAAGGTCCTTCCCCTAGGGAGCCACTAGGGTGACTTGTTCCTCATCCTCCCTGACCTTGCACAGCACCTGTGCAAGAAGAATCACTGGGGGAAATGCGTACTTGCGTAGCCCCAAGGGCCAGTCTGCCCCGAGGGGAGCCTCTGTTTGGGCATACCAGAGTGGGCAATGGGAGGTCTCTCGGAAGGCGAACAGGTCTACCTGAGCCTTGTCGAACCGCACCCAAATCAGCTGAACCGACTGGGGATGAAGCCTCCACTCTCCACTGGGCAAGGGTTGTCGTGACAGCGCGTCCGCAACCACATTGAGGTTGCCCGGGATGTGAGTGGCATGCAGCGACTTGAGTCAAAGGAAAAAGCTCTTTTACTGAGAATGTAGGTACAGGGCTGCGGCAAATAAAATGAATTCAACAAAAGATTCTCCTCCCAGACCTCCACCGGGGGACGGATTAGTCTGCATACCAGCTCCGGAGCTAATGTCTTGGTCCCTGGGTCGATCATCTCAAGAGTGCCTGGGAGCCTTCCGGGTCCTCAAGGGGGTCCATGAGACAGTGGGCGTGTGCTTCCTGCAGTGTGCTCAACGCACGGGCTGAGAGCTGGGCCTGGGTTGAGGCAGAGCAGGGTGTTTCTTAGCCGCAGGAGGCTGCCCTTGGCAAGCAGACCGGGCATGGCCTGTGACGGCAGGTTTGCGGCGGGGCAGGATGTGTGAAATGGCTGTCTGCTTCTTCTCTGCGGAGAACAGCTGGACGAAGTCCTCGACGGTGTCGCTGAAGAGGCCGAACTGGGAGACAAGGGGATTGAGGAAGCGTGTCTTGTCCGTGTGGCACGGTGGAGGGCGGGACCGGCGCGTGATTACGCACGCCCGGTCCCGTATTAGGCTAATTACGCCGTCAAGAGGGATAAAGGCCACTCGCAGACGACGATCGAGAGAGAGAGAGCTCAATTACGGACGTCCGTTATCTTATGTGTTTGTCTTTTGTGTTCTCCATTAAACCTTTAAGTTATATGTTAAGCCGGTTTCTCGCCTCTTCCTTGCCCGTGAAATGATCTGTGTTACATTGGAGAAACCGGCTTAACATATAACTTAAAGGTTTAATGGAGAACAAAAAAGACAAACACATAAGATAACGGACGTCCGTAATTGAGCTCTCTCTCTCTCGATCGTCGTCTGCGAGTGGCCTTTATCCCTCTTGACGGCGTAATTAGCCTAATACGGGACCGGGCGTGCGTAATCACGCGCCGGTCCCGCCCTCCACCGTGCCACAGTCCGTCTCACGCATCTCGACCAAGTTCAGCCACAGATGATGTTCCTGAACTACGAGTGTGGCCATCACCTGCCTGAGTGACTGCGCTGTGGCCTTCGTTGCCCTGAGGGCGAGATTGGTCGATGAGCGCAGTTCCTGCAGCACTTCTTGATCAGGACTACCCACGTGCAGCTCTTTAAGTGCCTTGGCCTGGTGGACTTGCAGGAGGGCCATGGCATGCAGGGCGGAAGCGGCCTGTCCAGTGGCGCTGTATGCTTTGGCGTCAGTGATGACGTTGTCCTACAGGCCTTGGAGGGGAGCACGGGGCGACCCCGCCAGGTGGCGGCGTTCTCGGTGCATAGGTGGATCGCAACCTCCCTGTCCACCTGGGGAATCGCTGTGTACCCGTGGGCTGCTACACTGTTGAGTGTAGTAAGAGCGGATGAGCGCATGGCTTTGTGACGAGTGGAGAGGGGTGCCCTTCATGAAGTCGTCAGCTCATCATGCACCTCCGGGAAAAACGGGACCGGGGGGGCTGTGAGCGGCGCGAAGACCCCAGGAACCAGTCATCCAGCCGCGACAGCTGTGGGGAAGACGGAGGGTTCCAGTCCAGCCCCACACTGGCGGCGGCGCAGGCAAGCACGTCGGACATCTGCGCGTCAGCCTCAGCCTTGGCGTTCTGACCCGAAGGCGGCAGCCCAGGGGAGTCGTCCACGTCAGACGTCAGGCTAGAGACAACAGTTCACTGAGTTCTGAAAAAAGTCAGATTGAGCCTAGGGAGGACGATATAGTATTGTAATTGTGAGAGGACAGTGAGAATCAGCCTTCAATACCATATACTGTATTCAAATGTATTTGTGTTGTGGAAATCAAGTTTGGTGAGACACAAATCTTTTCAACAGATGACAGCAAGGGCACCCCCCTTGCCATCTAGCCGCTGTCTGGACAAGTGTTTATATCCATCTGGTGTAAAAAGTTTCAGCTGCAAATAATCATTGGGTACTTGCCAGGTTTCAACAAGTAGTAACATATCAAGGTTATTGTCAGTGATTATTTCACTGAGGTAAGAGGCTTTATCAGAGATGGAATGACAATTCAGAAGAGCAAAGTGGTGACATGAAACATCAGGGTTGATCGCCAAATTATGTTGCTGGTCATCACTGTTAAGATATATCAACGATCGGCGTGTTCTGCAGTCAGTAGAAGGGAGCTTAGTCTTAGGTAGAGCCCTGTTGTAAGTACTCGATGGTGAGTATCCAATTTCCATTTCGGATTTGTCACCAAAAGTGAATCAGAATAAAAGCAGAATGAGCACTAATGCCCGAGGCATATTTACACTGATAGATATAATGCGGGCCACCAACGATACCACTTTAGCCAGAGCCCCAACCATCACATCGCCAATATACATTTCACCAAAAGGAAGGAAGGGAAATCGTCCATATTTAACATATTTGTAAAAGATTATAATTTTCTACCCTCATTCTGACCCTCTGTCAGAGACGCTTGGTTTTGGTGCTAATTTTCCTTTAATGAATGAATGTTACATTTATACAGCGCTTTTCTGACACAACACTCAAAGCACGTTACACAGTGAACAGGGGACTCTTCTCAACCAACACCATTGTGCAGCATCCACCTGGATGATGCGATGTCATCCATAGTGCGCCAGTACGCTCACCACACACCAGTGGAGAGGAGAGAGTAGAGTGATACAGACAATTCATTGATGGGGATTTTTAGTAGGCCATGATTGAGAAGGGCCCATGTGGTACATTTTGTAGTACAACAACCTCTTTTATTTCAAAAGATCAGGGACAATTTGATTCCTCAATTTATGACCCCTTTAAGTAGATTTCTATTTTTGAAACACCAGTAAAAGTAAGATTATGCATTGCACAGTTGTTTTGCAATTTAGTTTACTGAATTTGATGCCATCATTTACTAGCCCATCCTACATTTTGTAAGGTGTCAAATACCAAGCTCAAGCAGAAAATAAATAAATAGATAAATATTGTAATGAAGCACCGTGAAATTGTGAAATATTGCATCTGTAGATTTGACTGGGTTTTGTTTCTGTGTTTTGTTGCATTTTCTTGTGCATGTTCATTGTTATTTTTTATTTGATGGTTAACAGTTCCATAAATGTTTAGATCATTTTCTGTCTTGTTTGGCTTATAACTGACCTGGCTCTTGGCTGTGGAATCCACAGAGATAAGCAAGATCATTGTCTGGTGGTTAGAACACATTGAACCACTTTGAATCATTCCAGTGACGGGAGTTCTGGCTTGTTTCATTTCCCGATCATGTTTCCACATTTCTCCCCATCATTTCTAGTGTACCATTTGATAAATGTGTCAAAAAGGTTAGATCCTATTGTAAAGGCAGCTGTAGTGTATGATTTTAATGTTACCTAATATATTGTACATGTTGGTGTTCATATTTGGTATTCAGTTTGAGAATACGATATGTCTTGATTTCTGGGAAGATACTGTATCACAGCAAAAAAATAATCAGTATATATCTTGTTTTCAAATAACACATTTCTAAGTCTCCTTAAAACAAGATAAAAAAATATCCCAATAGGATGAGATAAATACACATATTTTTTAAAAGCATACTCTGAAAACAAGTCTTAAAGGGATAGTTCACCCAAAAATTCTCTCATCATTTACTCACTCTCAAGCCATCCCAGATGTGTATGGCTTTCTGTCTTCTGCAGAACACAAAGATTTGTAGAAGAATAGGCCTATCTCAACTCTGTAGGTCCATACAATGCAAGTGAATTTGAAGCTCCAAAAAGCAAATAAAAGCAGCATAGAAGTAATCCATATGACTCCAGTGGATGAATCCATGTATTCAAGTGATATGATAGGTGTGGGTGAGAAACAGATCAATATTTAAGTAATTTTTTTACTGTAAATTCTACTCCCTGCCCAGAAGGTGGCAGTATACACAAAGAATATGAATCGGAAAAAATACAAAAAGAATGTGAATGTGAAAGTAAAAGTGGAGATTTAGAGTAAAAAAATGACTTAAATATTGATCTGTTTCTCACCCACACCTATTATATCGCTTTTGAACACATGGAATATAACCACTGGAGTCGTATGGATTACTTATTATGCTGCCTTTATATACTTTTTGGAACTTCAAAGTTCTGGAACCCATATGCTTGCATTTTATGGACCTACACAGCTGAAATATTCTTCTAAAAATCTTATTTCTGTTCTGCAGAAGAAAGAAATATAAGAGTTTTCTCATATATGAGTTTTTTATTTTATTTTATATATACTGTAAATGGGCACACGCTAAATGTATTATTTTCCAGAAAGGGTAGAGCTTATTTTATGAGCACTTGAAAGTCAGCGTTGGCTTAAAAAAAAAATTGGTAATATTTTTCACCCAGAAATCTCAACCCACACAAACACCCAGTATACACCAGCACAGAGAAAAACACACCTACTTAAGACCAATGTGTCAGTCAAGTGTTCTCAAACACCTTTCTTCTCTCTCAAACCACAAAAAGCTGCATTTTATGCTGCCTCTATGTGCGTTTTGGACCTTCAAAGAAGTATTCTTCTAAAAATCTTCATTTGTGTTCTGCAGAAGAATGAGGGTGAGTAGATGATGAGAGAACATTCATTTTGGGGTGAACAAAATATCATTTATCATTTAGATATTTAGAAAAACAAGCAGTACTGTTTTTTTTTTTTATCAGACTGTTATTATGTTCTGTAATGTAATGCATGTAACTGGCAAAGTTTAAAACCCAAGATTTAGCATAGTGGATGATTGACAGGTTAGTGGGCGGCCCTTTGTTGCTGTCCAGGATGCATCAGGACAAATGAGTGTTTACATTACAATTGTGATGTGGTCACATGCATTTTTTACTACTTCCAAATTTGATTTGTGTGATCTGATCTCAAAATGTTTTGGAACCTGTTTACACCTGTATTTAGCAGTGTCCACTTGTTATTAGATCACCGAGATGGATCTTAGTACCAATACCAAGTGTAAATGGGGTCTTACTTTATATAGTTGGACATGGTGTACCGCTTTAAGCTGTCTCACTCTGAATGTTAAATGCTAAGCAACTCATCAGTAAGTGATCATTTACAGATACTGATGGGCCATCTTTGGTGTCCTGTCACAGCTTGATTTGCAGTCCACCTGGGAGAACATACAGTAACAGTGCTGGAGAACCATATGAGGTCTTCGGGACATGTAAGGGAATGATGTGGGGTGTGTTTGCTTGAGATGTTTTGACAACGAGTGAAGTGGGTGATCACTGGCTCTTTAGTGATGACATGCAGAGCTGGTGGCACTGCGTGGCAATTTATGTGCCAGAGGTTGTGACTGAAAACCTAATGCAAGGGGTTTGACAAAACTGACAGGGTCATTAGTATTCATGAAAGTACACATACACATTAAACAGATAGCTTTATTAAATATATACATGTGTGTGTGTATATCTATCTATCTATCTATCTATCTATCTATTAGGGCTGGGTGCTAAAATTATATTGATATTTATCACGATAAAGAAAATCCACGATATCGACAATAAAGCTTTTGAAGAATTTTCGATATTGACTGCGTGTCGCTAAAACACAAGCAATTTGGCTTTCTCAGGCTGTGTTTCCACTGGGGTGGACGAAATCCACTCAAAGTGCTAGGAGAGAACTTTCTCCACACTGCTGTCAATCCTACGATCCACCTTGCAAGCATGACGCACGGCTTTCATGGGAATTAATTGAAAACGCTCTCAGCTTCGCTCACAACGTGCCAGTGGTAACGTAGGGTCAGACTGGATGAACTTGCTAATGCTAGCTGCCTTGCTAACAATTAGGTTACGTCGGACACCGCATTGATTTCATCCACACCGCAAGACATCATGACAACGGTTGCGCCCTCTCATCGTCTCTAGTAAAGAGCGCAACAGAACAACAGTGATGTGGACAACAGCTCTGATCTTTCTGCGCTGTAATCTTGAATATTGTTCTCTAGCACCAAACATGCATAATTTCTGCCCTGTCCCGCTCCTCACGTGTTGCCTCTTTTCTCTGCATGTGTGTAGACATCAAGCTCCGCATGAGTTTATGTGGTTTCAAAGAACCTTTTAGACCAAAACTTTTTTCCCTTCTAAATGTATCTTTATTAATCAGCATGTTACGAGCCTTTAATAATAAACAAATCGATTTCTGTTCTAATTTTGTGAAAATTAATTAGTTGTCTGGAATGGATAAGGAAAGACTAAAATTACTAGTTGGTAGACTAGTCTCTCACTTTAATGAAAATTTGCAAATGTTTTAAAAAAAAAAGTCACAAGGGCTTCTATGCCCCATACTTGGGTATCTGAATCTAAAGAAATATCAAATATATTTCATTTTAATGCAACAGACAGGCTGGTTTGAGTATTTCTGTTACTGCATGTCTCCTGGGATTTTCATGCACAACCATCTCTAGAGTTTACTCAGAATGGTGGGAAAAACAAAAAACATCCAGTGAGCAGTAGTTATGCAGACGAAAACACCTTGTTGATGAGAGAGGTCAACCGAGAATGCCAGATTGGTTTGAGCTGACAAGTCAAGTCAAGTGGTTTTTATTGTCATTTAAACCATATACAGTTAGTACGGTACACAGCAAAATGAGACAACGTTCCTCCAGGACCATGGTGCTACATAAAACAACATAGGACAAACCCAGAACCACATGAGACTACACAGACTAAATAAAATACCTATATAAAGTGCACGTGCAAACGTGTGCAAAAAGTACGGGACAGTACAATAAATTACTAAAAATGAAAAGGACAATAGACACAGTAAGAGACATTGCAGCGCACAGTACACAGTAGTGCAAAAAGATGACAGTTTCTAAAAATGCCAAATGTAATCATAACATACTATGAGATAGTGTTCTATGGACATATCAGTTATTGAGGTAGCAGCCAGTTATAAAGTGACAATAATTAAAGAGCAACTCAGGACATATGTGTGTGTGTGTCAAACCAGTCTCTGAGTATTGAGGAGTCTGATGGCTTGTGGGAAGAAGCTGTTACACAGTCTGGCCGTGAGGGCCCGAATGCATCGGTACCTCTTGCCAGATGGGATGTGTGGGGTCATCCACAATGCTGCTGGCTTTGCGGATGCAGTGTTTTTTATAAATGTCTTTGATGGAGGGAAGAGAGACCCCGATGATCTTCTCAGCTGTCCTCACTATACTCTGCAGGGCTTTGCGGTCCGAAACGGTGCAAGTCCAACCAGGCAGTGATGCAGCTGCTCAGGATGCTCTCAATAGTCCCTCTATAGAATGTAGTGAGGATGGGGGGTGGGAGATGTGCTTTCCTCAGACTTCGAAGAAAGTAGAGATGCTGCTGGGCTTTCTTGGTAATAGAGCTGGTGTTGAGGGACCAGGTGAGGTTCTCCGCCAGGTGAACACCAAGGAATTTGGTGCTCTTGACGATCTCCACATAGGAGCCGTCGATGTTCAGTGGAGAGTGGTCACTCTGTGCTCTCCTAAAGTCAACAACCATCTCTTTTGTTTTTGTCGACATTCGGAGACAGGTTGTTGGCTCTACACCAGTCCGTTAGCTGCTGCACCTCCTCTCTGAATGTTGATTCGTCGTTCTTGCTGATGAAACCCACCACGGTCGTGTCATCGGTGAACTTGTTGATGTGATTCGAGCTGTGCATTGCTGCACAGTCGTGAGTCAGCAGAGTGAACCCTGGGGGTCCCAGTGCTCAGTGTGGTGGTGGTGGAGATGTTGTTCCCAAACCGGACTGACTGAGGTCTCTCAGTCAGGAAGTCCAGGATCCAGTTGCAGAGGGAGGTGTCCAGGCCCAGCAGGTTCAGCTTTCCAATCAGGTGCTGGGGAATGATTGTGTTGAATGCTGAGCTGAAGTCTATGAACAGCATTGGAACATATGAGTCCTTTTTATCTAGGTGGGTGAGGGCCAGATGGAGGGTGGTGGCGATGCCATCGTCTGTTGAACGGTTTGGACGATATGCAAACTGCATTAGGTCTAGTGAGGGGGGCAGCTGGATCTTAATATGCCTCATGACGAGCCTCTCGAAGCACTTCATGATGATGGGTGTCAGTGCGACAGGACAGTATTCTTTGAGGCAGGACACTGAAGACTTCTTTGGCATGGGGACGATGGAACGATGGCGCTGCTCAGAGAGATGTAGAAGATGTCGGTAAGAACATCTGCCAGCTGGTATGCACATCCTCTGAGCACTCTGCCAGGAATGCAGGTCCAGCAGCCTTCCGTGGGTTGACTCTACATAGAGTTTTCCTCACATCAGCCGTGGTAAGACAGAGAACCTGGTCATTGGGAGGAGGGGTGGTCTTCCTCGCCATCATGTCGTTCTGCAATTCAAACCGAGCGTAGAAGTCGTTCAGCGCATCTGGAAGGGAGGCATCTTTGTCACAGACAACTGATGTTGTCCTGTAGTTAGTGATGGCCTGGATGCCCTGCCACATGCGCCGTGTCACTGCTGTCCTGGAAGTGACTGTGGATTCTCTGGGCGTGTGCGTGCTTTGCCTCTCTGTTGGCTCGGGACAGTTTGGCCCTCGCTGTTCTTAGGGCTGCCTTGTCGCCTGCTCTGAAGGCAGTGTCTCGGGTCCTCAGCAGCGCACGCACCTCCGCAGTCATCCATGGTTTCTGGTTGGAGTGTGTGGTGATGGTCTTGGAGAAAGTGACATCATCAATGCACTTGCTGATATAGCTGGTCACATCAAGTTGGTAGAAGTCGCCATATGTTGCAGCCTCCCTGAACATGTGCCAGACAGTACACTCAAAACAGTCCTGAAGAGCAGAGATGGCTCCTGCTAGCCAGTTTTCACCTGCTTCCGAAGCGATATTGTGCTTCTGACGAGCGGTCTGTATGCTGGAATTAGCATAACAGAGATGTGGTATGAGTAGCCGAGGTGGGGAGGGGCTCCGCCTGGTTTGCGCCTCGGATGTTTGTGTAAAAATTATCTAGCGTGTTCGCCCCTCTCGTTGCAAAGTCCACATACTGATGGAATTTATGGAGAACTGTCTTGAGATTCGCATGGTTTAAATCTCCGCCGACAATAAACAGTCCGTCAGGGTGAGCGTTCTGCAGATCACTCATAGCCCCATACAGTTCACAGAGTGTTAGCGCTGGGGGGAATGTAAACTCCGGTTATGATAACATTGGTGAATTCCCGTGTTAAATAAAAAGGTCTCCATTTAACAGTTACAAGCTCCACCAGCGATGAGCAGTAGCTAGAGACTAGCATAGAGCTCTTGCACTATTCCGTGTTGATGTAAACACACAAGCCACCACCGCGAGTCTTACGGCACTGAGCTGCATTTCTGTCAGCACGGAACGAGGCGAGCCCGTCTAGCTGAATCGCAGCATCCGGAACTCTGTCGCTGAGCCAAGTCTCCATGAAAACAAAGATGCAGCAGTCTCTAAACTCATGTTGTGTTGCCTGCTGGAGGACAGAATGGCTTCAGTAACTCAGATAACCACTTTGTACAATTGTAGTGAGCAGAATAACATTTCAGAATGCACAACATGTCGAACCTTGAGGTGGATGGGCTACCACTGCAGAACAACACATTGGGTTCCACTTCTGTCAGCCAAGAACAGAAAGCTGAGTCTGCTGTCCAGTTTTGCTGAGCCTGTGCCCACAGAAGCCTCAGTTCACTGTTCTAGGCTGACAGTAGTGGTACCCGGAGGGGTCTTCTGCAGCTGTAGCCCATCCACCTCAATGTTCGCCTCAATGCCTCAAACGTGTTGTACATTAAGAAATGTTTTTCTACATAGCACTGTTGTAACGTGGTTATTTGGGTTAGTCACCTTCCTCTCACCTTGCTCCAGTCGTGCGTGAAAATCCCAGGTGATCAGCAGTTACAGAAATACACAAAACCTAGTCTAAATCACTGAGATAACATTTTTTCCCCATTTTGATGGTTGATGTAAACATTAACTGCAGCTCCTGACCCGAATCTACATAATTTTATGCATTACACTACTGCCACATGATTGGCAGATTAGATAATTGCATGAATAAGTAGATGTACAGGTGAACATAATGAAGTGGTCAGAGAGTGTTTTTATATATATATACACACACACACACACACACACTGCCGGTCAAAAGTTTTGAAACACTTGACTGAAATGTTCCTCATGATCTTAAAAATCTTTGAAATTAGTTTTGTAGACAAAAAAATCTAATTGTGCCACCATATTAATTTTATTTCATTTTAAAACTAAAATTTAATTTTAAAAAATGTTTTTGAAATTGATGGCTTGGACCAAATAATAAAGAAAAGCAACCAATAAGTGCCCAACATAGATGGGAACTCCAATACTGTTTAAAAAGCATCCCAGGGTGATACCTCAAGAAGTTGGTTGAGAAAATGTCAAGAGTATATGTCTGCAAATTCTAGGCAAGTATCTACTTTTGAAGATGCTAAAATATAGCAAATTTTTATACGAACATAATTCCCATAGATCCATTTGTGTTATTCGATAGTTATGATGACTACTGTTATTCTAAAAATATTATAATAAAGCAAATGTAAGTGCAATTAAAATGTGTGTTGTTTAACTTTTTGAAAGAAGGATTTACCACAGTTGTGAAGGGCAATATCTCTTTGGAAACAAACCTACTTAATCTGTGCATTCTCTAACGGTCAGGTATTTCATTGTCCGGGAAAATACATCATGTGTGTAAATAAATTTGTTTTGTTCCCTCCTTCACAATATATATATATATATATATAGCAATATCCAATTACATCGGCAACCCCTGGGCTGAGGGATTGGTGAATATTGGTGAATAGTCTTGCTTTAGTGATTTTGCATTGAAAATTTTATTCATTTAAACTTAAATCAAATACATTTCTAAATTCAATTTGCACTCCAAACGAAGCGAAAAAACTATTAAAATAATGAATTGATCAAAAAAAAAAAAATTATATATATATACACAGAAGTTTAGATACATTTAGATATATAAGTCAGAAGTTTACATACACTTTAGCCAAATACATTTAAACTAAATATTTCACAATTCCTGACATTTAATCATAGAAAACATTCCCTGTCTTAGGCCAGTTAGGATCACTATTTTAAGTGTGAATGTGAAATGTCAGAATAATAGTAGAGAGAATGATTTATTTCAGCTATTATTTCTATAATCACATTCCCAGTGAGTCAGAAGTTTACATACACATTGTTAGTATTTGGTAGTATTGCCTTTAAATTGTTTAACTTGGGTCAAATGTTTTGTGTAGCCTTCCATAAGCTTCTCACAATAATTTGCTGGAATTTTGTCCCATTCCTCCAGACAGAACTGATGTAACGGAGTCAGATATGAAGGCCTCCTTGCTCGCACATGCGTTTTCAGTTCGACCCACAAATATTCTGTTGGATTGAGGTCAGGGCTTTGTGATGGCCACTCCAATACCTTGACTTTGTTGTCCTTAAGACATTTTGCCACAACTTTGGAGGTATGCTTGGGGTCATTGTCCATTTGGAAGACCCATTTGTGCCCAAGATTTAACATCCTGGCTGATGTCTTGAGATGTTGCTTCAATATATCTGCATAATTTTCCTTTCTCATGATGCCATATATTTTGCAAAGTGCACCAGACCCTCCTGCAGCAAAACACCCCCACAACATGATGCTGCCACTCCCATGCTTCATGGTTGGGATGTTCTTCGGCTTCAAGCCTCACCCTTTTTCCTTCAAACATAACGATGGACGTTATGGCCAAAAAGTAACATTTTTATTTCATGAGACCAGAGGAAATTTCTCCAAAAAGTAAGATATTTGTCCCCATGTGCTTGCACAACTCCAACTGTAGTCTGGCTTTATTATGATGGTTTTGGAGCAGTGGATTCTTCCTTGCTGTGCAGCCTTTCGTGTTATATCAATATAGGACTCGTTTTACTGTGGATATAGATACTTGTCTACCTGTTTCCTCCAGCATCTTCATAAGGTACTTTGCTGTTGTTCTGGGATTGATTTGCACTTTTTGCACCAAACTACGATCATCTCTATGAGACTGAATGCATCTCCTTCCTTAGTGTTATGATGGCTGCGTTGTCCCATGGTGTTTATACTTGCATACTATTGTTTGTTTAGATGACCTGAGGTACCTTCAGGCATTTGGAAATTGCCCCCAAGGATGAACCAGACTTGTGGTGGTCCACAATTTTTTTTCTGAGGTCTTGGCTGATTTCTTTTGATTTTCCCTTGATGTCAAGCAAAGAGCTACTGAGTTTGAAGGAAGGCCTTAAAATACATCCATAGGTACACACATGTACATTCAGTACATCTCCTATCAGAAGGTAATTGGCTAATTGTCTAAAGTCTTGACATAATTTTCTGTAATTTTCCAAGCTACTTTAAGACACAGTTAACTTAGTGTATGTAAACCTCTTACCCACTGGACTTGTGAAATAGTCAATTAAAAGTGAAACAATCAGTCTGTCAACAATTGTTGGAAAAATTACAAGTGTCATGCACAAAGTAGATGTCCTATACGACTTGTCAAAACTATAGTTGGCTAATATTAAATCTGTGAAGTGTTTAAAAATTAGTTTTAATGACTTCAACCTGTGTATGTAAACTTCTGACTTCAGCTGTGTGATATATATATATATATATATATATATATATATATATATATATATATATATATATATATATATATATATACACTCACCTAAAGGATTATTAGGAACACCTGTTCAATTTCTCATTAATGCAATAATCTAATCAACCAATCACATGGCAGTTGCTTCAATGCATTTAGGGGTGTGGTCCTGGTCAAGACAATCTCCTGAACTCGAAACTGAATGTCAGAATGGGAAAGAGAGTGAGTGTGGCATGGTTGTTGGTGCCAGACGGGCCGGTCTGAGTATTTCACAATCTGCTCAGTTACTGGGATTTTCACACACAACCATTTCTAGGGTTTACAAAGAATGGTGTGAAAAGGGAAAAACATCCAGTATGCGGCAGTCCTGTGGGCGAAAATGCCTTGTTGATGCTAGAGGTCAGAGGAGAATGGGCCGACTGATTCAAGCTGATAGAAGAGCAACTTTGACTGAAATAACCACTCGTTACAACCGAGGTATGCAGCAAAGCATTTGTGAAGCCACAACACGCACAACCTTGAGGCGGATGGGCTACAACAGCAGAAGACCCCACCGGGTACCACTCATCTCCACTACAAATAGGAAAAAGAGGCTACAATTTGCAAGAGCTCACCAAACTTGGACAGTTGAAGACTGGAAAAATGTTGCCTGGTCTGATGAGTCTCGATTTCTGTTGAGACATTCAGATGGTAGAGTCAGAATTTGGCGTAAACAGAATGAGAACATGGATCCATCATGCCTTGTTACCACTGTGTAGGCTGGTGGTGGTGGTGTAATGGTGTGGGGGATGTTTTCTTGGCACACTTTAGGCCCCTTAGTGCAAATTGGGCATCGTTTAAATGCTACGGCCTACCTGAGCATTGTTTCTGACCATGTCCATCCCTTTATGGCCACCATGTACCCATCCTCTGATGGCTACTTCCAGCAGGATAATGCACCATGCCACAAAGCTCAAATCATTTCAAATTGGTTTCTTGAACATGACAATGAGTTCACTGTACTAAAATGGCCCTCAAAGTCACCAGATCTCAACCCAATAGAGCATCTTTGGGATGTGGTGGAGCGGGAGCTTCGTGCCCTGGATGTGCATCCCACAAATCTCCATCAACTGCAAGATGCTATCCTATCAATATGGGCCAACATTTCTAAAGAATGCTTTCAGCACCTTGTTGAATCAATGCCACGTAGAATTAAGGCAGTTCTGAAGGCGAAAGGGGGTCAAACACAGTATTAGTATGGTGTTCCTAATAATCCTTTAGGTGAGTGTATATATATATATATATATATATATATATATATATATATATATATATATATATAGATATAGATATAGATAAGTAACCACCTTTCCATTTACCATAAGGCAAGTATCCATCTAAACATGCAGGTGGAAAATTAGTTAAACAAATGAAGAAATAAAAACTATAATAAATGTAAAAGTAAGAATTATAATGATGATAATAATCACTGAAATATAAATCATGGTTCGAGGTGAACATGTTTTGTATTATTTTATGTTTTAATCACAGATGTATAGGCTGAAGAGTTGCGTTCACAATGAACTGCTCTGTGGAAAAAAAGTAAACTGAACTCAAAGCACCTCCTGAGATGAGATGTCTGAGATCAGTTGCAGCACACATAGATGATACTGTTCTTGCAAAAAAATTAATTCAGAAGACAGAAACAGTAAGAGTGAGAACCTTTCATATTTATATGAAATTATAAATATGAATAATTTATTATAAGCATATTTCTGAAACACGTCACAAAAATGAACTGAAGTCCGCGAATACTTATCACACAAACATTAAACATATGTCTAAAGAAAGCTTAAAATGACTACTTTTTAATAAAACTATTACAATATAAAACAAATATTCTCCTGCAATATAATCTATATGAAACAAAGCGATCTACAATTTCTCATGGCTCAGCTAATTATCCCTAATGTGATCACACCCACAGGCAGAGGGCACTATTCATACGCTAATGTGCTGAGATGATCAATGCAAATGGTAAACGCCCCTGACAGTGTCTTAAAAACAAAGTCATTCACTTTTCTGCATGTTGAAAGACAGCACCATACACAAGTGAGAAAACTCCTGAATAGTGACGAAGAGTTAAAATTTTCCTCAGAAGAAGAACGGGACTCCGATGAACGTTTGTATTTTGAAGAGAGACTTGTTCCAGTCGAGGATAAAATTTCGGACGAGTAAGTCATTTAGTTTTCATTAGTTGACAAGCTATTTTATATAAACATGTACATATTTTACTAGTGGGACTGTTTCCAGAATTGCCAGCCAGGATTCAGAGTATTGACATTTGAAATATGTCCTAATAAGCAAGATTTAGTTACATTTAAATGCTGTTTCGACTAAAGCATTTATTTAAATTGTATGCTGTATGATATAAATATGATATGTAATATGATATAAAAATAATATGAATGTTTAGATTATATTTTATCTATTGTTTATGCTGCTTCATTATCATCAACAAAGCTTGTGCTTGCAAATATGTGTTCAGGTTAAATGAGTAAAATGAACTTTAAATATACCCATATTAGAAAATCACCATCTCATAATGATTTCTGAAGGATCATGTGACACAGAAGACTGCAGTAATGATGCTGAAAATTGTGCTTTGATCACAAATTGCATTTTACAATATATTCAAATAGAAAACTGTTCTTTTAAATTGTAAAAATAGTTCACAATATCACTGTTTTTACTGTATTTTGGATCAAATAAATGCAGCCTTGGTGAGCAGAAGAGACTTCTTTTAAACGGTAATGTGAGTCTAAAATTAAGTAAAGTCTTTATGTAAAGAAAATGTATAGTCAGACTATTTCTTTTAACCTATAACTTGATTTTGATCATTAAGTCTCCTCAAATTCATTATCATTATGTCACATTCCTCATTGATAGGCCCAGGGGAGGGGTCTTTTGTCTCCTCAGGTGTGAATTACAATCAATATTCATTATAGTTCACGCCTCCTCGCATATGACCTTTCTAACACTAAAAGTGTCTTACAAAAGTTCAATTACTATATTGTTTTGTATAAATGAGTGATCAGGATGGTTTTCACACCATTTTGTAGCAAAAACTCTAGGCTACAATATCCAGTTCTCAAAAGGCTTGTGGACAAATGTTTAGTATGTGTTATATGGCCTTTTTTCAGTGACTTAACATTTTAGTTTTTTCAAAAACCATTCATAAACGTTATTTTCTCAAAAATACAATCATGTACATACATGTTGCTCACATATTATTGTAGCCCAGTTTGTGTTGAATACAGTGTTATTAGACTTTAGCCATTAATGTGTTTTTAAGCATCTGAAAAAAAGCACAAATGTCAAGGCATGTCAAAACTTCTCCAGGGTCCAAAACACCCTCAGACCCCAGAGGGTTAAACCGAGGTCCTGACTCTCTGTGGTCATTAAAAATCCCAGGGAACTCATCGTAAAGAGTAAGGGTATAACCCCGGGTTCCTGGCCAAAATCCTCCCCCATTGGACCTTATCTATCATGGCCTCCTAATAATCTCCATCCCTGAATTGGCTACATCACTCTACTTTCCTCTTCACAAATAGCTAGTGTGTGATGGGCGTTCTGGCACACTGTGGCTGCCGTTGCATCATCCAGATGGAGGCTGCACATTGGTGGTGGTTAAGGAGATTCCCCTATACTATGTAAAGCACTTTGAGTGCCTAGAAAAGCACTATATGAATGTAAGTAATTATTATAATAATTATTATCAGTGAATAATTACTTAAATTCTGGTCTTTTCCACAGACAAATCTATTGACTTCAAAAAATGTACAATGTACAAAAAGTCAGAGACCTTGTCACATTTACTTTGAAATGTAACTTTAAATAGGCTAAAGGAATGTGTTCAATAGCATATTACCATATTAGCATATTTTTGCTGTGGTATTAGAACTGGTATAGAGAACTGTGAAATTTCACTGGTATTTGTAACGACTTCTGAAATTTTGTTTTTTGTGACAACGCTAAAAGAAAGTATGCAGGTCTTCCTGGTCAATTTTGTATTGTAGCATGACTAAAAGTTTTCACTTCACTATCTCATGTAGATTAGTTTTGGACTAGGATTAGATTGGAAGTTTGTTTAGAGTTATGGGGTATTCACCCTTAAAAGGTTAGTTTAACAAAAACGTCTTTCATAATTAACGCACCCTCATGTTGTTCCAAACTCATTTAACTTTCTTTCTTAAGGCTCAGATTCAAACAATGAAATTCCTCTTCGTTCTTAGCTCAGAGCAAGAAATATAGTAGATCAACGGAGTATTGTTGTTTACAAACGTCCAGACACCTGCCCAGCCGCTACAGGAGGTGTTTAGTGGAGCATTTAAACATTCGGCACACAAGACTACTTGTAAAACATTAACCATAGTGACATTAAAATATGTTATTAATTACATCATTCTATAAGTAGAATTCACATGAGATCAGTAAAACAAGTAGTTTTAACCACTGTCATGATTAAAAGAAATATAAATGTTTACATTCTGCAGTCACGGTGCAAATGCACTGACACACTATACATGTCCATAATATGCACAGTTTACCTGTTATTTTATTTTATGATGACACTGATACTACTGCAAAGATGGGTGTATAAAAGGGTGCCAGACAGATGTAAATGGTCAGAATAAAGACAAAAGAATAATGGCTAGAGGTACAGTATATCTCACTTTGGGCAAAAATGTGAATTGCTTTCGGATACAGGCAGCCATGAATGAAACTATAAAGAGTATTTATTATTATTGTTAATTGCATGACATGTCAACATGATCACACAGGAAGTCGACATGTCTTGCATTCACTTAATCAGTGGCGGGCTTGATTTGGAGGTTGCACTTTTCCCCCTAACATTTTATTTTTACTCCACTAATGGTTAGATTTAGGTTTGAGTTGGGGGTAGAGTCCACAAAATATATGTTCCACTTCACTGTATTACAACCCGCACAAATGAAAGAACTGGCTTCACAATTAGCTTAATATATTTGTATAATTTATATATTTGTCTAATTTTAAATAAAAATGCACATATTAATGCTAAAACTGTTTAACAGAATGCAGGTGTTTTAAGATGTGTTTTTAAAGGTTAAAAAAATGCAGGTTGACACAACATCTAAAAAGCGCAGCTTTTTAAAAAACTGCAAAACACGGCGCTACGATCAAAGACGTCCATCTAGCGCATGTTTACACAGAAAAACTCGGATGGATGCAAAACGTAGTCGGTGTGAACAGCCCCTCCCAAAGCTATGCATTTTAAAAAAGGTCAAGTTGAAAGGTGTTCAATTTGGAAAAGCGCATCTCGAGATACCCATGAAATGCACTTTTGTTTACAGCCAGGTATGTTCTTTGCAATAAAATAGCACGGTGCTCTTTGGTTTATATGTATTCGTTGCACTCTCTTGTGGACTTTGGATGCAACATCAAATGAAAATCTGGATATCTTGTAGCTTTTTTCCTCTAACTGAAAAAATTTCATTAAAATTTGAATATAATTGTTTTGGTAATATTTTTGTGCAAAAAATAGAATTTAGTTTCTTGAAAGTTTGCACTGAGAAGCTGTTTCAAACCACTGCAACAAACTCAAAAACCTTTATTTTACCAGATGTTGTTCAAAATTACATTATAACCCTTCAATCTATGATTTTGCTTTTATGAAGTAAACAAAAGATGTTTTTAATGCATATCACGGCCCGTCTTTGCAATCCAATGACAGTGAATAGGGATGATCACATAACTCGTTTTACTAACAAAACAAAACAACACAAATAAATAATTAATAATTAAAATAGTTAAAGAAATAAAGCACTAACCACCTTTGAAAAATAACAAGTGTGAAGTATTTCTTAACCTAGGATTAAATGTGGCCTTAATCCTGGGTTTAAAAAAACATTAACCCAGGGTGAAGTGGAGTGCGAATCTTATAAACCTTGATTTAACCAATCAGTGCAGATTGTACCTGACAAAACTCATTCAGTATTTCGGCCATGCACACACAAAGTTGACACCTTTAGGAGATTCAGTCCTATTCAACCATATATTAAAGCCCTGGAGCAAGATTAGGCAGCATCTGTGCCAAAAACATTAGCTGATATTTAGTGCCTTTATAACTGATATCCTGATATTTCATTAGTTGAAAAGCCACATATGGGGAAATGTAATCATTCGCAGAGATTTAATCAATTGCAATACATCACTTGTCCATGAGCAGGCCTGGGAAAAAAAAAGTTTTCACAAGGCTAACTATCATTTAGAGCTCCATAACATTTTTCCTGGCATTAATGGTTGACTCAAGCATTTAAAGGGATAGACCTACACTGAATAATGAAGAATGAGAAAGGCTTCTCTTTTGGATTAATCTGAGATGACAGAACTCTCTTTTCCATTTCCCAAGTTGTTTTTGGTGTCATGCATGTTTTGCTTGAAGCAGAGGTTTGTTTCATGGAAAATGTGGATGCAAAATTAAACGGAAATCAGCAATTGAGGAACAAGGTATTAGCAATCAAAACCATGCTTGATTTCAAGCTGATCTTGAAGAACATGTTCCACAGTCTGGGGGAAATGGATTACTTTAGCAACCACTGGACATGCACGATGCAAAACAAGTTCTGTGCCAAAAGTTTAATGACTGTCATTACGCGTCTGACAAATAATCTGTCTTTATACGTCCTATGCTGCAATTTGCACAATCTGTGATGTGATTGTGGGAATTTGAGCCCATGAGAACAGTGAAATGGGATGCTCCACATCTGTGCAGTTTCCTCCCATCAACAGACCTGGTCTCAGTTTATGAGCTAAACTTCAAAGTCTTGCGACGCTGAAACAACCGCGCCAACGAGCAGACCTCTTGTTTTTTATTTATTTTTTCCAGAATGCAGCCTTAATCACAAAACTTATCTGTTGATTGTTTTTTGCAGCAAATCTGAGACTCATAACAGATATTTTTTGCAATGATGTTGTGTGTGCCATTGTTATGTTTATTATAGTTTAAGAGAATGCTTTTTTTTGTCTTAAAATTGAGTGCTTTTGACCATTCCAGAGAGTGCAACCCATCCTAAAAAACAAACTGACCTTTCTCTTGATGTTTCTCTTCTACTTGTCTTTGACTTGAAATCATGCTGAAATTTCTTGGCCACTGTCATTGTACTGTGCGAAACTACACTTAAAAAATGACATTTATCTGTCGAATATGTACAGTATGGCCAACGCGGTACATTTCAGTGTGGGAGATTTGAAAGATTATGTGAAACAGTAGCAAAATAACGTTTTGCAGGTTTGGAACGACAAGTGTAAACTGCATTACCCGTTTGTCATTCATATTTATTTATTCACTATTGAGCAGTTAACAAAATTTGTTTATTCATGTCACCTCTCTGAAAATGAGTCTTGGATTGGAAGCTACATAAAATTACTACAGGGGAATCACAACTTTTTTAGGTATGAAAACATTGTGTATTTAATTTGTAAAATTATTTTTTAATGATTGAATGCTCCGTTCTTCCGTCCTCTATATTGTTGCTTATACTGTACGTATATAAATATGTTTCATTCCAATCTGGGTTAGTATCAGATGTGGAAACAAATCAGTTATGTATCTGATTTTTTCCAATGTGCTTTCAGTAGTGATGTCAAAAATACCAGTACTTTGGTCAATATTCAATAAAGTCAATACTAAAATGTTTTTTTTTTAATTTTTTTTTTTTAAATATATCAGTTTCTGCAGTAGGCTACCAGAAGTACTGAGAACTGACTCAGTTTGGTCCCTGCATGCTGTCTGACATAAGGCTGCTTCCAAATGCACTAATGCTTCTGAGCGCATCGTTACTCCTACACTGAAATTTACAATTAATTAAATGAAAACAGCGAAATGACTTAGTGTGATTTAATTACAGTAAATGAATATAGTCTGCAAACACCGACTGATCAAAACACATTTTATGAGCGTCACGACTGTGCTTGTTATAGTAGATGACTGAAGAGAGCACACGTTTACTGTAAAACATGCAGTGCCTGTAGACAATATATTTCTATAATCAAATCACAGCATTTTGTACTTTAATAATCACAGCGGGCCATAAAATATGTGTTGAATCTACCGTCCAAAACAAAGAATGGAAAAGTCTTCAGAGCTACTGTATAGTGCAATGTAGTATTTACAGTAATATAATAATAATAATAATAATTATTATTATATTTAAGCAATAACTCACAAGTAAGAGTGCTGAATGTACTAAATAGATTTATCAAGAAACTTAATAAGTTTTTATCAGTGTTTTCATTTATATTGTGATGCCCTGTCTAACAGGAATTTATTTGACAAAAATAAGACCAATTTTTTGTTTTGAATTATGCTGTGAAAATCTTTGCTAAAGAAATTCTTTTGATCAAAAAAATGCAACGGTGTGTTGAGAAGTATTTGATTAAAGTATTATAAATTGATTTGATTAGACACTATTTTGATTTTGATTAAAATAATAATTTATTAAACTTTAAAATGTGGAACGTACAATGCAGAATATGGGGGTTTGATTTACCGTGTCTGTAGGCCTGTTATAGTTTGAAAAATTTTGTTGCAAGTCATATCTTTTCTAATTGACACATTCAGTTCCTTTTTAAGGAAATTAAATTAAATTAAAGCTTTTAGCAGTTGGGTTCAGCAATGCATTTGGATCACACGTAGTGAAACTGTATGCTAACATACAGAAAACAGTATCTATATGTTTATTAATGAATTCATTATTAATTATTAATAATAATAAATTCCACCAATGGACCCTAGTGGCCCACTAGCGACCCCGTCCCTTAAAAACACCCCATGCTACGGA
Organism: Moxostoma hubbsi; assembly: GCA_032164185.1. Classification (NCBI taxonomy): domain Eukaryota; kingdom Metazoa; phylum Chordata; class Actinopteri; order Cypriniformes; family Catostomidae; genus Moxostoma; species Moxostoma hubbsi. The sequence continues at coordinate 11,932,686 of JAVLUX010000030.1, read as the reverse complement.
AACATTGACAAGGAAAGACACTTATGTCATTGGACGTCAGGGCAAAGCAGACAGGCAAATGGACAAATGAAGGATGGGGATCAAAGCTGTGAGGATGTCCCGATCCCAACAGCGGAACTTCTGATGCCAAAATCTCACACCAGAGTTGGATGCTGGAACATGCAGACTCTGTTTCAAACTTGAAAGTTGGTGCAAGCAGTGAGTGAGATGAACCGCTACAACCTGAGCCTGCTCGTAATCACAGAGTCAAGATGGACCGGTGCTGAACAACAAAAACTCAACACAGGAGAAACCATCATCTGGTCAGGGAGACAGGATGAGAAACATGTAGAAGGAGTAGCCATCATTATCAGCTCAAACAAGGCTAATTCACTCCTACAGTGGAAACCAATTAACAAAAGTATACTGTATGTAAGTATGAATTTCAAATATGCATATGCAACAATTGAAGATACAGATTAAGTAAAAGAGGGTTTCTACAACCAACTACAAGACACCCTCGAAGATATCCTATGACATGATGTACTCCTACTTACAGGAGTCTTCAATTCAAGATTTGGCAATAACAATGAAGGCAGAGAAAGAACAATGGGAAAACATGGCCTGGGCGAATGCACAGACAACAGCGAACAGCACATTAGTCTTTGTGAAGGGAACAACCATGTCATCAGCGGCACCCTCTTCACCGATAAAATCATCCACAAGCTGACATGGACATCCTCAGATGGCAGAACCAGAGCCAGATTGATCATGTCATTGTTAATGGCAAGTGGCATTGCTCCCTGCAAGACGTATAGGTGATGAGACACGCAGACATTGGCAGTGACCATAATCTTCTAGTTACGAAGATGACTCTCAAGCTGAGGAAAGCAAAAACCGGAGAGAACAGAAGCCAACGTATTGAAGTAGCCAAGCTGAAGGACTCTCAAATCCAGAGAGAGTTTTGCATCACCCTGAAGAACCGGTTTGACATCCTCCAAATTGGTGCTTACCATTGACACCTTCATCAAGCAATGAGGGAAACTGGAGAAGCCACGTTAGGATCCAGGTAGAAGAAAGTAGAATGGATTTCAGAAACAACATGGAAAACCATCAAAGAAAGAAGACAACTGATGAAAAAACTTCTGAATACCAAGTCACCAAGGCTGAAAGAAATAATCTCAGCAAAGTACAGAGAAAAAGACAATAAAGTCAAGTCCTTGGCAAGAAGAGACAAATGACAATACATCAACTGACTTGCAGAAGAAGCAGAGACCGACGTAGAACAAAAAGACATGAAAACAGTTTACCAGATCAACAGGAAACTAAAAGGTGACTACAGACAGACCCATGACCTCCCTGTAAAATCAGAAAATGGAACAGTCATCACCGAAGAACAGGCTAAACTGGACCGATGGAAAAAATATTTCCAGAACACATTGAACCGCCCAGAAACAACAACAACAGTTGACATTTCAGAGGTGGAAATAGACCTAGAAATCAACATGGGACCGATCACCATCAGACAAGTTTAGGAATCCATCCGGAAGTTTAAAAGTGGCAAATCACCATTTGAATGAGATACTGAAGGCAGAAGATCAAGAAATACCAAGGATCCTCCAAGGCATCTGGACGACCTGCATCATAGTCAAAATATTAAAAAAAGGGACCTTGGCAACTGTATCAACTGGAGAGGTATCACACTACTATCACTTCCTCAGCATAGTCTTCAGTCACATCAAACTCCAACGTATCTCTTAAGCAGTAGATACCATTATCCACCAAGAACAAGCCAGTTTCAGAAAAGGAAGATCCTGCATCTATCACATTTTTGTTTTATGACAAATACTTGAACAGTCCCATGAATGGAACAGTTAGTCAACATCATTAAGTCACTCTATGAAAACTTTGAGTGCAAACCATCTGTCAGAAGCTTTCCAGGTAATCACTGGCAGGCTGATTCAAAATCATTGGGCCTTCAAAACAAATGCTCTGTTGCCTTTAGTTTTGCGTCTGAATCTTGGAACAGACAACAGTTCTCAACTGAAAAATCCAAGAGGTCTAACTGTTTCATAAAGTCTTAATTGTTCTGCTAAATATTACGGTGCAAAGCCATGTAATGCTCTAGATGTAATCAATAAATACATCTTAAAATCAACCTTAAAATGAATAACCAAAGCAAAGAAGCTAAAACTGGAGTAGTATGACTGAAAGAGTTCTTGTGCAGCATTTTGCACTGTTGTTGATTTAAAGTAGAAAATAAGGCATTATGATAATCCAGGAGAGATTATATATTTCTCAAATTTTATCAAAATGTGCTTGCAAGCCAGTCAATGGAAATCTGAAATAATTATACATTTGAAGTCAGAAGTTTAGATACAATTAGGTTGAAGTAATTAAAACTCCACAAATATAATATTAGCAAACTGTAGTTTTTACTTTGTGAATGACACAAGTAATTGTTCCAACAATTGTTTACAGACAGATTGTTTAACTTTTAATTGACCATATCACAAGTCCAGTTGGTCAGAAGTTTACATACACTATGTTAACTGTGCCTTTAAGCAGCTTGGAATATTCCAGAAAATTATGTCAAGCCTTTCAGTGCCTCTTTGCTTGACATCATGGGAAAATCAAAAGAAATTAGCCAAGTCCTCAGAATAAAAAAGTTGTGGACCTCCACAAGTCTAGTTCATCATTGGGAGCAATTTCCTTGTGAAGATGCTGGAGGAAACAGGTAGACAAGTATCTATATCCACAGTAAAACAAATCCTATTTCGACATAACCCGAAAGGCTGCTCAGCAGTAAAGAGGCCACTACTCCAAAACTGCCATAAAAAAGTCAGACTTCAGTTTGTAATTGCACAAGGGAACAAAGATCTTACTTTTTGGAGAAATGTCCTTTGGACTGATGAAACAAAAATGGAACTGTATGGCCATAATGACCACCGTTATGTTTGGAGGAAAAAGCTTAAGAACACTATCCCAACCATGAAGCATGGGGGTGGCAGCATCATGTTGTGGGGGTGCTTTGCTGCAGGAGGAACTGGTGCACTTCACAAAATAGATGGCATCATGAGGAAGGAAATTTATGTGGATATATTGAAGCAACATCTTAAGCCATCAGCCAGGAAGTTAAAGCTCGGTCACAAATGGGTCTTCCAAATGGACAATGACCCCAAGCATACCTCCAAAGTTGTGGAAAAATGGCTTAAGGATGACAAAGTCAAGGTATTGGAGTGGCCATCACAAAGCCCTGACCTCAATCCGATAGAAAATTTGTGGCAGAACTGAAAAAGTGCATGCGAGCAAGGAGCCCTACATATCTGACTCAGTTACATCAGTTCTGTCTGGAGGAATGGGCAAAAATTCCAGCATCTTATTGTGAGAAGCTTGTGGAAGACTTCCCAAAACATTTGACACAAGTTAAACAATTTAAAGGCAATGCTACCAAATACTAACAAAGTGTATGTAAACTTCGGACCCACTGGGAATGTGATGAAAGAAATAAAAGATTAAATAAATCACTCTCTACTATTATCCTGTAATTTTACATAATTTTTTTCTCCCCTTTTTCTCCCCAATTTGGCATGCCCAAATCCCACTACTTACTAGGTCCTCGTGGTGGTGCGGTTACTCACCTCAATCCGGGTGGCGGAGGACAAGTCTCAGTTGCCTCTGCTTCTGAGACAGTCAAAATGCGCATCTTATCACATGCATGACACCGCAGAGACTCAAAGCATGTGGAGGCTCATGCTATTCTCCTCGACCCATGCACAAATTACTACATGCCCCATTGAGAGTGTGAACCACTAATCGCGACCATAAGGAGGTTACCCCATGTAACTCTACCCTCCCTAGAAACCAGGCCAGTTTGGTTGCTTTGGAGACTTTGCTGGAGTCACTCAGCACACCCTGGATTTGAACTTGCGACCCCAGGGGTGGCCCCCTGATATTTCACATTCTTAAAATAAAGTAGTGATCCTAACTGACCTAAGACAGGGAATGTTTTCTATGATTAAATGTCAGGAATTGTGAAAAACTGAGTTTAAATGTAATGGTTAAGGTGTATGTAAACTTCTGACTTCAACTGTAGACTTTAACTAGATAACAACACTTCTTGCCTTACACACTGTATATGTAGTGCTGTTCTTTGCCACTGACAATGTGTGTTTCACTTGTAAATAATATTACATTCTTGAGCTTCGATGGCAATTACATTTCAACCTTAAAAAACTAGAAATAGCCTACATGATCCATCAAGACTGTCTTTCTACATCACTTGCTGAAAATAAGAAATAGAAAATATGATTTGGGCCACATTCATCTGCTGTGTGAATGTTGCCTTCTGGCGAGCAGATGAGTTTAATCAGGTGTGTTTGATTAGGGAAAAATAAAAATGTGAAGTGTTTGCGGCTTCCAGGACAAGTTTGGGAACCACTGATATTGAAGAAAACCCCCCAATGATATCCCTGTTTCCCACTGAGCTAATCTCTCTCTCTTTCTCTCTCTCTCTCTGTCTTTCAGATCTGTGGCTTTGTGAATGCCATTAGTCCGGTGGGGAATGACCAGCAGAATCTCATGGCATTTCGCTTCTCGGCTTTTAACCCCATTTTGGACCCTTGGATCTTCATCATCTTCCGCAAGGCAGTCTTCCACCACCTCCGCTCTTTCTTCCGCTGCTGTTTCCCCAGAGACGCGGTGAAGACCACAGCTCAAACTGCCCTGTCCTCCCCTTTGGAGGCTGGAGACTCTAACCAAACATCCAGCACCCAGAACAAAACATACTGCAGTCTTCCTCAATGACGCTTTGAAGAACAGGGCATTTCTTGTCAAAGTTCTCATGGCATTGTGCACTTAAGTATTTCAAGAGGTGAAGTTGAGCCTTGCAAACTTTGGTGTTATCAAGAATGATAACATGGACATCATCAAGGACCCATCAACAGCCAACGTTTCGTGGCAATGGAGAAGAAAATATTTTGTAAATATGTGAACAAACGTTCAGACTTAAGTAGGCTCTCCTGTGTATGTAACCCACAAAATGTGGGTACTAGAAATGGTGTACAGACATGCAAGTGTGTTCGCTAGAATAACTCAGAACTGAACATGAAAGTACAAACAACCAGTGTTAATTCAGAATAAGCAAAGTTGGCATACCACAAACCACACGCTAACACAGCTTGCACAGATCGTCAGTTATTCTGCAGTTTGCCAATAATCACAAAGCACTGAACATGATCTTGAAGATCACAGGTAAGCAATCTGCTCAGAAATTGACTAATGAAAGGGAAGATTTTAATTTACAGTCGTAATACAAAAGTGACTGATGATGACTCCTCTATACAAGCAGTTATACCAATTTAAGGCTTTTCACACTACGCCTAACACTAAGGTTAATGTCTTTTTTAAACCTAAGTAAAGGAGACATTTAACTCTGGCTTATGCAGCATCTCACACTTTAACACGTGCCTCATTAAGTATTTGAACAGTTAAAAATATAAAATAGTGATTCAAACAAGTTAACTGGATTGATGAGGGGACATTTCCACCAAGGAAAAAGGGGTTATTAAAATTGAATGCATGCTGTACTTATGAAATATGAAACCCAGAATTAATTAATAACCTGGTATGAACAGTGTGAAATGTGGAACAAGACAACCCTGATTATTTTAACCTAGGGTTAAAAACCAATTCAGTTGTGAAAAGTCCATTTATATGGTCTCAAATCAGTGAAAAAAATAAATGAAAAAAAAGAAGGCTATTATGTTTGCTCCTCTCCCCTTTCTTGAGGTTTAAAGAAACATTGTGCCATTTTAAATTTAAATCATACTGTTTTTTGGATCATTTCATTTGGATAAAGTAACAAGTCACATTCCTGACAAACTGCTAAAACAAGAGGAATTTATGTAAACACATTTATTAGATAAATTATGTAAAAAAGTATATATTTCTGTTATTTAATGGCGGTTCATAAGTATGGATAATATAATTTAATTGTAATGATTATTTTTATTTATTTTTTTTAAAGAGAAAAGGCTTTTGTATAGTGTAAAAAGCTTTCTCCATACTGAATGTTCCTTCCCAAATCAATGCATGTCTGCTTTCATAACTGCTCACAAAGCATAATCCTAAATGTAAAACCATCTGACTTTAAAGGCATAGTTTGCCCAAAAATGAAAATTCTCTTACCATTTACTCACCCTCATGCCATGGCAGATATGCATGACTTTCTTTCTTCTGCAGAACACAAATTAAGATTTTTAGAAGAATATTTCAGCTCTGTTGGTCCATACAATGTAAGTGAATGGTTACCAGAACTTTGAAGGTTAGGGCACATAAAGGCAGCATAAAAGTAATCCATACGACTCCAGTGGTTAAATCCATGTCTTCAGAAGTGATACGATAGGTGTGGGTTAAATCAATATTTAGGTGTGTGTAAGATCAATATTTAAGTCCTTTTTACTATAAGTCTTTCACTTTTACATTCTTCTTTTGTTTTTTGGTGATTCACAAATCGCCACCCGCTGGTCGGGCTGGTCAAAGATGGAGATTTATAGTAAAAAAAAAAAGGACTTGAATATTTATCTGTTTCTCACCCACACCTGTCATATCACTTCAGAAGACATGGATTTAACCACTGGAGCTGTGTGGATTACTTTTATGCTGCCTTTTATCTTATTTTGATCTTCAGAGTTCAGGCCAACATTCACTTGCATTGTGGGGACCAACAAAGCTTAAAAATTCATCTAAATATCTTTGTTTGTGTTCAGCTGAAGAAAGAAATTCACACATCTGGAATTGCATAAGGGTGACCCATTTTGGGGTGAACTGTCCTTTTAAGACTTTAAGCATGACTATAAGAAAGAACACTTGCTTTGGTCTACCATATCTAGTGATTATTGTAATGGAGCATGCAACATTGCTTTGATACATATTTATACAGTTTGCAGCTATTATAAGACTACATGTTGCTCCAAGACAGCTGTTACAAAACAGCTGAGAACAAATGGACAAGTCTCACAAGTTTTACTATGGTATTTCTCAGGAAACTGCCATTGATTGTACCAGAAAAAAATATCCGATTTTTTTATTATTTTTTTTTATATATATATTTCATTGGAAAAGGTTACAACTGAAATTCAAGAAACCATATTTTCCACAGACTGATCTCACGGGAAAAATCTGTGAATATATTTTTTGCTGAAATCTATGCTTCCTGAATGTTTGAACTGTCCCCCAGTGGCCGGAGCTGGACTTTCAGTCATGCACAGGCACAACTGTGCTGAGAGCAAAACGGCTTTCTTCCACTTCTTTGAACGGATGTGATGCAAATGGCACAAATGTTGTTTATCCCTAGCCAAGGTCAAAAGGTATGTGACATCAAAGGCAATTTTCAGGGCATGAACATTAGTCGCATTCTAAAGCGGCACATCGGGACCAAATTTAGGTGGAAAGACATTCGGAACTAACGCGGCAATTTTCCGATCTTATTGATTTTCCCACTAGGTTCAAATAATATGGTTGTAATCACTACTGACATTGTGGGATCACCACAGAGGAATGGGCCAACCAATTTTCTTTTTTGGGGGGGGGAAATTTTGCACTATAACAAAGAAAACTACTTTGATGTTGTCAATCCCTTAATTATGATGTCTGAAAAATCAAGGCATTATTTTTAAACGGAAATGTCACAATCTTTTAGAATAATAAAAAAGGCAGGTTCAAAGAGGAATCATAAAAAAAAAAAAAAACTACATAGGCCTATACAGTAATAAAAGCAAAAATAAATAAATAAAATGCAAAAATAAATGTATTGAATGGTAATGAAGTTGGAAATCCAAGTTGGCTGATGTTCAGACATTTACAAATATAACTAAACGTTTTTTTCACATCACACAGTGGACAGAATTAAATCAGATAAATGGTACTGTTTCCTGAGAATAACCCACAAAGGGGCCATTCAGACTCGACATGAAGCGTAACAAATGAAACAGAATTCAGGTGTTTTGAACTGTTACAAACAGTGCTCTTGCAATAGATGCTGACACAACATTTACATCAATAAACAATAAAAAAACGTGTCTTTTAGTGTCCAGAAAGATCCCCGATAGCACACGTACATCACCCAGAAGTCTATATGTGTGTGTTTACATTTGGAAGACATATTTTTAAGGTTGTTTGCTGATCCTCTCGGATGTCAGCAAGACATTCAGCTGATGTCTTTGAGACGTTTATGATTTTAAACATCTGTAAATCTGATCTTTTGAAGATGTTTAGCAGATGTTAATTAGAATGTGATGCTTTCCAAATAAAACACTCTTAAAGAGACATCTCAGAGATGCACATGTGCAATCTAGGATCAGGAAACCATTACCTCAGTGTTCTATATCAAACTAAACTAGTCGTTCATGTGTGTACAACGAAAACGTGTTTGACCGGAAGTTAAATTCCCTTTCTTCCCCACTGTGTTAGGTGCTATGTCTTGCATTGCATGCTATAAATTTGATGGCATATGTTGTGAAATAATATTTTGTGTGTTTGTAAATTGAAACATAGCCAAACTAAGTTTCTTTGCACTTTTGTACAGTCAACCCAGTGTTAAATTGCACTCCGCAGCTTCAGTTGTGTACAGAAAACAACACCCTGTCCACAAACATGTGTCTTTGTCTATGTCTCGGGACCATAATCACGGTAACCATTATGATATTTTTTTAAACATAGAGTGGCATTTCAAATAATAAAAGTTAATTTAAAACTACTTTCTTCCTATGACTTTTGCATTCTCCTAGTTGAAGCTATTTTATAAAGAGATATGTGTTAAAGGGACAGTTCACCCAAATATTTGTCATAATTTACTCACCTTCATGTTGTTCCAAATCACTTTGTTTTGTGGAACACAAAAGGAGATCTCAGGCAAAATGACAACCTCAGTCAATATTCTCTTTCATTGTATGGGAAAAAGATGCCTAACATCAGCTTTTGTGCTCTAAAGAAGGAACGTCCTACGGGTATGGAACAACATGAGAGTGAGCAACACCCCAGCACATTTCAGGTAATTTAGCACAGACTCAAACCTCTTTTCAAATCTCATGCTGCTGGTAATAACAATGAGTATGTAATGGTTTGATCATTTGAGAGCAAGTCTCAGAGGCATTGTGTGTTTTGAGTACATTTATGTTTGCTCTATGCTGTTAGTCCAAGCAAGTGTCAAATGAATTGAGCTGCAATGCTTCAGCAGGTGTAAAATGCATGGCAGATGTGGGTTGCCACCCCTCCCTGTAATCATTAAATGGAAATTTAAACAAACTAACTGAACACTATGTAAACAAGAACTTCAACTCAAGGCAAACCCGGTAATATATCTGATAAGGTTTAGTTTACCGAAAACTGCAAATTATTTGTTTCAAATCTACATGACTTTACTTTCTTCTGTGGAACATAAGATGAGAAATGTTGACACTGCTCTTTCCCATACAGTGAAAGACAATAGGGACTGAGGCTGTCAGTTGCTATCATTTTTGTCATTTACTTATCAAAGTTAAGTAAATGACAAAATTTTCATTATTGGGGTCAACTATGCTTTTACATAAAAATTCTGTCATCATTTACTCACCCTCATGCCATCCCAGATGCTTATGACTTTCTTTCTTCTGCTAAACACAAACAAACATTTTTACAAGAATATTTCAGCTCTGTCAACCAATTCAATGTAAGTAGTTGGTGGCTTGAACTTTGAAGCTCCAAAAAGCATATAAAGTCAGCATAAACGTAATCCATAACTGGGCTGTTGTGCAAATATGATTATATGATTAGGTATTCTTTCCTTTATCCTTCCCCTTTGTTTCTTTCTCCTCCGTGCCCAGTTGGTGTGAATATGCACAAAGAATGTGAATCACCAAAATACGGAAGAGGGCTGTTTGAAAGTGCAGCTTTTTATAAGAATAAACAAGGACTTGAAATATTGATCTGTTTCTCACCCACACCGATCATATCGCTTCTGAAGATATGGATTACTTTTATGCTGCCTTCGTGTGCTTTTTGGAGCTTCAAAGATCTAGCCATCATTCACATGAATTGGAATTGTATGGACCTACAGAGCTGAAACGTTCTTCTAAAATCTTTGTGTTCTGCAGTAGAAAGAAAGTGAGACACATCTGGGACGGCATGAGGATTAGTAAACGATGAAAGAATTTTCATTTTGGGCAAACTATTCCTTCAATAGGAGGCAAATTATAAAAGTGTATGTCTAGAATACTAGAATCAAAGCTTGTTGAGCATAAAAAAAAGCTTCAAGCAGCAAGGTGCACTTTTATAAATTGACGTTTCTCTTAATCTGACACAGTGTCTAAAAAGAAGTGGTGGAGATTTTGATTCATCCCAGTGACTACAGTCTTTTGAATACGTTCAACAAAAAGATATGTTCAGCGACTTTCTTTAAATTACACCTCTACGCCAGTAGGTGGCAACAATTGAGTGCAAATGAGTCATTAAAGGGTTAGTTCACCCAAATATGAGACTTGGATGATGTTGTTTTGATTTTTTTGAAGGATGTATGATGTGTTTTTGTCCATTCAATGTCATTCAATGACTCAATACAAGTCAATGGGTTCCAAAACTTTCAATCTTCAAAAATTATATAAAGGCAGCATAAAATGTAATCCATGTGACTTGACTGGTATATACATGTCTTAATACATGAAGAAATATGATATTATCATGTGATTACCTTTATGCTGCCTTTATGTCTTTTTTGGAGCTTGAAAGTGTTGGACCCCATTGACTTACATTGTATGGACAAAAACACTTCATACATCCTTCAAAATATCTTTGTATTCCGCAGAATAAAACAGTCATAGGAGTTTGAGGCAGCACGATGCTGAGTAAATAAAAAGATAATTGTTTTATAATTATAATCATTTGAATTTATAATTTTCCTTTATTAAACCACTACTACTAAAAAAACACTAAAACGCTGCACTCCTGCACGAGGTGCAGAAAATAACAGCGAGACACGCTGCAACGTTAAGACATAAAACAATGGAAAAACAGCATAGAGGGATGCAAAACATGTTCAGAGTGTGCACTGATTAATTGATAATGTTTGTTGATGTAGAAGGCACAGTTAAAGCCTACAATTGGTTAAAGGACCAAAAAAGTTGTACTTCTACAGAAACTCTACAGAACCACCATGTACTCTATGAAGATTGCACCACTCTGCTAGATGGACAGTATGAATACACAAACTCGTTAATATGGGAGCCGAAAAATACATGTGCTGTGTGAAACAGCCCTAACTAAAGTGTTATCTGTTTCACCAATTTTTCTATCATTGTACTCATTGTTTCCTTCAGAAGAGGGAAAGGATGAGTGTGATGCCAAATACAGGGATTTATGATTATAGGGCCGTGCATACACGCTTGATGGGGGAATGAGATGCTCTTTGGCAACACACATCAGGCACGCAGCAGATGGCAAGCCTTTTTTATGAACCCATGAATCAAACTCTGTTAAAACTTCAACACCAGTGACATCAGTTGGTATTTGAAATCTAGAAAAGGTCAGCCATGACTACTTGATTGGAGTTGGATGAGTCATATTAAATGGTTTAGTTTGGTTTTGTTACCTTATGTGGGGATTCTGGAAATGAGCGGTGAGGAACGGAGAAGACGGCAAGGTTAGCGCACATTTACAGACGGTTTAATCGCTTGCTGATACTTGCTAAATTTTAGCCATTGACTTACAGTCCTGTAATATCTACAAGCCATATGGAGTTTCACAGCATCTACTGTTAATAGAACCGTATATACGTTATCAGTTATACCAGTTGTGCAGTACATATACTGTATAGTGCTGAATTATATCTCGAAAGTCACAAATTTCTGTTATATTTTGGATAACAAATGTTGGCTGCTGCAAACAGACTATTTAAGTAAAATCGATGAACTTGTCCACCTTATTTACTGGTAAGTAGGGCTGGGCGATATGGCCAAAATTGTTCTCAGGATAATCTTTTTCATATTGTTCAATGTCGATATTTATCACGATATACATTTACACATTGCACTTTCTTTTATTATTTCAAAGTTGACGGAAGAAAAGAAGAAAAAAATAATTCTAAACAGTCAAAATAATCTCTATAAAACTGCACAGTGGGTCCAGAGACGGCCAAAGCAGTGGGGTCTGCGGGATCTTTTACCAATTTTACCATCTTTTACCATTTATCAATTGAAAATTAATGTTAAAAGATCATCTGTTTGTTCTGAAGCACAGTGACATCAGTCCAGTATTTGATGGAATATTTTTACATTAAAATTAAATATTTTTTTAAATTTCTTTAGATTCAGATACCCAAGTATGGGGGGGCATAGAAGCCCTTGTGACTGTGGAATGATGCTGAATGTGGGTTCAGGGGTGTCCCGAGAGAAAATTTAGAAAAAGTTTTTAAAAAAAAATGTAAAAAACATTTGTATATTTTCATTAAAGTGAGAGACTAGTCTACCAACTAGTAATTTTAGTCTTTCCTTATCCATTCCAGACAACTAATTAATTTTCACAAAATTAGAACAGAAATCGATTTGTTTATTATTAAAGGCTCGTAACATGCTGATTAATAAAGATACATTTAGAAGGGAAAAACGTTTTGGTCTAAAAGGTGCTTTGAAACCACGTTAACTCATGCGGAGCTTGATGTCTACACACATGCAGAGAAAAGAGGCAACACGTGAGGAGCGGGACAGGGCAGAAATGATGCATGTTTGGTGCTAGAGAACATATTCAAGATTACAGCGCAGAAAGATCAGAGCTGTTGTCCACATCACTGTTGTTCTGTTGCGCTCTTCACTAGAGACGATGAGAGGGCGCAACCATTGTCATGATGTCTTGCGGTGTGGATGGAATCAATCCGGTGTCTGACGTAACCTAATTGTTAGCAAGGCAGCTAGCATTAGCAAGTTCATCCAGTCTGACCCTACGTTACCACTGGCACGTTGTGAGCAAAGCTGAGAGCGTTTTCAATTAATTCCCATGAAAGCCGTGCGTCATGCTTGCAAGGTGGATCGTAGGATTGACAGCAGTGTGGAGAAAGTTCTCTCCTAGCACTTTGAGTGGATTTCGTCCACCCCAGTGGAAACACAGCCTGAGAAAGCCGAACTGCTTGTGTTTTAGCGACACACAGTAAATATAGAAAATTCCTCAAAAGCTTATTGTCGATATTGTGGATTTTCTTTATCATGATTCACCCAGCCCTACTGGTAAGTAAATATAAAAATCCAAATATAATAATAATAAAAAAAATAAACACATACACTTGGAACAATGTACAATTTTGCTGTTTTGGAACAAAAATTGGTACTTTAATTTACCAAAGTGGAACTGATCACAAAGTATAGTCAGGACATTCCTGATGTAAAAAACAGCACAATCACTATTTGAAAAAGTAATTTTTTATCAAACCTAGACAGGCCCCATTTCCAGCAGCCATTACTAAATTTGGTACTAGAAAATCACTTGCTATAATATCAAACACAGCTGAAAGCTATTTGGTTCATTAAATGAAGCTTAACATTATCTTTGTGTTTGTTTTTGAGTTGATACATTATGCAATAGACTGGTATGTCTTAAGGTCAATATTAGGTAAAAAAATGGCAAAAAAGAAACAGCTTTCTCTAGAAACTCACCAGTCAATCATTGTTTTGAGGAATGAAGGCTATACAATGCTTGAAATTGCCAAAAAACTGAAGATTTCATACAAAGGTACATTACAGTCTTCAAAGACAAAGGACAACTGGCTCTAACAAGTACAGAAAGAGATGTGGAATACCAGGTGTACAACTAAACAAGAGGATAAGCACATCACAGTCTCTAGTTTGAGAAATAGACGCCTCACATGTCCTCAGCTGACAACTTCATTGAATTCTACCTGCTAAACACCAGTTTCATGTACAACAGTAAAGAGAAATCTCAGGGGTGCAGGCCTTATGGGAAGAATTGCAAAGAAAAATCCACTTTTGAAACAGAAAACAAAAAGAAAATGTTAGAGTGGGCAAATAAACACAGACATTGAACAACAGATAATTGGAAGAGAGTGTTATGGATCTTAACCCCATTGAGCATTTGTGCCACATCTATATCAAGTGCAACAGGAAGTGTGGGGTGAAATGTCACCTGAGTATCTGGACAAACTGACAGCTGGATTGCCAAGGATCTGCAAAGCTGTCATTGCTGCACGTGGAGGATTTTTTTGATGAGAAATCTTTGAAATGGTTTAAGACGTTCTGAAATTTTGTTTCAAATTGTAATAGTAATTTTTCTATTTTTTTAATGTCCTGACTACACTTTGTGATCAGTTGAACAACACTTTGGTGAATAAAAGTACAAATTTCTTTCAATAAGAGCAAAATCTGTACATTATTCCAAACTTTTGGCCCAGAGTGTGTGTGTGTGTGTATATACTGTGTGTATATATATATATATATATATATATATATACACACAATTTATTTATAATAGGAACCAGGTTCCTTTTTTTCTAGATTGCTCAGGTCCCTTCCTTCATTGAAAGTTTGTGAGAATTTTCTCACCCATCTTATCGTCGTTATTTGAAACAAGTCTGATTTGAGATTTGACACATCCGTAGCACAAACAGTTTGGGGGGCAGGGTCAGAAATGAACTGAGGCTTGGGTCAAAAGTACCACCAGAGGTGACAAAAATTCCCTGAAAATGGGAAATGTGGTGGGAATAATATGCCCCTGTAACGAATTTGTCTGTTTTCATTTGTAACATTTGATATATTTCTTAAAATTCTATTCTAAGCCTAGTTACATATTTTGGCATAAAAATATAGATTTATTTATATGTAAAACATTTTAATTATTAAACTATAAGAATTAATTTAATGAATAAAAAGTATTTGGTATAAAAAGGAAAAAAATATAATTCTATTTGGTTAGACAAAATATGCTCTCATATATTTAGAAAATGCACCATGGGTCAAATTTTGCCCCATAAAAAAGGTTAATTTCATGGGGCGACTTTCACACCAAAGTTAAATGAATAGGGTTAGCAATTTGTACAATCCTCAACCATATGAGCAATATGCTGGCTGAGAGAGTTGAATTATATGGACAAATAAACTGATTTGATCAGTTTCATTCAGAGGATTCTTATACCTTCTGCAGTTTGACATTTTTTTTTCGTTATAGGAGTTTTATTTTAAGGATCTTCTTTATTCTAAGAGGATATTGTTCTGTAAAATAAATCTAAATAACTATTAGCTTAAAATAAAATGACAAGCAGAACAGCACACGGTTACTATTTCTGTAGTATACGGCAGAAGTAATATGTTAGCATCCTATTCCAAACATATAGCCTTTATATAGGAGCTTTATAGCTTATGAGCTTCATGTATGAATTAGAATGGATGAATCAACAGCACCCCCTACAGTCAATCCTTTATATTTTGTTTGCCAATAACACACATAATAAGCTTATTAATTAGAACATTTATTTTCAGATGCTGGACTCATAATGCTTCGTTTCACTTTTTCAGAAATAAAACTTTGTATTTATTTCCAGGTTATATTCAACTGACTTTGAATCTTAGATTTCCAATGTGGACATCGTTAGTTAAGCCCATCTACCCAGTATCAGCACATGTAAATTTGACAAGTCGCTCAGTATTGCACTCCTGCCATTGGTTGTCACATTTAATAGGAACTTCAGCAAAAAGACAAGGAGGTGGGACAAAGTCAGAAGTGTGTCCCAAGTTAACCCAAAATTACAGCTCCATACAGCACAAAAATCCTTAAGAAATCCCAAATATACTGCAGTTAAGAGTCGGCTAGAGACAGTGACCTCTCGGGTAACCAATAAGATTACTAAGGAGCTAATTGGAAAACCGACCTCTAACAAGCCATGGTCACATGACAACATGCAGATCAAACACAGACATGTATGCTTAAATGTATACATTTAATTTGATTGGAAAACACAGATGCATCCTTAACATTTCCATAGTTTTCACATGTTGAGTATACTCCATCCGGTTGCTCTTTTTTTTTTTAACCCTGACAGACACAAAACTGGCCTGAACAGAGTAAGGCTCCTTTCCACATTAGTGATACATTTAAATAAAAAAAATCCAATTATCAGGCCAATAACAAGCCCTTCAAAATAACCAGTCTTGCAAATTATATAATTTAAAGGGAAAGTTCACCCAAAAAGGAAAATTCGGTCATCATGTTCTCACCCAAAATTATGGCCAGTATTGATGACAGAATTTTCATTTTTGGGTGAACTATTCCTGTGATATATTTTCAATTCATCCCGCAGAATAAACCACATTCAACAGTTTCATCTTCATCAGTCGTCTTGCAAGCAGAGCGCAAATGAAATTTGGAGCACTTAACAACAGTTTGAGACAAACCCACAAGAGCAAGAGACAAATGGGCTGTAGCAGCAGCAGCAGGGTCCTCTTCTGTGATTGAATGTAATCTACACCAAAGTGTATATATATATATATATATATATATGTGTGTGTGTGAACCGAGAGAGAGAGAGAGAGAGAGAGAGAGAGAGAGATAGATAGATAGATAGATAGATAGATAGATAGATAGATAGATAGATAGATAGATAGATAGATAGATAGATAGATAGATAGATAGATAGATAGATAGCATACTTGTTATTTGACTACAAGATATCTTGCAAGAACGTTGAGGCTTACGAGTATTATGGCACATTTCAAGACTATGGTCGAGCCAAATGTCACAGACCTAATTAGGATAACAATAGGCAATGCTAAGTTTACCAGACATTAATATTTGAGAACAGTGCATTTGTAAAGCACAACACTGATAGGATTATGATTATCTATAGAACTATATTGTTTTGTACAGTTTTCGTTATTCAATCACATTTCGATTCTGCTGTACATACTTTGCATTTTAATGCTCCCACAAAGATCATCGAGTGACAAAACTGTCAACGGTAACCACTGGTAACCAAGCTCATGCCTTATCGCCCATAAAAGACACACTCTTCAAGTCGTACGCTGCAGTTAAACCTCAGTTATACATAGTGCGAGTATACGTGGGGTTTTTACAATAAGTACGTCTTCATAAACAACATCCAGTGTTTGTTCCGAGTCTTAAACAGAAGGCAATACGCAAAAGCATGACTTCACCACAAAGGGTCACACTCAATTGTTTTTGCTCAGTTTGTATTGAAGGCAGCACTGTGGCCCTGGACTATTTACCACAATTTTTTTTATTTAGCATTATTATCATTTAAATATATTATTGAATCTTTTTTTGATGCGATGAAAGAACACTCTTGAAAGGAGATGTCCTCTGCATTTTAAAGACTGCCGCGATAGGCATGGACTTCAACTCGACTAAAAAGTGATGTTCTGTCCTCAAAATTTGTCAGGTCTGGAGACGTTTGCTCTGAAAGGGCTCATGCAGTTATGCTTGGTCCATTCACTTCTGCTACTGTGTTTCACAAATTGCTTCTGAAAATTAGATTTTTGGTAAGAGATCACAGAATTCGAAATTCTACTACTCTCTGGAGTAAAATTTTTTTTTTCTTTTTTAAAGACAGAGTGATCTTAGTAGGACAAGCAATGCAAGAGAGAAAGGACAAGGCAATCCTTCACTTTGCGGTCATCATCTGGACAAACTCTGCGAAGACAGACAGAAAGAAAAGAAAATAGATTAGTAATGATGATTCCTCACGAACGCATTGAAACTGAAACAACATGCGTGTTTAAAATTGTAAAGAACCTTCTGTGGATGTATCTTTTCTCAAATGATCTCAAGGCCAACAATGAAAGATATTGGCTCTAACAGTAGTTGATCCAACAATTCCATTTCAGGATTGTTGTTTACTGTAACAGGTTACCTTCCCTCCGATAAGCATTATTTGCTATGGCTGGGTATTGATATGGATTTCCCAATTAAATGAAGGCAGATACAAATAGCACCATGGTGCAAATAATGGCATATGCTACTTACACCCCAGTGCAAATAGTGGCAGATATTATTTATACCCCCAACCCAGGTACAAATGTGTCAGATACTATTTGCACCCAAATTTAAATATTAGCATACAGTATAGCGGTATCACTGCAGAGTGTTTATTGTGTTTATTTAAAGTCCCACAGACACACTACATTAACCTCTACCCCCAAACCTAACCTTACATTAGAAAAATTAACCATGGTTACTATATTAACAACATGAAACCACGTGCCTAATATTGTGTAGGTCACTTTGTGCCGCCAAAACAGTTCCAATCCGCATCTCAGAGTGGTATTCTGTGATGCTATTCTGCTCACCACAATTGTACAGAGTGGTTATCTGAGTTACAGTAGACTTTGTCAGTTGGAACCAGTCTGGCCATTCTCTGTTGACCTCTCTCATCAACAAGACATTTCCGTCTGCAGAACTGCCGCTCACTGGATGTTTTTGTTATTGGCACCATTCGGAGTAAACTCTAGAGACTGTTGTGCGTAAACATCCCAAGAGATCAGCAGTTACAGAAATACTCAAACCAGCCCGTCTGACACTGTTGGGTGAACAATCGATTCCCCAAACGTTAACGAGGAGTGACTTGAACGGCTTTATCTCATCAGTGCTGTGCATGATAAGAATTAAATTATAATTTTGTTTTGTTTTTGAACAACAGCTGACTGTAGAGAACAGAAAGGGTATTAAAAAGACATTATTCAATGACAAATGGGTCGCGTGGATCTCATCTTCGGACACTCATTCTACAGAACAACTTTTACTCTCGACACTCAGTGAAAGGATATTGCTGCTTAACACTTCACCACTATACACAATTACTGGTGAGTGAAATCAAAACATTTACCAGCCAGTGGCCGAATATATAGATTTTAGCTACAAAACGTGGAATTTGGTTGCAAATGCAAGTGCTTTCCTGGCATTGTAGTGGAGAATTGATCTTGGGATTTAAGAATCAACAACATTCAAACGAAAATGTGCCTAAAACTTTTGCACAGTACTGTATATATATATATATATATATATATATATATATATATATATATATATACTGTGCGCAGCAGAGTTTCTGTTAGCTGGAAATGTCCGACAAATTAAAAAATACGGAGGACTTTCCTTACAGTTTGTGAAGTTCAAAAGCAGCTTGCATTATTCCCGTCTCACGTGCCAGTTTAAAACACTTCCTTTGGCGCATCCGTTGATTAATAGGAGAGTAGATCCCGAATTTCATGCACAAACTCAACGGGAGAGTTAATTCATAATAACATGTAAACAAACAACATAAAAGAACGGCTCGCAGCCTTTTGGGGTGATTCTATCAGAAGTGGAAAATCGAGACACACCACCGTTATAACTGCCTCTTTTTTAGACTACATGTGTTTGGATTTCGCGGGAGAGACTGTGCGTGCTTAGAGATGAGATGAGCAGAGTTTTTCCTAATTTATCCGTCAAACTTTATCAGTCCTGGACACATTGGCCAGCACTTGCTCAGTGCAAGACAGGTGTTCAAATGGCCACTGCAATCATGTTACTGTGTATTTTGTGTGCTTAATTAATTCGAAATGTTCTCCTGCTTTGCTACATTGACAAAATGCTTGGCACAGGTCTCAGCATAAAGTCTCCCACCATCTGCTTTCACGACAGTCAATGCATGGTTTATTAAAAGGGTCAATAAACTTAAAATGAAAAACTTTAAATCTTTACATTTCTAAAAACCTGAAATAATTTTATGTAATTCCATCGTTTTTAATTTCAGAACACCATTCACAATGCTTCATGGGATTGTAGTTTCTTCCCTCATGGAAGATGATTCATTCACAGCATGTTGTAATGTAATGTTGTAATCAGCTAGTAGCTGGATAGTTTGATTCATGGCTGAAAACTCTTTGATGAGGGGTTTAAAAAATTCTTTGGGCGGACATGGTTGTGCTTTAAAACTCACCTTCATAGTTGACCTGGCCATCTCCATCGATATCTGCCTCTCTTATCATCTCATCCACTTCCTCGTCTGTCAACTTCTCACCCAGGTTGGTCATGACATGACGAAGCTCGGCTGCACTAATGTAGCCGTTTCCATCCTGAGGAGTAGTGAACATTAAGCCCCATTAATTCTTCTTATCTTCTTATCATTTGCCATTGTTTTCCATCGAATGTGTGTATACATTTATAGCTTTCAAGAAATTTGATTTTAGTCGTATAATTTCAGGGTTTTTCCTGCATTGAAACTTTTTAGACTAAGCCATTTATATGATATGGATTTAACTTTCGTCGCTTTATAAGCACAAAATATGTTTCTCATGTGGAACCCAAATGCACGCGTGGTGATTGAAGACTGGTTTCACCTGCATATTGCACGATCTGCCAAGAATCACTCGTGCAAGTGATGCGCTCTGCTCTATCCTCTGGAGCACGCAGGTGCGTGCACGTCAACCTGGCATTCCTCAGTATGTGAGCCCCATTGACATGATAGCGCAGAGCGGATCACACGAGCGATTAAACTGGGCTTCCCTCGATAACGTGACACAGACACAGACTGTGGCAGTTGTATTACAAATGTCTTTTTTTTTAAATGCATTTTGGCTATTTTTTATAACAAATAAACTGTTTATTTTTAAGACTAACTACCTAACCACTGTAATGAGGATCCAGCCATGGACTTTGTGATTATGGCAAGGAAAGAACTATAGTAATCATAAGGGCAAGTACAATGTAGAATAAAAGGACCTTTATAAATTTTGAACAAACTCATGTGTAATATCGGAATATATTTCTTTACTATGTTTGAGATTAGGAAACAAACCTCCGAAGACCATTTTTGACCAAGGAAAAACCCTGAATTATTACAAATGTACTAAATTATTTGCTGTAAATTTTGTCATGTGCATAACTCTTTCATAAACACACTACTTGTGGAGTAGTGACAACACTCTTTAATGACAAAATGAGAAAGAGCTTGTAAATTCATTAGATTGTAAATTATTAGGGTTCATGAAGTGGTTTCCTGTTCATGGCAGCTGCGGTTAACGGTGACATTTCCTCACCTTGTCGAAGACTCTGAAAGCTTCTCGGATTTCCTCTTCGCTGTCCGTGTCCTTCATTTTCCTCGCCATCATGGTTAGGAACTCTGGGAAGTCTATAGTTCCGTTACCTGTGGACAGATAGTTAGATAGATAGATAGGTTGTCACCATTTCAACACAAGTTTAAGAAAGAAAAAAACAACTACCTCCATTTCTTTCCATTATCATTACACTAGTATAGAAATGTCTAGGTATGTGCAAATCTACTTATTTTAATCATCGACTAGTCATTCCAAACACCTATAACTTACTTTCTAACATAAAGTTAAAAAATATATATATTTTTTTAAAATGTAATCCCTTATATGCCACTTAAGATTGGCAGACTGTTTGTTCATGCATTTATTTGCTTAAGTGCAGTGCAACAGTAGGCCTAAAATGTGTTTAAATCTACTAGTATTAATATGTTTTATTTACGGTATTAAATAAGGTTAACGATGTGCTTTAGGCATACAGGAAATGGACAGTGATGCAGCAGAAATCAGAGTACTGGAAAAAACACTAAGGTATTGAGAATCAAACTAAATTACAAAAGCAACCAATTACTGAATCAAATGCATATCTGAACTATTAACATGGGCAGCAACATATTTAGCTATAACTAAATATTATACTGCTAATATCAGCAATGCACCTTAATACAGTGATATTGCCAGTTAATATACTGTAAAGAAAAAAAAACATACTGTAACATCCCTAGTTGTGGTACATTGTAAAAGGGTTCTTAGTCTTACCATCAGCATCTACTTCATTGATCATGTCCTGCAGCTCGGCTTCAGTGGGGTTCTGACCCAAAGAACGCATCACTGTGCCCAGCTCTTTGGTGGTAATTGTGCCATCGCCATCTTTGTCGAAGAGTGAAAATGCCTCCTTGAACTCTGTTTAGAATTGAAGCAATAACACATGCAAGTATAGTAGATGAGCTGGGATCTTAGAAGTCCAACAAAAACACACAGTTTGATCTAAGCAGAGACATGCATCGCACAATGGCAGTTGCATTAAATGACCAGCAGCTCTGAACTAGGGCTGGGCAATACAGCTAAATGTTATAATGCTTTGAATTTTTTATTTAGTTTTTATTTCTGTTTCATTTTAAATTTTCACTCCAATCTAGTTCCGTTTTCATTTGTTTGTCAGCGCTATGTTAGTTGTAATTTTTTTTGTTAGTTATTTGTTAGTTTTAGTTGTTCAGTACATTTATATATGTTTATTTTGTTTTTAGTATTTATATTAACGGATAATTGGAAAATGGGGAAAACAGGCATTTGTGTAATGTGGGTCGCATAGCTGGACACCCCAATGTCCAATTTTTAAATAATATTATTGTGGGTGCCCTCTAAGTAGGATTTCACATAGGGCCCCATATCCATAGAAACGGCCCTGCTGAAAGTACGCTTATGCAATAAACTCGATTCTCTGCGACAGAAATGTAAACTGTGCTGGGTAACAGGTGTTTTGTGAGGATGATATGAAGTAGACAGTTTCAAATATTCATCTTCACCCTGCAGCTGAACAGCTCTTATAATAATAGCCTAATAGCCATAGTGATCTTGCTTCTTTTTATATCAAACGCCATTATCATGTTGAATTAATGTTTACATTTTGAAACATTACATAATTAAATGTATACTTGCATTTTGGATATTGAGCAGCTCGTGATTTCCAGACACGTGTATAACTGGGGTTTAACCATTTTTGCAGTGGGAATAAAACTAGCGCACTGTCCCTTTATGAGAGCACACGCATGTTAAACAGTCTACGCTGCATGGAGAGAGATGATGATGAGACATAGAAACGGAGACACGTGGATTATTCAGTCCTATAGAAAGAAACTGTTGATTTCTGTGTGGATTACTAATTTTCACCAACATGTAAAAACGAAAATGTGAGGATTTTGTGCCATTGTAAACACGGAATGTGTGGGGACGTTAAGACGTTAAGTGGGTTTTTTCCTGCTATTTTCTACACATTGGTAATAGCTGCTGCTAAGACACTTGGAACAGAGCGAGGACAGTGTAATATTTATGATAGCAGTCAGAATGCGAGTACAGTGGTAGTTTGTGTTTTTGGATGTGCGCTTATTCACATACGATAGTTACAGCGCTCATCTTTGACAATTCTATTGTATAACTATTAAATGTAAACACAACAATTATAATGGAATAAGATATCATACAGACAAAGTCGTGAGTCATAATGTTAGAGAAGTCTCATTGAATAAAATACAACAAGCACATTCGTTTCACTTACAATCTAATGTTTTTAGCCATCTCACGTCACTGTGAAAATTACTTCAAGATATGTGCACCATGTAAGGTTGTGTTCAGGCTCGTTTTAATCGCAATGCTGTGCAGAAAATAACAATGTGCTATTTCCCCATTCTGTTTATGTTTCTTAAAGTAATAAGTGAAATTGATTGCCTCCAAGTAACATACATACATACATGGTTTTGTTGCATTTTCGTTTGTTGTCTCATGAAACATGAACAGAATATGGGAAATGGCATGTCGTTACTTATACCAGATGATCCCATTTCAAAACCAGCCCCAAAACAGCATAACAAGGTGCAGAGTTAAAATAATCCTCACAGAGCAACATGAGCTTGGCTCTCACTCACACATACACGGACACCAATCGTGCAAATTGCGATTATATAATGAAACTTCCACATATTGCCATAAATGACATCATTTTCATTTTTGTGTGAACTGTTCCTGAAATTATTTTTTGAGTCAACTCACCAGCAATCTGTTCCTCAGTCAGCTGGTCTGCCTGTATTAGTAGAAAGAGCGAGCGAGCGAGCGAGAGAGAGAGAGAGAGAGAGAGAGAGAGAGAGAGAGAGAGAGAGAGAGAGAAGTCAATCATCTCAATGCCACATCACTATCAGACAAGCTCCAGTTTTGCAGTGCTCCCACACACACACACACACACACACACACACCTCTGACTAAATTAGTTTAATGAAGGACATGTATAAAAAATACTCCTTTAAAAATATCCATGGCAGTTATTATTAGACAGTGCCACTTAGGGGGTCATGAATGTGACACACTTAAAATGATTGCATTTCTCTCTGACACAGAGTTCATTATTCAATTATTAAAGGAGGAGAGGATTTATCTGTGCACGTGATTCACTTGAAGTGATTCAGCTGTGTCTTTTCTGAAGGACGCTGCCCTGATGATTCACAAAGCTCCGAGCTTAAAATGGATATGGTGTAAAATGATCTACAACAGAATAACGTGGAGATGGGTCTGACTCATCCACATACGTGGCAATAGCTGTAATACATTTTGGCTCACCATTTATGATGAGAATATGGCTGATACAAATAGTTATCCAAATAACAGGATGAGAGCCAGATAGAAGATGTGCACCACATTTTGAACAAAATAAACAGGATTTTTACATTTTCTGAAAAAAATGTGAGTGGTGCTTGTCGGTGCAAAACCAGAGGTTATAGATGAAATTACTCTGACGCAGCAAGCCGTGCTTCCGGGTTCTTCCGAGCAGCAGATGGTAGACATAGGCAGCGCTGCAGTTTTAATCATCTTTTAAGCTTACAGAATGTAATAACGTCTTCTAATGTTAATAAATGTATTATAAATGGTTTATCTATGGTTGTTTACAGTGAAGAAATTATTTGGGTTCTTTTCTAAATTATCAGCAAAAGTTTAAACTTGGTTCAATGAGCCTGTATGGTCATATCGGACGTGTAACAGGTTGATGAATACGCATCCTCACATGTTTAAAATGAATGCAGAGACATCATTTTCAAAGTATGACATTATTTTTACACAGTTGCTGCAGGTCAATAGGGACTAATAGAGCAGACATGGTATTAATGACGGTCACCTGTGAATTATCATCATTTATGTAAAATCCAGAGTTTTTCCTGGTGCAATGATCTGGTGGAAATGTAAAGAAGCCCTAATCTCCAATAATCTGTGGGAAATGGGGTGATCCAACTTTTTGAGGAGTTTCAGCATGATTTGAGTGAAGCGCCCACAGACAGCAGTTCTTTTCTGGGCTACCAAAAGAACGCAGAAGGGGCGGAGCGTTTGTTTGTAAACAGTAACTTCATCTATTTAGCAGAGATGAGCCACTTCTATTAAAATGAATGGGAGAAATTGGTACGCCCAACCAAGAAGCTCTCGCGCCCAACGGTCAACGCATGTAGAAAGGAAGTCCCGCATTACAAGTAAAAGAGCCAATCGCTTTTAGAAACAGACATTAGCATGTTTTAGCGTAATATGTGGTGAACAAACACAATTTATGATTCCAAAATTATACAATTTTATTGCTAATTTGAAATATGTCCTTTGATCATAATCTTGACCAACCATTTTTGAGATTTCGGTCTTTCCCCATTCAATTTGATAGAAGCTGCACTGGCGTCACTGAAAATAGCCTCTCGAGAGTGTTAACTGACAGTGAACTGACTTGCTAGAAAGATTTTGGCAAAACTCATCGGCACAATGTCGGGATCAATGGCCTTTGGCCCACCGATTACCCTTGGGCCAAACAAGGCCAACTGGGGATTGAAGCGAGGTCAATATCAGAGGCGGAGTTTAGTGAGATGCTAAACTCATACTGTGTTTCATTCAGGTCCGACAAGGGATAGTCCTACTGGAATTCTCCAATCTCCAAACATAAAGGAATTCCATTGCCATATGCTTGGGAAATGATGTTTATACAACCAAAATTGCAACGCTCCAGTTAGCATAACAGGGGTTTGACTGTCACCAGAGATGTCTCCTAGCAACACAACTGTTAAACAATGCTTCTATGCTAAAATTTGTGCTATAGGTGTATGATCATCAAAGGTGTAATTTAGCATTTTTTGTACACCTGTCTCTGCAAACATTTGTTAAACAAGCTTTAATATCTTGTAATGAAGGAACTGTAACTCACTGATCAATATAATTTAATAAAATTAATGTTTATCACTAACTTTGTACATCTCTGGGTGCGACATGTCACACAACTGCATCTTCGCGAAAAAAAAACTGCGGACATATTACAAATCCGTTGGGATGCACATTGGACAAAAGGGTGCCCAAAGGAAGAACTTTCCATGGTTTGATCATGGACGTTGTGCTGGAACATCATGCCGCTGTTAGTGACCACTCGGGACACCGTGGCAGTTAAAGTCGTTAAGTTGTCAATGCTAACTTATCTTGCTAGCTAGCTAATGTTTACATACAATATA
Organism: Moxostoma hubbsi; assembly: GCA_032164185.1. Classification (NCBI taxonomy): domain Eukaryota; kingdom Metazoa; phylum Chordata; class Actinopteri; order Cypriniformes; family Catostomidae; genus Moxostoma; species Moxostoma hubbsi. Next base: position 11,906,393 of record JAVLUX010000030.1, on the reverse strand, counting down.
ACACAGATATTCTATATAATTAGATAACATGCGTATTTGGTTTGGCTTGTGAATTGGCGGGGTGTATGATACTTGTACCAGGGCGGCGTATTATGCGCAGGTTTTAGGGCAAATCTGTAGGGCTTTTGGCCTGATGGTGGGAATGCAGAGCGATTTCATTCTCGCAGTGTGAAGTCCGAGGCTATTGGCCTCGGACTTCTGACCAGTTTTTGGCCCTGGCACACACTGGACAATAGTGGAAAAGTGGCTATTGCTAAACAAACAGGGGACCCGTGTAGACCCATTCCCAAACAAATGACTCTTATAAGCCTGTTCTTTTAAATCTACACCACAAAAGATGCAACGCTACATCCCTCCTGAATTCTTAGAACCGGTTCTTTTTAGTAAACTAAAAAGGAACGAACCGCAAGGAAAGGTGCAAAAAACATACAATGTATACAACGCAAAGGGGACTGCAACTGCCACCTCATTTGCAGCTGGATAACATGTTCAGTGTTTCTTTTCAGGCCTTTAAATGCATTTCAATGACTGCGGCAATTACTCCAGAATAAGTGCAGCACCACGGGCCAAATGTTTACCATGCAAGGAGAGTTGCATTCCAACTTGATGAGTGAGAGTGTGCGCGTGTCTGCACTGCAGATCCAGTGTCAGTGTGTTGCTGCACCAGCTATGATTTGGTTCAATGCAGGGTGAAGAGGGGGAGGGGACAGGATCAGTCACTGCAGTTCAGCATGCTGCAATATGCAATCTCACTGTCCACTCCATTTATAATTATACTTATACAGCTAAATGGATTTCTTGGAGCATTTGGAGTAGTGGGATGCTAAATTGCAGATGTCCTCGCAGCCTGACGCAACAGCTAACCTACATGTTGGAGGCAAATGCTACAGTGTCTGCAGGACCCATATCAGGCATGGTGACGTTTGCAAAATTGTGTTGGATCTGACAGCCGTAGAAACAGAGCCATCTTAGAGACAAGATTCTTCCAGAAATTAGCAACTTGCGCATGCTTTGCTGATAGTTAAGGTTATTTTTACACCACCACGCCCACACTTATCCATCTGTTAAAGGCAATGAGCTCAGCCCGTGTAAAATTAGCAACCAGTCACTGTTCACACACACCGAGATAAGTTGAAGCACCGCATGTAGGCAAGATGCATGATGAATTACACACTTAACTCACAACATTGACGCATCTAACGCTGACAATCAACAGCTGTTAATCATGCATACTGTATATTTCATTATATGCACACATTTGCAATCAATCAGTACAAAAAAGCTCGTTCGCATTAAAAGTGACCGTAATAAACTGTCTTAAAACAGAAAGTGCTGCATGTTTGATTGACAGGCTTCAGGTAGCGCGAGAGCGTTAAACTGCATTGGACCTAATCGGCTCACTCCCTTCAACAATCTCTTCGATGACAAATGACATGACAACAATTACTAGACGAGTTTCGTGTAACATACATAACATATATTTGTTGATATACATCTCTTGGTCGCGCTAAGTGGTCAATTAGCGGCCCATTTCAATAAGATATCGAGGCATTTTCTATAACACAAAAACACTCTTGATATGTAAAAGCTTTGACGGTAAGCGTTAAATTAATATGATAATTATTGTCTGTCAAACTGTGACTGACAGGATGCTAAAGCGGCTAAACCGTGCTCATATTTCAAACGGCTCTACTTACCATCCTGCAGGTGTGATTTAATCAAAACTCGTCCGTTGAGTGTGTGCAAAATGAACAGCAGCGAGCCGTGTGTGTGTTTTCAACGGTGATATATAAACGCAGGATCTGTGTCTGTGGGTGAGGGTGTCTGTGTGTGAGGGCGGCCCGCAGATTGAAGTGTAGTACTGCGCCGCTGTTGAGCTCTGGCCTCATTTACACGGTATCCCTCCGCGACAGCTCATCTCATTACCGAACTACACAAATAGCCATTTACAATAACGTAAACTAGAAATAGGCTAAAGACTGAATAAAAAAATGAATTCTATAGAAAATAATCTCTGATCAAATTAATGCCATTTTAAACAACATTAAAGGGATAGTTCACACACACACACACACACACACACACACACACAAACACACACACACACACACACACAATCCCTCATTTACTGACACTCATGTCATCCCAGATGTGTAAGACTTTCTTTCTTCTGCAGAACACAAAAGAAGATTTTTATAAGAATATTTCAGCTCTGTGGGTCCATACAATGTAAGTGAATGGTGACCAGAACTTTGTAGCTCCAAAAATCACATAAAGAAAACATAAAAGTAATCCATACGAATGGTTAAATCTATATCTTCAGAAGCGATATAATAGGTGTGGGTGAGAAACCGATCAAAATGAAGTACTTTTTTTACTCTAAATCTCCACTTTCACTTTTATATCTGAAAGTCACATGAGTTTCCTGTTGAGTTTCACTTTCACATCTTTGAAGAACTTTGAAGCTACAAAAATAAAACAAGTCAGGATAAAAGTAATCAAGTAGGACTCCAGTGGTTAAATCCATGTCTTCAAAATCTAAATTAGTATTAATTAGGTAATAATGAGAAATAGATACATTTTAAGTCATTTTTACTATAAATCTCATCTTCCACATTCTTGTCTTTTTGGTGATTCACATTCTTCATGCATATCGTCCCCTACTGGCCAGGGAGGAAAGACTCTAATAAAAAAAAATATATATTTATTTGTTTCTCTCCCATACCTATCAAATTGCTTCTGAATACATTGATTTAAACACTGGAGTCATGTGTATTAATTGTATTAAAGATGTATGTGCTTTCTGGATCTTTGAAGTTCTGTCCACCATTTACTTGCATTGAATGGACCAACAGAGCTGAAATATTCTTCTTAAAATCTTCATTTTTGTTCTACAGAAGAAAGTCATACACATCTGGGATGGCATGAAGGTTATTGTAAATTAAGGTCATTTTTGGGTTTTGTAAATTGGTTTTAAAGTAAAAACTCTGGTCAGACATAACTTAAAACCCTTCTCTACTTGTGTAATCTTTCCTCCTAAGGGGCTTTTAGTGTTTCTGGGAAATTGTAACCCATCAGAGTATCCTCTAAGTTGGAACCACTGATAGTCTGATATATTTTAATTCAGTGGGTGTGTGAAGCCTTTTATACTGAAAATGTCTTTGTGCAAATTAATCATAAACACGTGGTATCTGATTAATTAAAAAGTTAAATAATATAGACACACCATTCTTTAAAGTCTGTCATTTTTCACCCTCCCTTACTAAAATGTTAGTTGACCACTGAGATGATTGTGGGCTGTTGTATACCCACTGTCATGTTTATATTGTTTTATGGAGGGCCAAATTACTCTAGATGAAATAAATATTTCATAATAAATATTTAACTTAATGAAATTGTATATATATATATATATATATATATATATATATATATATATATATATATATATATATATATATATAACAGACTAACGGTTAGTTCCGGTCCTCAAATCTGATTGGACGAGAGATGTTCCATGAGCACTGATGGTCTGACACCATCAGCATTCGGATGCTTCAATGCTTCAATTCTGACTTTTTTGTGTTCGTGACGTTCTAAACTAAAGTGTAAGAGATGTTCATATGTGTTAAGAGCCTTCTGTCTCTTTACATATCATTTTATGACATTACATTTTAGCCAGCAGGTAGAGGCAAAAGATAATTTTTGTGTGTAATATGAGCCAGTTAGGTGATGTGAAGTGAATCAGCATTAATCAGTGTTTATATTCAACAGCACTTTGTGATCATTTGTAATTCTAGCACACTAATAAAGCTAGAAAATAGCTTTAAACCACTTTAAACTAACAACTTCAGTATTAAGGCTCATCACAGCTGAGAGACACAACAGACTGAATAATTACACAAACTCAAGGCGCTTACCTCTTACCGGACTTTCCACATTGGAGAGCACAAAATGGCAGAGGACATTGCAGTTTTTATAGTGAAAGTCTCTTGCGCACCAGCAACCGTGAAATGGGGAGAAATACCCCTACTTGGACGGCTATTTTTTTCACTTAGAAAATAGGATGAATTTCAACAAAATTACATTGTCTTCAGAAAGCTGACTAACACACTACAATATTTCTGCTTGGAAAAGACAGGTTATCGCACATGCTCCATCTCTCTCTCTCTCTCTCTCTCTCTCACTCTCTCTCACTCACACACACACACACACACACACACACACACACACACATCCTTGCTTCTCCAATAGCATGTTAGAAACAGCCCAGTTTTTGAGAGGCTTGGATGCATCTTTTGGTTTGAACCAGCAACGGCAAATTCTGATCCGTTGAGTAAGAAAGTATTTCCATGCACAAATGTGTTTTTTATGACCATACTCAGTTTTTCCTCATTTTATAAAATTAGCTTGATCATTGAACTGTTGTATATAAGCAATCACACTTGTAATCGTGCTATATGGCCCTAAATCAGCACTACTGTGATTACCTTTGCATTTTATTGTCATTTGTTTCATTTAATATTTAGTCCTTTCAGATGGAAAACATTTATACATATAAATAATGTGATCCAAAGTGCATTTGAACAGCAGTGAAACACTTTCTTATGATGTGTTACATTCATACGAGCAGACAGAGAAGTAAGTTTGAAGTAAGTTTGGAGCAGAAGAAATAGAAATAAACCTTGTGTAAATTGTCAGCTTTACGCTAAGATGAAATGCTATTTCTAGCCATTTTACATGTTACCAGACACGATCATATTTATTATCAAGAAAATTCATGTTGGATCATAATTTAATTTTTTCTAGTAAGACCTTTGATATTTGGGCAAAAATTGTATTCTTGATAATAATGTTTGTATTGTTTTCCTGTAAAAATATAAAAAAATAAGAAACATCTTAAAACAATATCAGTTTGATTAATCTTGCTTTAGAAACAACACTGCATAAAATAATTGGGTTTTTCAGAGAATGTATTTTTAACATGTATAACTTGTTTTTATAGTCAAAACAAGTGAAAAAAATCTACCAGTGTTGAAGAAGTAATCCAAAGTATTTAGAGTACATTACTGACCTTGAGTAATCTAACGAAATACAAATGACATTTCACAGCATGTATTCTGTAATCTGTAGTGGATTACATTTCAAAAGTAGCCCTCTCAACTCTGTGTGTGTATATATATATATATATATATATATATATATATATATATATATATATATATATACACATATATAAAATTGAATTGAAGTCAGAAATTTAAAAGGGCAGAGACACACACACAGACAGATACTGTGCATCAGGCACACATTGAACATTTTGTATAATTCTACATGTAAGGGGAAAAACATGTGTATATAAAATATACTTTCATACCTGCTGCACAATTAATGGTAATAAAAATGTATATTCAATAATATTTACATCAAACAACACATTAATAAACATACAGAATACTGTTACAGATGTATGTACTATAGATAACAATGTATTAGGTTGATCAAAGCAGAAGTTGGTTTCTTGGGGTGTGCAGCTCCAAAATGAATTTTGTTGCAGCTGATTCATAACTGTCCTCTGAACAAGCAAAATGTGGCATGAGGTCTGAGTGTTTTTTAAAGTATTTCTCTCTTACATCTCTAATGAAATGAAGAATTAAATCTGAAGCTTTTGGCAGATTTATAGAAGGGACTCTGTGGCCAATTCACAGAATCCACATGGACACCGTTGTTTTAGCATGTCCCCTATCAACTGATACTATAGGAAAACAACGTGCCATAGAAATACGGCTTCACATAATACTTTAAGAGTCCCAGTTACTCAATTAAAGGCAAGTACACATGTACTAGGCCAGGTACATAGGCCTAGACAATACAAAAGTCTGAATTCTGTTGCATCATTTTTATTTATAATACATGACATCCACTCAGTGTTCTTTTTTATGCACTTCAAAAATTGCACTGCACCAAAGGTGCTTTTTTCTCTCTCTTTTTTTCACTTTTTTATGCACTGCATTCATCCATGACAATCCCACGCGTCTGGTGGTCTTCAGACTGGATGGCGTTTCTTCAACATTTGGAAAGAAAAAGCATGAATGATTGCAAATGTACTGTAGCTTCCTACTCTGTCAGTTACACAACCTCAAACTAACACCAATGAAGACCAAACCAGACGTTGGTCAGGACTGCGTGGAAATTGGACTCTGTCATAACTTCAGGTGGGTGGAAATCTGGTGCTCCTGTAAGCAAAATATTGTATGAGGATCAATACATGCAGGTTTCCACATTCTGTTACGGTTTCACAAATCACCAGCTCACCTCTGTATTGGCTGCTTCTGTAGCCATCGCTGTTAAAAATCTGGCAGCACCCAAAGTCTATTAACTTGAGCTCCTAGCTGTAACCGTTCACCAGAAAGTTAACCGAATGGATGTCATTGTGAAACACGCAGCTGTCAATGCAGTGTTGCACTGCTAATATTGCCTGGCGCATTAAACCAATTGCAGTAATTTCGCTCAGTTGAACTCGATATCTAATGTAGTCGCTCAAACTCTGGCATGAATGAGGGTACTCCAGTATCAGTATGAATCTCCAACAGTTGGTGTTGGCTCCAACTCCAACAGTTGAATGACATTACGACTTCTGGGACAATGTCTCAGCATTAGCATCAATGGCACTTCTGTAATGAGAGGTTTGGAATACCCAGGCTAGAAAACAAACAAAAGGTTAATTTAGACATGAAGAACACATCTCACTGTATTTTGATGTACAGCACTTAACATTGATTAATTCTTTGTAGATACAATCAACAGAGCTATTCCAGCTTTTTGCCAACTTACGATCGTCCCTCACTTTCTGCACATTTTTGATGGCGACCTGCAAATGGTTCAAACACAGAGTTCATATTGTGGGACGTGACCCAGCACATAACCTAAGGTTTGAGTATGCAATACAATCTGCAAATTGGTTTAAACAAGCAAGTTTTGATAAAGATAGTAGATACAATGTTTGTTGAATTCAGTGTGAATGCGCTACCTTTTTGCCATCAGATTTTCGGGTTCCCTTATAGACCCGGCCAAACGTTCGTGCTCCCAGCAAATTACACACTTATAGCGAGAGCCAACAGTTCATGAAAAATAAATACAAAAACACATGATAATACATGAGATTGCTAGTTCCATTGATTGACTTACATTCACTAAAACAGCAAAGCAGACTGAATAAAATCAATTTAAACCAGAGTAAAAATAACAGCAGACCAGGTTCAGAAATGTATGAGAGCTCAGGACAAAAATACCATTGAAAGTGACAAAAAAATGCCCCCCAAACTCAAAGTAAGGGGGCAAAAAAAAAAAGCCCTGTAATGAATTTCCTTTATTTTATTGTACAACATCTGATATATATATATATCCTAATATTTTATTCTAGGCCTAGTTAAATATGATCTATTATGTACATATTATTTAATAAAAGATGATACTGATTTACTGAACATCTGAATTATTCAGAATGAGATTTTATTTTATTTTTATTTATGAATTGGAAATGATGACTCACTGCATGTTTTTATCTGGTTAGAAAACATATACCCTCATAAAGGTAAAAAACACCTTCAGTCGGCAAGAAACAGGAGGGATTTGATCCAGATGATGACTCGGGTTTGGTTGGATGCACGTCAGGTGTCTGCTCAATTTCGAGTGCACATGGGACTGGTGTTAGCTCTGGATCAGCTGTCTGTGGTGGAAGCACAAGGGGCTTTTCTTCACACCTGCTGCAGATAAAGGGATGCTTTGCAGCCCTCCATACTTTGCTGAGGAGATCACAGACTTCCTTTGTCCCTTGTCTAGGTTTTGCTGAAATGAAGAAATACAAATAATAAACTAGAAATAAATGTGACCGGTTATTAGGGTTAAAACAAAGAATGAAACGTGTAAAGTGTTGCTGTATTTTGGTTTCTGTAGTTCACAGGAACAATGTGTAGTTACTGTAATTTCAAATTCTTGATGCTTAATTTTCTTATCAAAATTATTTTCCGAAATGTGGACATATTTAGTCATAATTAGTAATAGACTGTTATACAGAATATTATAAATGTGTAATAAGAATTAAGGAAAAGTAATAAGAGGTTAAATCAGTGAATGAAATCTTAATCTTATATGTAATAAATCTAAACTTAAACATGTTTTAAATCGATACATTAATTTATATTGTAAATCTAATATCTATTTTAATTTATTATATGAACTATTAATTGGCATTGAGTAATTAACAATTAATTAATAAAGCAACCGAATTGGCCTGGTTGCTAGGGAGGGTAGAGCCACATGGGGTAACCTCCTTGTGGTCGCAATTAGTGGTTCTCACTCTCAATGGGGTGCATAGTGAATTCTGTGTGGATCACGGAGAGTAACTTGAGCCTCCATATGCTGTGAGTCTCTGTGTCATGCACAGTGAGTCACGTGATAAGATATGCAGATTGACTATCTTAGAAGCAGAGGCAACTGAGACTTGTCCACCACACAAGGTGAGTAACCGCACCACCACGAGGACCTATTAAGAATTGGGCTTTCCAAATTGGGGAGAAAAAGATGATAAAGAAACAAACACATAATTTATTAATAATCAGATTAATGTATTAACTTACTCTATATTTTATTATGCATGAGTACCCACTTTATATTAGGTGGCCTTAACTACTATGTACTTAACCATTTGATACATTGTACTTATTATGTACATACAGGTTTTTGCATCGTAAATATATTTAAAGTACCAGTTAACTTTACCCATAACCCAACCATTACCTGAAAACCTAACTCTAAACCCTTATCCTAACACTTCAGGCAAACAAACTCTGAGTAACCTATCGAAGGACCTGATGGCACTTCTTGCCAGATGTCAAAGGTTTGCAATGAGATCCTCAACTCGGTGCTGTTGTGAGGGTGAGAGTGCACATCGCTGCTGAGGCTCAACAGATCTCCTTTCTCATCATGGGATGAGGCCAAAGAAAAGGACAAACATGTTGACATGATGTCCGACGTACAGTCGTCCAATACGTTGAAGAACACTTCGCTTATGATTCAGAGAATCAGACTAGGCCTACAGCAGTTTTGCAAGTCGTCCACTTTATAAAGGCCCCTGCCATGTGACGCCATAATAGCGTTATTATCACGTCATAGTAGTACGTTCACCTCATTTGTTTCCTGCATTCGAAAATGGAATGGAATCATCATCACTTGTTTACGCAATTTGTTTTTAAGCAAACACTTCTTTATCAAATTGCCAATATTTGTCTTTTACAAATGAATGTATTTTTGGAATCTACAAATTATCCCGAACCACAACAGTGTCAATTCATTTTTCAAGCGTCTGTTACTCCTATGGAGGGCTCAATGTGCCATATTAATAAATAAATTTTTCATTAAAGCATCAATTTATATGTAAATAATATTCAATAAATACATAAATCATGAAATATGTCCATAAATAAAGACCTATCAATAAATAAATACATCATAAAATGTGTCAGTAAACAAATAACGTATAACTATATATTTTACTTATTGACATGTCAGTTTATATGTTTAAACAGTTCATGATTATTTATTGGCACATTTCATGATTATGTATTATTGACAGATGAAATTATTTCTTTATTGACACATTACATAATTTATTTATTAAAAGATATATGTAATTATTTTTAAGGAATGTAAAAAGACAAGGTGACAAACATTATATGAATTGAAGAGATAAAATATCCCTAATTTGATTCTATTCATCAGCTGCCTTTATTTTACAAGTTATGAAAATTATGTACATTTAGCATTTGCTTTCTCCATACAAACAAAATGCACGCATCCTAAATGTATCCATCTACAAAACACAAATTAAACCAAAATAGATACATCTTAAAAATATTTCCTATTACACTTAAATTACATATATCCCCTTTAATTCTTTTACATTGCGTTTATCAACTAATTTATTAAAAGACCATAACATTTTCATCAGGAAATGAACAAAGGGTTGTTACATATGGAGGACAAATTTACTCTAAGCCTGGATGTAGCATTATTCAAAATAAATTGTTTTCTGCTTTTATAAGGTTATTATATTAGACCTTTATAAGGTCTAATTTGAGTGGCTGTGATTTTATAGATATGTTTCAAAATTACTATTATTTCTTTAGGAGTAAAAGTATTTAATGTGTAAATAATTATAAAAATGATGTTGACTTCATTTCAATTTTTGAAATTGGGTTATAATTAAGTCAACATAATTTGGTTGGCAACTACATCTGCAACAAGATTAACAACAGTTAACAAGAAATCTTTTATTGTACCAAGCTCAGCCATAGTTTGTGTGTGGAGAAAAAAAAACAATTTTGAAGGTGAAGTATGAAAGTATTTTTGGTGCAAAACACCTACAACTACAGCTACAAATTCCACTGTCGCAGGTGCTCATTTGTTTTGCACCAAAAATACCTTCATAGTGAAGCGCCCACTGTCGTTGATTGATGTGATGACAACACATCAGACGGGCTGGTTTGATTATTTCTATAACTGCTGATTTTCACACACAACAGTGTCTAGAATTTACTCCGAATGGTGCCAAAAACAATAAACATCCAGTGAGCGGCAGAACCGTGGACGTAAATACCTTGTTGACAAGAGAGGTCAACAGAGAATGGCCAGAATGGTTTGAACTGACAAAGTCTACAGTAACTCAGATAACCGCTCTGTACAATTGTGGTGAGAAGAATATTATCTCTGAATGCTATTCTGAGTTGCGGGTTGGCACTGTTTTCACGGCACAAGGGGGGCCTACACAATATTAGGCAGGTGGTTTTAATGTTGTGGCTGATTGATGTAAAAATATATATTCTGAACTGACACACTTACATTTTCAGGACTCACCGCATTATCGACAAACCCATACTGTGTGAACGAAACCGCACAGAACTAATTTTCTTTTTCTAATGTAAGAGCCACTGCACTGTACAAGTATGTGTCATATGTTTTTCATGTGGGGTTCATTTAACTCATGGAGATGGAGACATGAGATTCAGCCACTGCCTTCCACTAGATCTGCTCGTATTAGTTTCACGGTCTGGGCACAAGCTGTGCGGCACAAACTGCGCTCTCTGACAAGAATCATAAGAGTTTCCCTATGGCCTCACCACTATGCCACTGTTAATATGGCGCACCTTGTCCTCCATGTTGTACCATCAGGGTGAGTTGTAGCCCCAATAAAATGGCATACAACCCCATACAAAATTGGACATATTAAATTGTGTACATACATTGGTGGTCATCAGATTTACTTGTTGCCATCCCCCATCATTCAGAACCAAACCCTGATTACCCATGTGATCATGTTGAACACAACCCACACTCAGTTCATTTGTTTAAATGTTTAATTCAAAATGATAAACATATAGTAAACATTTGATTTCAAAACAGCAAATAAAGTAGGAAACAAAAATAGAAATGCAAAATACATAGGCTAACAATTATAAAAACATAACAGACAATGTGTGTGTGTGTGTGTGTGCTGGCCAATCTCACAATACACTGTCAATACACTCTTTTTAAAGTGTATAAATGTAATCAATTAAAAATCTGGTGCATGTTTCCATTTCGCAAAATTGTTTGTCTCTACTACAAGCAAGTCTCTACTAAACTTCATTAAGTGAGCGAGCGAGCTTACATCTGTGTCAGTCAAAATGATCGCAACAGAGAAAGGGAGCACACAAATTTTTTATAAAACTATACCATTTGATAAACATTGGTTTTGGACATTAAATTTAGGTTTAAATGTAACTCAAAATCGTAATAGTAACCCTAGAAATAATGCAAGAAGTAATATTTTAGAAGAACAGTGACTGTCAGGGCTGGACTGGGAAGTGAAATCGGCCTTATCGCTAGGGCTTATCGTGGCCCATTCGGCCGATGGCCAGCCTGCCGCTGATCGGCCCCAAAGTGCACGGTATGCCAGATTACCAGTCCAGCCCTGGTGACTGTACAGATTCATTTGAATTTTTTTTTAGAATAAAGATATTACAAAATTCTACCTCTTACCAGTTAACACATAGATTGTGCATTAAACAAAGAGATTGTATGCCTTCAGAAGACCTGGAGTACGACAAGAGTCAAATTGACTACTTTTATTGCACATTTGGGTGCTTTTTATAGCATTAAAGTGAATTACTATTAACAGCCTGACTCATCTCACAGTGAAATCACAAAAGGCTGACTTTTATTTAGCTAAAATCAGTCTGTGCTTACCTAAATGCAAAACACTGTCACCAGTGGCCAAAGCAGTAAGTATTGCTGGGAATGTGGGTGTGTGTGAGCTCCATTTACCGGGTTAAATGTCCACAGAGGTGCGCCAAAAGCATGTTGTTTTTAGCTGTACAGGCAGTACTACAGTAAAGAGGGATGCATATTTTATAAACTTTACCCCCAGCCCACACCCTAGTGTAATGTGTGAGGAGTAAAATGCAACCTCCAAATCACGTATGTCATTGATAATGAAGTCTGACCATTCTAGCTGCATTCTAGTATGCATCAGCTCACTTCAAACACTGTGTAGACATACTCTACATTTCAGAGCTCAAACTACCTCCCAACCTTCCCTGACATTTACTAAACTAAGCTTCAGAAATGGCTTTTGACTTTCTGACCATGAGCACATTAATATAAGACTCATTAAGGACTAGTGACTACAACAGTATGATTCTGGAGGTAAATGCTATCAACAATATCACTAATTATTCATTTCTGTATGGAGATTTTGAATTGGTCTTTGTATTGAATGTCTTATATAATTGTATTTACTTTTATTGCGTTACATATTATGGTGAAACTGAGAAATTTAGAACCTCAAATCACAATAAATTAGTTGTTCCAATTCCAAGCATAAGTGGCTTAATTTAGTTCAGAATGTCTTTCTGGAGAGGAGAGGATGGCATGGGCTTTATATTAGTCATTACCTCTTGTAACTGATGATTTGACATGGCAACAGTACCCACATGCATAGAACTGAAAACCTTTTTCTTTATGTCATTCTTTGACCATTTGTCTAAATCCCTGATTTGAAGACTTGCTCCTCCTGAACATCCATGTATTGGGTTGCTGTTAGCTGTGCACTGCATTCCGCTATTGCATATGGCTTCAATTGCAGCACTGGTACACTTACACTTACACATGGATGGTAGAAAGGCCTTGGATACATGGCTGTGATGTCTGCCTGTGTTCTGGATCTGCTGATTTACTGGTTCTTTGACTTCCAGACCTGTTATGGAGTAGCAGCAGGACTCATCTTCTCCATCCTGATACGAAGAGTGACATAGACTGCACAATTTGGCCAGAATCCAGTTCAAAATGTGTTTGATGATGATGGAGGTGAGATTGAAGACAGAGTAAGTGCAACTCACACCAAGGAGGATCGCTAACGAGTTGGCTATCTGGTAAACCCAACAGTCTTCATAATGGGCTTTCTGTCCACTCACCATGTCCCCAAATCCCATGGTGCTAAAAGTCACAAAGCAGAAGTACATGGACTCCAGGTAGCTCCAATCCTCCATAGCCGAGTACAGGCCTGATGCAAAGCAGTTGATCAGAAATGCTAGTGCTGCCAGAATCAGGGTTAAATAGTACACAGAGGGTTTCCAATTCTCATGCCCATCTATATCTTCTGGTTCTGTGTTTAAATGGGAGACAATCTGTATTTTATTCAACTGTTTGTGTTTAAAGCACATGCGTGTGAGAAATGTGATCAGTGTTATCATGCGTTCCAGAAAGAGGTTGAAGAAGAGAATGGTGGCTGCGCAGCCTATCAGCCCATAGAAGATAAGGAAGAGTTTTCCACTGAGAGTGGTGGGTGCTGCCATTCCAAAGCCTGTGATTTGGACACAGAAATTAGGTTTATGAAAGAGAATCTCACAAATGGACAAAAAGTTTTAAAGCTTTGATTTGCAACATTCAAAAATCAACTTTTTTTTCTCCCCTTTTCGGAATGCCCATTTCCCTATGCGCTTAATTCCTCGTAGTGGCGTAGTGACCAGCCTCAATCCAGGTGGCGGAGGACTTATCGGATTGCCGTCTGAGACCGTCAATCTGCGCATCTTATCACGTGGCTTGTTGAGCATGTTATCGCGGAGACGTAGTGCTTGTGGAGGCTTCACACTATTCTCTGCATCATCCACACACACCTCACCAAGCGCCCCACTGAGAGCGAGAACCACACATTATAGCGACCACAAGGAGGTTACCCCATGTGACTCTACCCTCCCTAGCAACCAGGCCAATTTAGTTGCTTAGTAGACCAGGCAGGAGTCATTCAGCACTTCCTGGATTCGAACTTGTGACTCCAGGGGTGATAGTCGGCATCTTTACTTGCTGAGCTACCCAGGCCCCCCTAAAAGCTACTTTTTATTTAATTGACTGATTGTCTCCTTTTTGCTTCTTAAAAGACAAGCATCACTATTGCTGATGCTTTAGGGAATATTCTGGGTTCAACACAAATTAAGCTTAATCAACAGTATTAGTGGCCTAATGTTGATTACAAAAAAATATTTGGATTCTTCCCTCCTTTTCTTTAAAAAAAAGCAAACATTGAGGTTTCAGTGGGGCACTTACAGTGGAAGAGAATGGGGCCCATTTTTGGAGGGTTTAAAGGCAGAAATGTAGCTATGTACGAATCACCACCCACAAAGAGGTCACTGCCAAACCAAGCAACTTTCTATTGGTCAACACTTCAAAATTGCATGTTAAAGTTTGCCAAATTTTAACCCCATTCGAAACTAGCATAAGAAATTTTCTTCGCAATGAACCAGAAGTACTTCAGGCATAATTCCGGATTGCGTGGATTTCCTTTGAGATAACTGTATTTTGTCATGTAACTTTAAATGGGGCCAAAGCTTATGGGTTGGGAATTAGAACTAAACTCTAAATATGAAACCTAGGCACGTAAAGTCTGGGGTATACTTCGTTCTTCCTCATGCCATTGGTTCTTACGCGTGGTTGAGTGCTCAGCCTTTCAAAGTATACTCTTTTCACCATAAGCCCATATGGATGTGTTCACCACATGTGCACTACGACTCTTTTGTACGGTCAACAGCAGGCGCTTAAACTGAAGTATACTTTGACTTTAACCTATCCTACACCATTTGTGCTCTTCACACAAATAATATTTCAGATACCTAAGAGATCAAACTTTTCTTCTGTCCTCTTCCACCATGTGAAAAACTGGTGAAAAATCCAATCTCTTAGGCCAGAAACATACTTTATTCATGTATGCATATGCTGATGTGAGCGCTTGGCCCACACATTGCGATTGCGTGATCTGGTTGAACATGCGCTGGTCACAAACCTCAATACTCAACGGGGTGATAGTGTATCCTTCAAAAGTCTGTGTCATTAATATGGATGTATTATTATTCAGGTAATTTGCTATAATATATTCCACCATAATAGTAATTGACTCACCACAAAAGTGGACCGTTCACCGTGGACCGGATGTTCACTGTAGTGGCCCTTGCGGCAGCATTGAGAATGCAATGCATCCTTGCGTTGTGTTATGAATTGCGGACTGACACATTTTGGAATGCAACAACACTCAAAATCAGCATCTGCGTTCACGTACTTGCATAGAGCATGTTTCAGTCTTTAGATATCTGCACCATTCTTTTAACCGCGAGTACTCAGAACGCACAGTATGCCATGTGCCAGTAATTAGTGGGTCCACAAGGTGATGTGATATCTGCTGTCTTCACTCCCAATTGTCACTCATCAATTGCATAAAGTTAAACTTTTCTCAACTTTGTCATGTCCTTGCCATGCCAACATTTTCTCACCAATGGTCACTGTTGCTTGTGTCGCTTGCGGTGTGAATGGGGCTTGAGGAAGACAGGAGATACCGGCATTTGTATAACTCGAGTTAGGAATATAAAGACATCTTTATGGGTATAAACCCCTGAAAAGAAGTTCCTTATCTCATAGCAGTCATAGCGCACATCCGCCAACCGCCTGTGTATGCGTGCACAGTCAAATTAAATATATTTTGAAAGGTCAGTTTTTGTCTGTGCACAGACGCTTAGTGTTAGCATCAAAACCTAAGTATACTTTGGCCTTTATACACCTAGGACCAGAATATCATTAAGATTTGGATGTGGGCTATTTTTCAACCACCCAGAATACCTTAACAAACACATAGCAATTCCCCGACAAACAGCCACAACAGTGTAACTTTTTGGTGACAAGTTTTCAATGGGCAAGCATCAATAATTGTCTCATTCAAAAATATTGAAGTGGTTGAACATATTCTTCAATATCTTCTTTAGCCTTTAGGTATCATCAATAGCCTTGAGGTAATGGTTGAGGTACTCCTTTGTTGTCTAACGTAACATTGTAGGATGACATTTGCAGATTCAATTTTGCATCTATTGACACACTGCAGTTTACATTGAAGAGCTGCTTTTATGTTACCATGATTACAACGCTATTATGATATGAACTCTGGGTATTTGAATCAGGAAATTGATTTTCTTGGCATTTCACCGCTGAAAGATAACCTCATAAGTATATAAAACAAGGTTTTAAAAGATCGCTATCACTGTTGTAAACCGCTATTCCATCCTGAATGTGTGACCATGTTGTTTCTTTGAAAGCTAATGACTAAATGGACTCTGTAGGTTGGAGATATATTGGCAAGCTTCTTCAAATACAAGGACAGATGTGTAGATTGAAAACGTTATGAAACGATAGTGCTGTAAATAGGTTTTGTGTCAACATTCTTGAGTCAATTGTGGTTGTGGTTAATTATTGCATATACCCAACTACACATTTTAATGACACTTTGTAATCTTATCTTAGTCAGACATGGAAAATGGTACAATCTCGATATAGTGCCCCCAAAAATATTTGGACACTTAAAAAGGTTTTAATGTAATTTTATCACAAGCAAAATATCAAAGCAAGTGGCATTTGCAAAAATATGATGCTAGACCTGATCATAACTAACTTTTCGGAGACATTTTGCAATGACTTTTAACCAACTGGAGCCTAATTATTTTTAGTTAAATGAAAGTCACATTAAAACTTTTCACTATGTCTTTAATGCATAGACACAGTGTTATATATATATATATATATATATATATATATATATATATATATATATATATATATATATATATATATAAGGTTTGTAATACAATGCAAACTATATTTACAATTACAAAATTTAGAAAAATAATAATAATAATAATAAAATTTACGAAATGCACATTTATACATTTTTAAGTGTCCAACATTTTAAATGGCATTAACAAAAGTTATTAAAACAGTTTAAATGTATTTGAATAATACAAACAGACATCAGACTCACCAATAGTGCTCACCACAGTGGCCACAAAGTATAAAGCTCCAGAAAAGTCCCACCGGGTTCTCCGCGGTTCCATACGAATCCCAGCAGCAATGGCCTCTTCATAGTGTCCCAGCAGCTCATGCAGCTCCTCTGAGGGGATCTGGTGATCCTGAACAAATTCAGCCAGCTGTCTGTTCCATTTGAAATGGGCCTCCAGTTCTGAAGTTCTCTCAAGGGCTGAGAACACCGCAGCCCCAAATAAGGTGTAAAGAACTATCGCTAACAATAACAGAAATATTCGGGCAACGTCAAAGTTGATATGAGACCAAAAGCCGCCACAGACATGTCTGGTCCTGCTGGAATTATCTGATTGTAGCATTTATACCAATAAATAAATAATAATATTAAAAGATTAAAAAAGCAACAGGTCTTGTGCGATACGGCCTCCAGAAAAACTCTTAAAAACTTAAAAATTATTGCTATAGCACCTGTTTTGTAATCATAACATTTAGTGCATCATCCTTAAAAGCTCATAAGCATTAGTAAAGGCCACTTCTAAGTGCTTACTGCAGGTTGCTGAGAGTAAAACAACATGCTCATCAAAGGCAAACATGCCCTTCCCTCTCCATGGCTAATGTACACTTCAGATAATTGTTCTTTTATTACTCTGCATTTCTTCATGTCATATATGGTTGCTAGGTATAATGTTGCCTTGATTAGCCTGAATCTGGGCTGGTAACTGAAGGGTTTTGTTTCAAACCCTGCAAAGGGTGATGATACATGAAACAAAAAACCTTGAACTTAACCTCACTTAACCTCAGGTTTCTTCAGGGGAGAATGAGTCACTTGAATGACAAATGAGTAAACTCAAAAAGTAAAGTTCAGCATAGCAAATAGTGAAAGTTGGCTTGGTTATTTATACTATTTGTAGTTTGAAATGTGGAAGAGCATTTTGAAGAGAGATTTTAAGTTTAGGCTAATAGTTAAATACAGCCGTGGCAAATTCTCAGGACCAGCAAGCCTTCTCTGCTGGCCTAACATGCCAAAAGATTTATATTCATCCTTTCATTCTCAATCACCTTTTTAATCGCTTTCCACTCTTAATGAATCTACAAACAAATAGAAAAAAAATTAAAAGTTTATCCAGTCAGAATGTATTCCTTGATGCTTACAAGCAAAGTGTGACAACTGTTTCAAATAACTAATAACTGCCAAATAAGTTTTTCATCCTTTATTTAAAGTAATTGTCTTTCACATTGCAATTAGCACATACATTTTTCATTTGTTTGTGTATTTCATTAATTTTAATGATGTCTCCAATTATTTCCTATTGTCTTAAGAAACTGCACCCTCCTTTTGTCCTTTGGGTCTTTATGACCCATACAGACATCCATTAAAAATGCATACATTTCTTGATTAATGTATAATGTCACTAAAGAAAGCCCAGTTTTGTGTATATAGACATGTGCATATGTGGAAAAACCTTGTTTGAGAGGAATTATGTAGTTTGTAGGGAAAAACACAGTTCCCAATGGAGGTGTTGGGGAAGCTAGAAAAATATTGGGGGGTAGGAGATAATTTGAGAAAATGTCAAATATTTTTATGTCAAATTTGATTCATAGATGGACAAAACCCTATTGAAAGCTGTATAACACCCAGAAAGTCCAAAGGTGGAATGTCGAAACTGGCTCTTTCCATATGGGTCAAAATGTACCATTAAGACAATGGATGGACTAATATGATTTAATTTCTCTTAAACAATTACATACAAAAATGTATTTTAACTTTATTTTGATGGTCTTGACAAAGTCACAATGTTTGGTTCTAGTACCAAAAATGTATAATGTATTCTTTACCTATCCCAGTTCGAAAATGACCGTAAGAGAATAGGAGTGTTAATAAATTTGATCATCATTTAATCCAATTTAACTTAAAGTCCCAATTAATTGCTTTGAAGACACGGTTCAGTTTGCTGTTTTGACATATTTCCTACTGAAACAGGAAGTGGGGGACATGTCAAACAACTCATCCCATATTTAAAAATAGCCAGTAGGCTTTAGTTTACAACCACACAGAGACACACATACCTCTACATCCACCGTGCTGCTGCTCATGTCAGAAACTAAGAACCGATCTCAATACCGGCCAGCTTTTCCACAGACTGGAGAGCCAAACGATGATCTAACAACATTAATACATAACCAGCCCACAAACACACGCAGCACATCATGGTCTTTGCTTACGACGAGGCTGGAGCGGTTGTGCAAGATGAATGACAAGAAAGTCAACTTTATCCTTGTTTTAAATCACAATACAGTAAGCATAAAGAATACTTGAGATGAACATCCAACTAAACTCGTGTCACATTCAGAAGTGATCATCCTCATGCCCTATTCCCTTCAAAATCATTTACCATCCACTGTGAGAGCTTCAGATGGCTGAAAGGCAATAATGGTCAGTCAGAACTCTTTTTAAGCTATTCTTATTGATAAATCTGTTTAAAACTACTATGGAAGCCGTATCAGAAGTTAATAGTCTCTTGTCACTGTTGCTGTTAAATGCAGAGCGTTGCCCTCCTCGAGTGTGCACAATGGAATTTGCATCTTTGCTCCTTCTCTCATTCCATCTGTCACTCATTCTCACCACTTCCGGAGCTGGAAAAATGGAACCCAGTTTTAAACCTACTCTAAAAGTACATTTTTTCCAAAAACTTACTCAAGTAAATGAAACAGTAAATACTACAGTAAGTACCCACCTCTGGCAGTAGGCCTATTGCAAGTGCACAATATAATAAATAAAACATCTCAATTTCCTCTAAATTTAATTTGTAATTCAATCATGTGGCCACTTTGGTCCTGCAAACAAATATGTGCAATTAATTTATTGATTTATGCTATTGAGTTTGATCAAATATTTTATTAAACATTCTTTTTTTCTTATTATTTTTTCTTTAATGTATCTATTTTATGCCTTAATTTAAACTATATTATATTATTATGTATTAGATAATAAATAGGCCTATGTAGGAATATTTATATAAGTAGACCTTAATAATTATATTCCATTTAAATATATATAAAATATAAACTTGAAGTGTCTTGGTCACTTTGTATACATCTGCATAAAGTGTAAGACATTAACTGTATTAAATTGTATGAGGTGCAATTTAATATAGTTGTCCACCCTCTCTGACCTGGCTATCACAGGAACTGCACTTGGATGGTTTGAGTCATATCTCACTGGCAGATTGTTCAAGGTCTCCTGGAGTGGAGAGGTGTCCAAGACACATCAGCTGACCACTGAGGTTCCTCAAGGATCAGTGCTTGGACCCCTCCTCTTCTCAATGTACATTCATGTACACAAGATCATTGATGCACATGGCTTTTCCAGCCACTGCTACACAGATGATACACAGCTTTACCTGTTGTTCCAGCCTGATGAACCTACCATCTCAGCTCGTATCTCTGCATGCCTCTCTGACATTTCGGCCTGGATGAAGGAACAACACCTTCAGCTCAACCTTGCTAAGACAGAACTCCTCATGATCCCAGCCAACCCATCTGTTGACCACAACCTCACTATTCATCTTGGTTCAACTACCTTTTCAACCTGGGAGTGGTGGTAGATGACAAGCTTAATTTTACTGACAATATCTCATCAACCACCCAGTTTTGCAGATTCACACTTTACAACATCAGGAAAATTAGACCTTGCCTGTCTGAATATGCTACACAGTTCCTGGTCCAAGCTCTAGTCATTTCATGACTGGACTACTACAATGCTCTGTTGACTGGCCTTCCAGCTAACACAATTAAGCCACTGCAGATGGTCCAGAATGCAGCAGCGTGTCTGGTCTTCAATCGGCTAAAAGCGCTCATGTCACCCCACTCTTGATTTCACTTCAATTTTCTGACTTGGGGACAAAAACGCATCACTCGCACCTCAAAAAAACAAGAGTCCATAGTGCGGCCAGCTTACGCAATGTCTCCTTCCCTTCATCTCAGGGAACCGAGGTTACATCCGTACCAAGATGTTCCCTTACAATTCAGTATACTTGTCACTAAGCTGACACTAAGGGGAACAGATTTCCACCCCGCGGCACTACATGACATAACCTTCCCAGAGAGGATGCATGATGCCGCAGTCCAGCGGGACGGCGACCGACATGAATATGCCGCAAGTGAATGACCCTCATGGCGAGCTAGGAGGGAAACACTCAGAATATATACATATTCTGAGTGTTTCCCTCCTAGCTCGCCATGAGGGTCATTCACTTGCGGCATATATATATATATATATATATATATATATATATATATATATATATATATATATATGAACTCTGGTCAAATAGTATGAATTAACCCCTTCACGAACTCGTTGGGAAGGAAGATTTATTTATAAAATTGCTTGTGACTTTGGGAAATACAATGGCCTGAATGCAGGTGGTTGAGTAAAATGACAGGGAGCCCGTACTTGGAAAGAGGGACATAAATGTATGTTTGGCCAACGAAATAGAAAGCGCTCTAGATAGAGAGGACTTGCGATGAGAGAGATGTCACATCTAGGTTCTAAAACCTAGCGACTGTGTTTTGAGACTGCTGCAAAACATATGTCTTGTAAGGACACATGTAAGGACACACTATTCGTCCATGCCCATGAAGAGACCATGCCTCAAGTTGAGTGCTCTTTAACACAAATTGGTCAATTTGCACCCTTTGACTCGTAAGCCTTGGCAATTGCAGCAACAATCTAGTGAGAAAGTCTTTGCTTGTAGATGGACATTCCTTTCGTCTATCCTACATTGCACACAAAAACCTGGTTAGACAGTCTGAACTGGCGAGTGCACTCAACGTATGTGTGTAGCGATCGCACAGGGCATAACAAATGCAAAGACTGTTCCTCATCCGAATTAAATGGAGAAGGGGAAAAAAGCCTTGAAGGTGAACCACCTGCACTCTGAAGGGCTTGGTTAGAACCTTAGGCACATAGCCTTTTCTGGGTTTGACCGTGGCGTTTGAAAGTCTCGGACCTAACTTCATACATGAATTGTCAATGACAGTGGTTGTAAATCACTGACCCATTTTACTGAGGCCAGAGCCAGCAGTAATTCAGTCTTTTTAGAAAGCACACGCAATTCAACAGAGTCCAGAGGCTCAAAGGGGCCTCCATGAGCACATTTTGGACCAAAGCTAGGTCCCAAGTCAGAACAGTACCCTGGTGATGGGGATTCAGCCACCTCGCTCCCCTAAGGAACTTTATGATTAAATCATGTTTGCCTAGTGAGGTACCAGCTTCGGGTGTGTGATACGCAGATATAGTCACCACATAAATTTTAAGCTTTGACGGTGTGAGCCCTGCATCCATTTGCTCTTGAAGAAATGTAAGAATTTCTGGTATGGGGCAGTTCACTGGGTCCTTACTGTGTGAAAAGCACCAATTAGTGAACACATTCCATTTCAGTGCATAGAGGTGTCTTGTAGATGGCACTCTAGCCTGTAAAATTTTGTTCATAACTGACTGAGTAATTTCTGTTACGTTTAGCATGCCCCATTCAGGGGCCACACAGGCAGGTTCCACAGCTAGGGCTGGGGATGCCAGATTGTGCCCTGTGCAAAGAGTGGAGATCCCTCCTCAGCGGGATTTCAAATGGAGGGCCATCCAAGATCTCTATCATTTCAGGAAACCAGGAGTGGTTGGGCCACTTCGGTGCAACCAACAGAATGGTTTCCTTGTCCTCTCAGACATTGCATATAACAGAGTGATGGAGGCACACTGGGGCTAATGTGTATTTGCATAGGTCATGTATTTTAGAATAATATATCAGCTCTGTAGGTCCATACAATGCAAGTGAATGGGGACCAAAATTTTGAAGCTCCAAAAAGCACATAAAAGCAGCATAGACTGAATCCATATGACTAGAGTGTTTTAATCCATGTCTTCTGAAGCAATCCAATCAGTTTTGGGTGAGAACAGACTCCAAACTACTTTTTCATTACAGCCATACAACAGCCTCCTTGGCGATCATGATTTCAAGTTCCATTACACTTCCTAGCGCCATCTAGCGCTCTGTGCATGCATCAAGCACAAGGAAGTGTAATCAAGCTTGAAATCATGATCGTGCTTAGAGACTGCAATGGGAAGGTGTACAGTAAAAAAAAGTGTTAGATTTTGTTCTGTTCTCACCCAAAACCAACTGGATCACTTCAGAAGACATGGATTAAACTACTTGAGTCGAATGGGTTACTTTTTTGCTGCCATTATCAGCTTTTTGGAGCTTCAAAAGGTCTTGCGACCATTCACTTGCATTGCATTGAACTTACAGAAATGATATATTAGTCGAAAAAAATGTGTGTTCTGCAAAAGAAAGCAAGCCATACACATCTGGGATGGAATTAGGGTGAAATATCCCCTTGATTTAAGGGATTCTCTGCAACTGGATCAAGTTCTTTGCTTTTGCAGCTCAAGTTCAAGTTATATTTGCATACATCTAATTAAAGAGAACTTTTAAGTAGACAGCTGTCCAAATAAAATCTGAAAAAAGTCTTGCGTGGTGTAGGTTGGACTGGAATAGACATCTGTCCAGGTTGACACAGGTCTAAGTTCTCTGTCTTCAACTGGGGCTCACAGAAAAACATAAGATCTGCAATAAAAGACAACAATACAATTCAAATATTGCCATATTACACACATTTGATCTAGTCACAGGAGTATTCTCAGTACTATAACAACTCTTTAAAACCTTTAAAACCCAATAAAAGGCGATACAACATCAGAGAGGCTGAAGCGAGGAGCAGTAAGTTGGCCAAATTTCTGTGAAAATTATTGAAAATAGAGTCCCTGCAAATATTGAAAAAAGGTCACGTGACTTTGTTTTGAAACGCTGACATCAATTCACAATCTTATGGTAAAATGGTAGCATTATGAGAAGTCACTGACCTCTTGGCAAATGTTCCTTTTCCTTTCCTTTTACATGCCATTTTCATGAACAGACTAAATGCTGCAAAATTGTCCATAAAAGCAGTATGTTGAAGAAACAAATCTTATAAAATAGCAATAAATTAATTTGTTTTATAAACATTATGTTCTTGCTGTTTTAAGGGTAAATGATCAGCAGGCTTACAGAATATTTTTTAAGTATTTTTTAATTTTGAGTAATTCATGTGCATCAGTAAGTGTACAGGCAATTTTTATTTCCAGTCTGTTTTGGTTTGCACCATGCATGTTTTATCCATGTTATACAAACCTCCTCTGGTTAGATACAAAATACGCAAAGATGGAAATTTTAATATATGATGAGAAAGCATTTACCATTCAGCGATGTGCTGTGATGTGGCTGTTGAGAAGTTCTTCCCTAAAGGACATCACAGTGAAACTGCATTTCAACAGTGGGTCATTCCTAACAAACTCAAGTCTTATGAATGTAAATCATAGAATTATAAAGAAATAACAGGTTATTCTATTTTAACTCCACCCAACAGTATATCAAACATATCTTGAGATATTTGGCACTACAATAAAATGCTCAAAAATAATACCACTGTCTTCTATATTTGAGCCTATTTGGGTGGATTTACTGCAATGGCATTCACTCAAAAAGAAAAAAAAATGCAGCTGAAAAGTAACAATGCCAAAATATTATTGTCTAAAAACTATTACCTTCGGAAGCATGAAGCAGATGAAACAGGGGTAAGACGCTGGATGTCACACATACAGTACAAGTGACATTATTCAGCAGTATTATTAACAGTCCCACTACTAATCATCATCATAAAATCATCATATTTAATCCTTTAGGTAAAACACAAAAGACACCAACTGTACAATGTATAGGTACAGTAGATGACAATGTATTTAACTGTATGTTATATTGTTGTGAGACATACAATTGTAATATTATAAAGATGACTTGAGACTTCTACTTCACCATGCTCATTTGGACCTCTGTGGTGAACATTAGTGTAGAAAATGCCACAGGGTTTGTCCCTAAAATAAACACACAGTCTTTGAAGAAGTAATGACAGTTTTAACATCTATTCACCTAGTGTATTATTGACTCAGTATGGCTAAACTAAAGTATGAACTAAAGTGAAACTGATCATGATCAAGTTGACCATCGACAACAACTGAAATGAGTCCAACATGGTGAATTATCTAAAATTACCACATTTACCGGCTGCCTCAAGTAAGACTGGGCAGTGTGCGAAATAGGGCATTTAACTACAAAATTTACAAGCGGGAAGGTTTTTAAAACACTGAAGGATAAACAATTCAAATCTAAAGTGATATTCAATGATAGACTGTCAAACCATTGTATAAAATGATGAATAAAAGTACATTTGTGCTTAACTTTTTCTACCAACGCATCCACTGACGATTAGCCAGGTGTAGATTCAAAAACGTGCATGCGCAGATCTCCGATTTCGCTATCCAAGTTTCAACATAGAACAAACGTTATGATTTCGACCAAACCGGTCGGTGGTACCTTCTGATGTACCGACCAAATAGTGAATATTGATTCAACAATGAAAATTGATCGACGACTGACCCTTACAACAAAAAAAATCGACATCGACTCGACTTCTCCTTGCTATCCGGGGTGTTTGCGTGCCCGCTTTTATACCAGACAGCTTCACGCCTAAATGGGCGGGGCTTAAACGCCATAGCCAATCCTGGCGTTATTATAGCAAGGTTTCAAGGACACTCCCCATAGTGTAAAATTAGTGACACAATGTCAAGTGTACTGAATGGTACGGGAACATGATCGATTATGTTAGCAACATATATTGAAAATATATATTTACACTAATAATTTAATAAATCTGGCAGTTTATTTTTTATTCAATTACTAATTGATTTTCTAATGTTGCATTATATTTGGGAGCATCGTTTCGATGAGAAAAAGCCGTTCAGATTTCATACAATGTCATTATCTGACAAGACCATCATATTGTGAAATTAAAGCACATGTAAACATTATATTGTAAACGTGAATTTAAGCTGATCATATTGTTTTTGAACCAGATCGAATATCCTACCGTGGTAAGTTTTATTTGTATTTTTTTGTGGCATTCTGCCATTCGAGCTAATTATGCCACTTATTTGCATCTGTACAAGGATGCCAACATTATGTAGTAACTTTATTCAGAGGAGAATGACGTAGAGGGAACCCCCACTATCACAGTGCAGCGGTAGGTGTGATGAAAATAAAACAACAAACACACCAGCAACTATAGAACATTTGGAAATAAAGTGGCCAAGAAGAACAAATCTTGCTTAGACATCATGTTCGTTATTTAAACGCGTTGCGAGGCTCATTGTCTCGGTTCACTCGGCTGCAGCGAGCGCAATACAATGTGACAAAAAACAATAATGTTCCACACTATTGTGAACTAAACTCATGCTATTATAGGCTACAGTATAATGTAATTAAGTTGAATAATAAACTTTATCATCTAATCATGAACGCTGCCGCCCTATGCGACTGTATCAGCAATTATTTTACCTTTAAAACACAACTGTGGCGACAAATATAAGTTAAATACCATATAAAAAATATACACAGTATAATATGAACTAATGTCCAACAATGGTCTTACAGGACACAGTGTCAGTGCCAGCCACAGCGGAAAATGGCATTTTGTGAATCTGCTGGATGTAGTTTACTTTCTACATGTATCGAAATAGACAGTAAGATAAGTACAGCTGGTCTCGAACCCATGATTAGCAGGAAAAGACAGTATCAGATGACACAAGCATATATTTTCTCGGTTTTGTCTGCATGCTAGGGTATGGTAACTGCCATACTCTGCCATAGGCCTATGCACCATCATATGGATGACCTTAAAGCTAATGGATATGGAAAAAAAAAACAGCAACCTTAATTCTGATTTCACGGGGTCTTTAAACGATAGGGCCGCTTTTGGTTGTTTTACTGCAACTCATCCGACAGATGGCAGCAATGGACTGAATTACTGTAAAGCAGTTTGAGAGTAGTTCAGGATTTTACATCTAGACGAGATCCACTAGCATATGACTCTTTACATTAGAACTAAATAGGATTCATTCTTTTAGGAGAAGCATTAATATTGACCAAACGACATAGTTTGGTCGTGGATAAAGTGTTTGCTTCCTGGAACATCAGAGAGGAAACTTCTCGCTCACGGAAGTAAGGCGTGTTTTTATCGAACAAGAAGTTTTTATTAATTGTTTTCGCTTTTATCTCGCGAATTGTGTATCTAAATTTATTTTTGAATGTCCAGTGTCTCTTGGTACGATCTAATAACCTCAAAGTTAAGTTAGATAATGAATGGTAATGTCGTGTTGCCACGAATGAAACACTGCTGTTTCAGTTTAGCACCATGTAAACGAGCCAGAATTTTTAAAACTTCTTTTTGACTATTACTAGGCTGAATACTGTCATAAAACTTGCTTGTGGCATTCTCTGCAGACGAAAACCACAAACTAGGCATCACACATAGTGCGAGGAAATCATAGCGCAGTGATTCTTAGATCTCTTACACATCTCGCGCCCCCAGTGGCCAAACCTGTGAACTGCCACATGTAGTCCCCCTGTCAATCATTAAACCACTCAGATTAAGGGATCTTCAATAACAACAATCTCACAAGTTTAAGACAGTAGTATAGTATATATATAAAAAAAATCCACAATGAACCACAGTAGATCTACTGACAATGAAACATATTTGGCATGTTGTGCGCCTTGTTTTAGGTGAACATAGTACATTATAGTCTGTCCCTTCACACTGTTCCCTTGAAAGCTGCCATCATTTGCCCAGAGAACACTCCAAAGAGCTCAGCCAGGTTGACCATTAACCCTGGGAATGATTACAGCTCTTTCTCCCAGACCTCACCAGCTCTGTATGTTCACAGATCCAGACACTTGAGTTCATAACCCTCAGATGCATCTGGGAACTCCTGTGCTCCACTGAAGACACTTGTGGCTTATATACCGTTTATTGGTCATAAATTCTGCCAGAGATGACAAAGTCTGGATATGGCTACTACCGAGCCACTATATTCCTTGCCATGTTTGTTGGCTACACATTGTATTACTTCAACAGGAAGACGTTTTCTTTCGTGATGCCCTCTGTAATGCAGGAGATCACGCTGGATAAGGATGATCTGGGTGAGCATGTGCGACTTTAGTAGCCTGTACTTTGCCTTGCTTCTCTGTCATGTGCTCACACCAGTTTTATAACCTTTAATGCATGTATCGTCTTGATTTGAAGGGATAGAGTGCCTTTTCTATTTCAATGTCTCTAAGATTTTAAACATTCATTAGGCAAAATGTCTTTAAGTTTTAATTAATTACAAATTGCAATATCAAGTTAAATGAATAAATATTGCTTTATGGTGGGACAGAACTATGCCTCCAGATAAGAAACAGAGTTGACAGTTTATTACTAGCCGGCTTGAGCTCATGACACCTTAAAGTGTTTATTAGAAGGACCATGTAATGGTGATATTTTAATATCTAGTTTTCATAATCAATTGTTTTAGATGGTTCCTTTTGACAAACCTAACAAAATATGATATAAAGTGATAAAAAATAAATATTTACATCCTTTACTTGCCTTAGTTCACCTGTTGAAAGGATGAGGTTATTACAATTTGAGTTAAAAAAAATTCATTAAGGAAATTGTATTATTATTTTAATAACGGATATTTCAGATGTATAATAATAATTATATATATATATATATATATATATATATATATATATATATATATATATATACTAGGGCCGTCGATTTAACGCGTTAATTCAGTGCGATTAATTTGACAAAAAATAACACGTTCAAAAATTTTAACACAATTAATCGCATGCCTAAGGACCATAATAAGGAAGAGTCCTGAGAAATGCAAGCTTGTAGTACCACCTGTTTACTCCGTTATTCTATTAAGTAAAATTTCAGCTGTATGAGCAACGCAGTTTATACAGAGAAGAAAACAACATTCAGCAGACACACAACACAAACATGTGTTACGTTCTTGCATTCAAAACACTTGAAGGAGCGCAAATGCGATCTAAGAGATCTCAAGATGTGTTTAAAGATTGAGTATTAAACTATATTTCACTTGACACAGTGACCTAAACAATGTATGTTTATGACGAAACACACCCGAGATGCTACACAAGCATGTCTGATGCAGGTGTACATCAACGGGTCCTTAAACAAGCCCTCATAATAAATCTCCAACTGATTGATAAATTCACTTGTGAAATGGATTGCTGTGAACTGTATGCCAATGATCGGATTATGATCAATAATATGCAAATAAACAATACATTGTATTCTAAAGCCGTTTTTTGTATGGACTTATCAATGATTAACTCTTCTGCTACAAGAATATAATGCAGTTTTATTATCTGAATATTTTTTATTTTTATATATATATATATATATATATATATATATATATATATATATATATATATATATATATATATATATATATATATATATATATATATATACAGTATATATATATATATAATTTTTAAATATTTAAAGATAACTATGTATAATTATAGATATAGATATGTATAATCATTATATATTGAGTTATTGTTATATGAGGGGCTTTCTCAGCAAATATTTGTATATGTGATTAATTAATCGGGACACCATGTAAGTAATTTGATAAAAAAAAATTAATCGATTGACAGCCCTAATATATATATATATATATATATATATATATATATATATATATATATATATATATATATATACATGTTGAAGCAATATCTCAAGACATCAGCCAGGATGTTAAAGCTCAGTTGCAAATGGGTCTTCCAAATGGACAATGACCCCAAGCATACCTCCAAAGTTGTTGGAAGTGACAACAAAGTCAAGGTATTGGAGTGGCCATCACAAAGCCCTGACCTCAATTCGATAGAAAATTTGTGGGCAGAACTGAAAAAGCATGTGCAAGCAAGGAGGCCTACAAACCTGACTGTTCTGTCTGGAGGAATAGGCCAAACTTCCAGCAACTTATTGTGAGAAGCTTATGGAAGACTACACAAAACATTTGACCCAAGTTAAACAATTTAAAGGCAATGCTACCAAATACTAACAAAGTGTATGTAAACTTCTGATCCACTGGGAATGTGATGAAAGAAATAAAAGCTGAAATAAATCATTCTCTCTACTATTATTCTGACATTTCACATTCTTAAAATAAAGTTGTGATCCTATGATTAAATGTCAGGAATTGTGAAAAACTGAGTTTAAATGAATTGTGTATGGTGTATGCAAACTTTTGACTTCAACTGTATGCATATATATATATATATATATATATATATATATATATATATATATATATATATATATATATATATATATATAAGCTTTTAATCAAAACGTGCATATTTGCTAATACAGCAAGGAGATGTTGGAAATGGTAAAAGGCACTCTCACCAAGATATGTAAGGGGGAAAAAACATTTAAAATAGAGTAGTTACTGGTTACTGAATTACTGGATATTTGTGGATGTGTTTAGAGAAATGCCTATGATATAACACACATTACAAGTTGGTGAAGTTATTTATTGTTTTAGTCATTATTTACAGACATTAGTAAGGGACTCAAAAGGCACCTGAATTGTAGTATGACACTAAATTAAATGTAAATGATATTGCTTTTAATGGACTGAATTATTAAGGCAGTTGTAAATAATAATAATTAACATATGGGGCATTTAATTTCCTCACACCATATTACAGTTAGATCTCCTTTGGTTTGTTGCCCTGGATCAACTTTATCAGCCCTGTGATTACATTTCTCTTAAAGGTATATTTCACCCAAAAATGAAAATTCTCTCATCATTTACTCACCCTCATGCCATCCCAGATGTGTATGACTTTCTGTCTTCTGCAGAACACAGATGAAGATTTAGAAGAATATCTCAGCTCTGTAGGCCCATGTAATGTAAATTAATGATGACCAGAATTTTAAAGCTCCAAAAAGAACATAAAGGCAGCATAAAATAATCCAGACGACTCCAGTGGTTTAATCCAAGACTTCAGAAGCTATATGAAACAGATCAATATTTGTTATTTTTCATTTTATTTGTGTTCTGCAGAAGAAAGAATGTCATACACATCTGGGATGGCATGAGAGTGAGTAAATGATGAAATAATTGTAATTTTTGTGTGAACTATCCTTTTAAGTCATGAAGCCAATATGAAATGGTATCTTATAAAGCACTGTCTTCTGAAGAATGTTTGTCAAACAAATGATTTTGAGTGTTTTTTGAATGGCAGCCACTCTCATCTGAAGTCTAATCGACTTTTATTCCATCTATGTGTACTGCAGGTCTTATTACTAGTAGTCAATCACTGGCGTATGCCATCAGTAAGTTCATAAGCGGTGTGCTGTCCGATCAGATCAGTGCACGGTGGCTTTTCTCTGTTGGGCTGTTTACGGTCGGTGGCATCAATGTGGTTTTCTCCCAGTCCTCCTCGGTGGCGGTGTTCGCAAGCCTGTGGTTTCTGAATGGACTGGGTCAGGGTTTGGGTTGGCCACCATGTGCAAAAGTACTACGAAAGGTATGGTATTGTCCTTTTATGATTATATAGTGGAATACCTTATTGTATAGATTTACAGATGTCCATATTCTTTTGGATTAGTGGTTTGAGCCATCTCAGTTTGGGACGTGGTGGGCAGTGCTGTCCTGCAGTATGAATTTGGCTGGTGGTCTAGGGCCCATCATTGCTACACTGATGGCTCAGAGCTACAGCTGGAGGTCCACGCTGTCCATCTCGGGCCTGACCTGTGTGGTCATGTCCGTCTTCTGTCTGCTTGTTATCCGAAATGAGCCAAGTGAAGTTGGCTTGCCCAATATTGAAGCTGGCGCAAATAAAGGCAAAGGAGGTACAGTAACCTCAAAATTCACACTCCTGAACAGTGCATTTTTTGAGTTACGACAATATACCGCTTATTAATCCTTAAAGGGATAGTTCACCCAAAAATTACAATTCTCTCATGATTTACTCACCCTCATGCCATCCCTGATGTGTGACATTCTTTCTTCTGCAGAACACAAATTAAGATTTTTAGAAGAATATCTCAGCTCTGTAGTTTCTACAACTTGATTGGAGTCCACCTATTGAAAATTCAATTGATTGGATGTGATTTGGAAAGTTACACACCTGTCTATATAAGGTCTCATAGCTGAAAATGCATATCAGAGTAAAATAGCTTGCGAATACCATTTCACATTCCCCCAATTTTTCATACTCAGCACATTGCACCAGTTTACAAGTGTACGTTTGGTTGATGTAGGTCATTGCTACTCTTTATGAGCTTGTGAAAGTGTACATTCAATAAATGATTTTTTTCTCCCTAGGTCTTTGAAGAATTAACCATTGGACCAAAACAGAGTGTAAAGGGGTGTGTTTTATTGTGTGTTAATACATGTTTTCTCTGTCAAAGGTCACTTGTGCTGAACTAATGGACCCTGAATCAGTTTTTCCCTCTTATGAGACAAATTGTCCTGTTAATGTCCTGTTTGGTCCCCAAGAACAGTTGTGCATTTTGATCAATTATGTACCTCTGCATTTCAGGCTCCAGCAGAGATGAAAGCACATTCAAAGAGTTCATTCTTTCTCCATATCTGTGGGTCCTATCATTGGGCTACTTGGTGGTGTTTGGGGTGAAGACAGTTTACACTGACTGGGGACAACTTTTCCTTATCCAGGACAAGGGCCAGTCAACACTAATGGGTACTTTGTGTAGTAAAGTATATAAAGTCCATGTTTACTACATGTTTCAAGAATGCATGTGTAATGACAATTATGTCAGTTTTAGGTTTAATTTAGTAATGCGATCTTAAGAAATAGTCTTCTAAGTCTTCTGAAAACTCATGGGTCTTGGAGTAAAATGTCCTTCTCTTCTGATTTTCACAGGCAGTTCTTTCATGAGTGCTCTAGAGATTGGAGGACTGATGGGTAGTTTAGCAGCAGGGTACCTGTCGGACAGGGCTGTGGCAAAGGTAAGTTTGCAATGTTACTATTGCTCATACCTAGAGATTAGGGATTTCTGAAGTCCTGTAACCCAGGGGATTTCAAACTTTTCATGCCTCGGACAACCCCAATATGATGAGCACCTTGCGAGGGACCCCGTTCCTAAGTGGAAAACTGTAGTGTAGGCAGAAACTTTTGAGTGGGTGGGCCAAGAAAAATGATTGATTGCATGAAATATGTAAACTTTTGATTTATTTATACAATTTTTGATGTTTAGCTAATTGTTTCCAGGGGCATATTTAGGACATTTAGCAACTCTACTCTTATTAAAGCGTGGGAGAGATGGCGTTGCTGCAATAGCGAGATAAGACAGAAAATGCATCAAGGAATCAAGTTACGAGGTAGAGAAAAAAATGTCAGTATCTACGCCTGTTATGATATATGCATGCATATGATATTTGTAAATAACATTATTTTATTTTAGTTGAACAGGAAAAAAAAAAAAAGAAGTTTAAAAGTCTTAGGAGTTTTGAGAACATATTTTATCAACCAAAATAATTTATTTCAGAGTAACTTACTTATGCCGTCACAAGCTGCTTTTGATGCAACAAATAGAAGTTATAATGAATACAAATCTAAATCAATTCATACATATGATATTTGCAATTAACATTATTTTATCTTAAAAAATAAAGTGAATGAAATTGAGAGTTTTGAGACCATTTTAACATCCAAGGTTATTCAATTCAGCACCTTATTATGTCAACTCGATCTGGTTTTGATGAACAGGTTAGAAGTTATTTAAATATATAGCCTAATTAATACAATTCACAGCAATCAATGCACATATATGGCATTGGTTACAAATATTTTATTAGACAGGGAAAATAAATTTGTTAGAACCGCTCAGGGCCGCATTAACGCACTGGCATACTGGGGCTTAACTTCCCCCAACCTGTTGACATTCGTATGTAAACACGAACATTGAGATGGTGCACAACAGCGTAACTCGTCCATGTAGCACATGGTCACAGAGTAACAAATGGGTGGCACAGACCTACCCAGGCCCACTCCTGGCTACACTAGTGATGTAAACGCAGCTACATATTTTTGTGTTAAAAAACTATTTATACAGAGTGATAAAAATAGTAAGTGTGATATTATAGACATGTTGTTTGTAGAATAATTATTGGCTTTTATATTGTAGTTGTAAAAAAGCAAAAAGACTAGACAATATGACCTATATTTACTTTGTTTACAGCCTATTTGTTTCTGCCCACAATTGGATAAGCTCATGTATAAACTAGGGCTAACAATCAATAAAACATTTTAATCGAATTTGTATTACATGACATGCCGATTAATTAAATTGTATACATCAATATTGGCTGAAAAGCCCCCCAAATAAACATAATTCATTATAATCAAAATAATTATAAATATAATATACTGTACATCATAAATATAATTGTGTTCATTTAAAGACATTGCATTATTCTGACAGACGAGTAAAGCATTGAGTTTCATCAGTTTGTCAGAGGTACTCTTGGGCTGTTCTTACAAGATGCGTTCTTGTGTTCCATACATTCATATGCATCAGAT
The DNA here is from genome assembly GCA_032164185.1 of Moxostoma hubbsi. Taxonomy (NCBI): domain Eukaryota; kingdom Metazoa; phylum Chordata; class Actinopteri; order Cypriniformes; family Catostomidae; genus Moxostoma; species Moxostoma hubbsi. The sequence goes on along the minus strand of JAVLUX010000030.1, from coordinate 11,871,426 downwards.
GGACGCTTTTGGAGCATCTCTGTGTTCGTGTTGCGTTTTACTGGTTTTCAGAATCTCTAGCCTTAAATGTGCATTTTTAGGGGGCTGTTAAGTTAAATGTAGTTTTAAACTTAAAAACAAATGCATCTCAAGATTCCTGCACACTGCTCTGTCCAGCTCTCTTTGGACAGATGATGTTACGTGTCTATATGACTACGTGTTGCTTGTACAGCTGGAGTTGCACAGACTGCCCCCTGCAGACTTAGACTCGCAAAAATATGAAGGCAGCACTTCAAGCTTGAATTGCTCCATTGGTTGGAAAATTCCATATAGTAGAATTTACACACAGTCAAGAGGCATGATTTTTATGCCAGCCTTAGTATAAACTTATAGAAAATCACTTTTGATTTCAATTAAAATGCATGTTTTCTATAGAAAACAAAATGAAACGGTAAAAATGTCAAATTTGGTAAATCCTCACTTTTGTAGATTTTGCTTTTTTTCCCTTCAAAATTTCTACGGACCCTTTAACACCCCCTGCTCTAACCTTAAGTATTAAACCTCAGCGTGTAAATAGTCTCACACTCTTTGTGCAATGAATGACACCTCAAATGGAGTGGAGGAGGGTGATATTTTTGTTTGTTTGTTTGCAGCAAGGATTGCGCATGTATGGTAACCCTCGCCATGGTCTCTTGCTATCCATGATGGCTGGGATGTGTGTCTCCATGTACCTCTTCCGTACCACTGTCACAGCACACAGCTCAAATGTAAGCTCAATAAAGTGTAAGTGTAAATGTAAGTGACAATAAAGTGATTTGATTTGAGCTCACTATCATTTCAGCCCTCCTGTGTTAAAAATATCCATATATTGTTATTGGTCGTGCCATTACTTGCTGTGTTATTTAATGCAGTCTTATTTTAATTCACACACACAGGTCTGGACTCTTCTGTTGGGTGCAGCCTTTGGCTTCTCCTCATATGGGCCGATTGCATTATTCGGAGTTCTTGCGAATGAGAGCGCTCCATCAAACTACTGCGGAACCTCTCATGCCATTGTTGCCTTGATGGCAAACGGTGATAATCTTAATTTACAACCATCTACACTTCTAAAATATCATTTTTGAGTCACTTTCACCCAGACACATTTTGAGTTTTATGCACTAAAGTAAAAATAAAATTCTCTTGTCAACATTTAAATTATTATATCACAAGGCTTTGGAGTAGAAGTAGAGACTTTGTGACTCAAAATGATGGAACAGGTCACATACTGATGCAAAAGCCATTCCTGATATTTTGCTAACCTAAATGACAAACAAATTTACAAAAATATACAGCAGTAGTTGCAGAGGAAATCAATGTATTTTTATGTTTGTTTTGTTTGCAGTTGGTGGTTTCCTCTCAGGGTTGCCTTTTGGGACCATTGCCAAACACTATGGATGGAACACAGCTTTCTGGGTAGCAGAAGTAACCTGCACAATCACCACAGTTGGATACTTCCTGTTTCGGAACATCCGCACCAGGATGGGAAGTGTACCCAAGAAAGCTGACTGAACATAAGAGTATTACTTAAGTGTCTTTTAACTAATTTTTAAAATGCAGTATGAATGGCACAATCTATATGGATGGAACTGAAAAGTACTTTCATTGTTTTCACTTAAAAATGCAAGTTACATCAGTACAATTTTTGTATAAATATCTAGATATCCACTCTCCAGACATTCCATTTTATCTTTACCAATGTACAAAATAGGATGCCGTGTTGTGGCCATTGCTCTCAGATGCACATTTTGTTATATATTCTGTTTTCATCTTTAGAATGGATGGCAGTATTTAAAACTGATCACTAAATACTTGGAACACCATTTCCTCAGCAGTATTAACAAAATACCTTAAATCAGCTAGGAAAATAAACATTTCATCATTTTCAGAGCTTTAATTGGTCCTACCTCTGTATCAGTGTACTATTACAAATTAATAAATGTCTATGATGAAATATGTGACAATGTGTTATATCACATGATTGTTTAATAGCACACTGAAATTAGTTCATATAAATAAATAAATAAATAAACACGAGACTCAAGGGACCTGGATAGCTCAGTGAGTATTGACGTGGACTACTACCCCAGAAGTCACAACTTTGAATCCAGGGTGTGCTGAGGGACTCCAGCCAGGTTTCCTAAGCAACCAAACTGGCCCAGTTGCTAGGGAGGGTAGAGTCACATGGGGTAACCTCCTTGTGGTCGCAATTAGTGGTTCTCGCTCTCAATGGGGCGTGTGGTAAGTTGTGAGTGGATCACAGATCTCTGTTGCTTAGGAGACCTGGCTGGATGAGTCTCCACTTGCTCCACACATTATGCTGTACTTGTTTGCATGTTCCTTATATAAATGCCTTGTTTGACCTTTATTTGAATTTGAGAAGTGTTTTGTTTTTACTTCATTTTACCTAGGAATATTCTGGGTTCAATACAAGTTTAGCTCAATCGGCAGCATTTGATGCATAATGTTACCACAAAAATGTATTTCGAATTGTCTTTTCTTAAAAAAAAGAAGCAAAATATAGAGGTTACAGTGAGGCACTTACAATGGAAGTGAATAGGGCCAAAAACGAGTTTCAAAAGTTGAACCACAAGACAAACAATATCCATGTTAACATGATTTTAATGCGATAAGATTGCTAACTCTTTCTGTGTAAAATTATACCCAATTTTACAACTTTGTTACCATGACAACATAACACTGTAAACCCTAAACCCCCCAAAAGACTGTAAAAACAACAATTTTACAACAACTTCACAGCAAATAATTCATGAGTTTTAACAGAAGAATTCATGTAAGCTTTTTAAAATTATAAGCTTCACATTTCTGCCTTTAAACCCTCCAACAATTGGCCTCCATTCACTTCCATAGTAAGTGCCTCACTGTAAACCAGATTTTATTTATTTAGTTTTTTTAAGAAAAGGAGGGACGTGTCAAAATGATCTTTTGGGCTAATCAACATTTTGAGCTTAACTTGTATTGAACCCAGAAGGTGCCACATCATCATACTCCGCAAACTAAAACCAAATTTCAGATTTAATTTGGATAGATGCTATTAAACATGACATTTATATGAACGATACATAATGTTGCCAAACTTTGAGTTGCTCCATCTTGTTTTGAAGCGCTGCATAAGAGTACCATGACTCCCAACTTACACAGTGTCCATATAAATTATTTACAAAGGGTTCTTAAACCCTTTATTTTCTCACTGAAATTTGGGATTGTTTATACTTGAAAAGAAAGTTAAAGAAGAATGTAAAAGAGGCAGTCATTGTGGTCTTTAAACTTGGTTCACTCGTTTGAACTCAAGCAACAGTTTTGTTCCTCTTCCTTTAAATGTTGACAGAAAGAAATCCTTGTGCCTGCAACCATTTTTCAGGACAAGGTTGAGTGCAGAAATTCTAGAGATCCCATCAGGTGAATGAATATACCGTATGAAGGTCCAGTTTAGGAACCCGGTCCAAATGTACCAGCTTTCTCTGCTATTTCCAGGGCACTCTTCAGATTTTGGTCAAAAAGCTCACATCTGGATAGAAAAAAAATAATAATAATTTGTTATACAGAACATCTCGCTGATGGAAGGCATCACAAATCTAAAACACTGCCCTTCTGGGGGGAAAAAACAATGAAAAATCCCATGAAAACGGAACACAAGTAAAAATGACACACCTGATAGGCATCTCTAAAGAGTAAAAAGGATTCTTCAGTGCAAAGTCGGAATAGATTTCATAAATCTTTCTTAAGAGAGCATCAATACCAGTCTGTCGTGGGTCTGCCAATACAATAAACTTTATTCCTGCAAAATAAAGAAATCACAGAGATGCTTTTCATCCACCGATCAATATCAACATGTCATTTTGTCCTTACAAAGAGTGAAAAAGACCAACCTGTGAGTGTCTGAAAGCAGTGCAGTTTAAACACATCTGTCTCCAGCATTTCAATACCAGAGCTGCCAACCTCAGGTGATAACTGTGATCCGATGGCAAACAGTCTTGTGAAAGGTAGGAAAAATTATATTTCATAAAAATTAGTTTAAGGATTGCAGAAACACATTGTTTTACTATAGTAATATTGTAGTAACCATGACTGTAGTAGGCTAACCATGTTTGTTTTGGTGGATACCATGGTTTTACTTTAGTATTATTGTAGAAACTATGAAAGTAAACATGCTTACAGTATACTATATACATATAGTAACCATGGTTTTACTATAGATTAGCAATAATTAATCTTGTGGTTACCATGGTTTTACTATAAATACATTGGATAAACTATGGCATTTGTAGTAAAACTAAAGTAACCACAAAATTATTATTTGTTATACCATAGTTTTTCTTTTCCTCTATTATTATTATTATATTTACTATGAATACCTGGTTAAAATATGGTTACTGTAGTAAAACCATGGGAAATTTGGCACGCAAAACTATTTTAGAAACAAAAATGTCCTCTAAAGGGCTCCATGTATGATCTATTAAGGGCCTTGGGGGACATATTCCCTCAATATAATAATAGCTATGCTCCTGATAAAGACTTAACATTATTATATATTATTATTTGATATTACATGTAAGGCTTAATGTACAGTCAGCTGGTCATTATGGAGAAATAACTAAAAACGGTGCGCTTATGACGTCACAAAACCCAAGTGAGACGCTCCAAAATTGTCCATCTGACGCATGTGTACACTGAGGCATTGCAAAATGGTTTTGCTGTGGACTGTAGGCCTATGACAGGCTTATGTTCAATAATAATAATATGGAAATAAACAATATACTGGATTCTAAAGCCAATTTTTGTATCATCTTATCAATGATTTACTTGTCTGCCATAATAATGAAATGCATTTTAATTATCTGAATTAAAAAAAAATTGTAATATCTATTTTATATATAATAATTTTTTCCGATTAACACAATTGACACAGAAAAGCATTACCAACATTTAACCCCATTATTCCCCTCCCAATCCCCAACCAATATTCCTGTGGTCACACTTGAGTACACACACACACAGAAAAATATATTTAAAAATAAATAAATCACACACATTTAAAACTATACTCATCTCTCAACTGCCCCTCCTCGACAGCCCTCCAAAAGGGCCAAATAGCTGCCTCATTATTTATTAAATGAATCTAAGTTGCCTACCCTTCTACATGACATTTCCTCGAATGCTGCCACCCTCCCCATCTCTGTGCACCACTATTGAAATGTGGGCGCTCCAGCCATCTTCCATCCCCCAAGAATGATCTGTCTGCCGATCATAACACTGGCTAGGACCCAATTTTTTGTGTGTCCAATACGTCACTAATAAAACTCTGAGCCCTCAACCACAATTCTTGGATCTTAACACACCACCAAAAACCATGGGCTGTGTCTCCATCTTCTGATTGGCCTCTGATTAAGACCAAGCCTATACAATCTAGAGGGGGTCCAATAGAATCCATCGATGTAAAATCTTAAATTGCATAAGTCACATCCTTGCATTTCTAGATGTAGACTTGATATTTTTAGAATATTAGCCCACACTCCCTCCTTGAGAGAAGCCGAAGCCCCGTCCCCCAGACTCTGAATTAGCAGGGAGTATATCTAATATAATACACCGATTAGGGTTGCAACGGTATGAGATTTTCACGGTATGATAACAGTCTCAGAAAATATCACGGTTCCACGGTATTACACAATTACTATTATCAGTGAAAACAGAAGGGTTATTATTTTTTTTATTTTTTTTTTGGATGAGCAAACACTTTATTATAATTGAAACTTGAAACCTTTTTTTTTTAATTGAAGTATGTCTAAAAAAAAAAAGTCTCCATTTTGAAAATAAAATAAATAGAATAAGAAAGCTAACAGAATTATAATAATGAACCAAATTATAAACATTATAATAAATAGCATGTAAATATAACATTTTATATAACTTAAGCATGCTAGTTTACATGTTAGCATAGCATGTTAAATTAACCACTTAATGATAAAATAACATCAGCTGTGTGAGCTTTTTAAAAATGAACATGTACTGTAGGTGCACGACAGACTGCTCCTGTCTGTCCCTTTAACTCAGTGCTTCTCAACTGGTTTTGCTTCAGGACAGATTTTACATTGGACATCAAATGGCGACCTGCCATACAGGTGCTGGTCATATAATTAGAATATCATCAAAAAGTTGATTTATTTCAGTAATTCCATTCAAAAAGTGAAACTTGGATATTATATTCATTCATTCCACACAGACTGATATATTTCAAATGTTTATTTCATTTAATTGTGATGATTAAAACTGACAACTAATGAAAACCCCAAAATCAGTATCTCCGAAAATTAGAATATTACTTAAGACCAATACAAAAAAAGGATTTTTAGAAATGTTGGCCAACTGAAAAGTATGAACATGAAAAGTATGAGCATCTACAGCACTCAATACTTAGTTGGGGCTCCTTTTGCCTGAATTACTGCAGCAATGCGGCGTGGCATGGAGTTGATCAGTCTGTGGCACTGCTCAGGTGTTATGAGAGCCCAGGTTGCTCTGATAGTGGCCTTCAGCTCTTCTGCATTGTTGGGTCTGGCGTATCGCATCTTCCTCTTCACAATACCCCATAGATTTTCTATAGGGTTAAGGTCAGGCGAGTTTGCTGGCCAATTAAGAACAGGGATACCATGGTCATTAAACCAGGTACTGGTAGCTTTGGCACTGTGTGCAGGTGCCAAGTCATGTTGGAAAATGAAATCTGCATCTCCATAAAATTGGTCAGCAGCAGGAAGCATGAAGTGCTCTAAAACTTCCTGGTAGACGGCTGCGTTGATCTTGGACCTCAGAAAACACAGTGGACCAACACCAGCAGATGACATGGCACCCCAAACCATCACTGACTGTGGAAACTTTACACTGGACTTCAAGCAACGTGGATTCTGTGCCTCTCCTCTCTTCCTCCAGACTCTGGGACCTTGATTTCCAAAGGAAATGCTAAATTTACTTTCATCAGAGAACATAACTTTGGACCACTCAGCAGCAGTCCAGTCCTTTTTGTCTTTAGCCCAGGTGAGACGCTTCTGACGCTGTGTCTTGTTCAAGAGTGGCTTGACACAAGGAATGCGACAGCTGTCTTGCATACGTCTGTGCGTGGTGGTTCTTGCAGCACTGACTCCAGCTGCAGTCCACTCTTTGTGAATCTCCCCCACATTTTTGAATGGGTTTTGTTTCACAATTCTCTCCAGGGTGCGGTTATCCCTATTGCTTGTACACTTTTTTCTACCACATCTTTTTCTTCCCTTCGCCTCTCTATTAATGTGCTTGGACACAGAGCTCTGTGAACAGCCAGTCTTGCCCTCCTTGTGCAAGATGTCAATGGTCGTCTTTTGGACAGCTGTCAAGTCAGCAGACTTCCCCATGATTGTGTAGCCTACAGAACTAGACCGAGAGACCATTTAAAGGCCTTTGCAGGTGTTTTGAGTTAATTAGCTGATTAGAGTGTGGCACCAGGTGTTTTCAATATTGAACCTTTTCACAACATTGTAATTTTCTGAGATACTGATTTTGGGGTTTTCATTAGTTGTCAGTTTTAATCATCAAAATTAAAAGGAATGAACACTTGAAATATATCAGTCTGTGTGGAATGAATGAATATAATATACAAGTTTCACTTTTTGAATGGAATTACTGAAATAAATCAACTTTTTGATGATATTCTAATTATATGACCAGCACCTGTATATTAAACATAACCTGTATTTAATGTATCCTGGGTTGCATTTCCTTTTATGTTGCATAGTTTTGTTCATGGTTTTCAAGTACAAGGACATGCATCAAGTGACATTATTTTAGTTGTTGATGTCAACAACAAAAGCCACAGGACCTTTTCTCTCCACCTTTTAAAAACTGAAGAACATATTTACTTATATGAGCCCATTATTATCCTGTTTGTTTCCTAATTTCAAACATACTTCAAACAGAACATACATATTACACAGGAGGTGAAATGTAATGTTACCATGGTTAGGTAGCTAGTCTTATATAATAGTAATAATAATAACAAATTATAGTATTTATGAAAAATAAATACTAGCTGAAACACATCTCGAAACGTTAACTACATCTGCCACTGTTGATATAAAATGAGGTCTAATAGATTCTACTTTTAGATTATTTCATATGAAACTATAACAGTTTGTCAAAATATAACGGTTACTTTTACTCATGTAAAATCATGAAACTATTTTGTAAAAGTGATGATGTATAATGTCAAATAAATGAGCGCCTAGTACAGTGTTGCACTTTTCCTCCTCTGTGCTGTTTGGCATGTCAGGGCTGACTATTATTTGATGGGTTTGACTTGACTTCCCCCTTAACACTTTAAACTAGAATTGAAATTGGTCACATCACTTTGAGGTCTGCGCTTGAGGGAAGCCCGGTTGTTGCACGTCTGAGACCAGAGCAGATCATGATCGTAAGCTGGTTCCATTACACTTGTACTAAAGTGCAGATGAGAAGCCTTTAGCTGCTTGTGAGATTATCCTAAATAGGCTTTCACTTGGGCAGCCACTAAAATATCTTCAATGGAAAACCATGACATTGTTCTTTCCCTGCTGTCTTCGACCCAGTTTGAATATACCTGTGACCCATTAGTTGAGAAACACTGCTTTAACTCACACACACACTCACTTATGTCAGACCCCTCACCTCTCTCTGACATTTTCTCCACTGTGCATGTGTGTGTGTGGGGCGCAAGTTGACGAGTCCGACTCCAGTCAGGCCTCCTAAGCAACAAATTGGCCCAGTTGCTAGGGAGGGTAGAGTCACATGGGGTAACCTCCTTGTGGTCACTATAATGTGGTTCGCTCTCAGTGGGACACGTGGCGAGTTGTGCGTGGATGCAGCGGAGAATAGCATAATAAGATGTGCGGATTGACGGTCTCAGACGTGGAGGCAACTGAGATTCGTCCTCCGCCACCCGGATTGAGGCAAGTCACTACGTCACCACGAGTACTTAAGAGCACATTGGGAATTGGGCATTACAAATAGGGGAGAAAAAAATATATAAATAAAAAATCATGGGCAGTTGCACATGTTCGAAATTAGTTTTCTTAAATCAAAATTACCATGTAATTTCCATTTAAATGCTTCAAGTGGAGGAAACCTAACTGAATGAAGTAACCCACATGATTTTAATCTACTCTGATGACATTTTTGAACATCTATCATGGTGTTATTTTTTGAGGATAGAAATGCATCTGACAATCCTTCAGTGCCATGGGATTACCATATGACATATCTATACCACGGTACTTTTTGTACGGGTTTTTGTCTTAGATTTAAAGAAAATCTACTCACGAGTGAAACATAGACGCCAGCATGAGTTTCTCATTGGAGGAGAGTCGAGGTCGGCCGAATCTGATGGACACCGGATAGTTCGCAGGATCTTTCAGATACTCCTGTATGTCCTTCCCCTCCGCCGTGTATTTACCATTCACATCCACCCCGTTAATGGACAGAAGCGCATGACCCACTACATACCAGAAAAACACATCATACAACTAACAAAACAGATCCTATAAATGTGTATTGACAGCACAGAAACACGCACCTCTGATGCCATCCCGCTGACCGAATGAAACAACAACTTTCTCATCATGAATCTTTAATACTAAATCAAGAGGAAAGCTGAAGGTTTTCTCCACTTCAGCCCGAGGCACGTAATTATCGTGCTGGTACATGAGTCCGCCAGCCTTATTGACAACATACACACTGAAGATCGCCATCTTTCCTCATGTCAACGGACAGCTGATGTGGGGCTACGTCATGTGACTGTGTCATGTGACTTTGTGGCGAATTTATAAACATTAGCTGAACACATAGTATTTTGTCTCAACAGATTGTAGTTTTTTTTAATGGATTACGTTATTAAATGCAAAATTAAATGAGTGTGATGTTTTGACGTGCAAGAACTACATCAGCCGAGTATATGATTGGCTGAGGCTTTCAATTACTTTCTGCGTCGCATAGAACTCATAGAAAAAGGATATACATTTTTTATGATTGTGTAAAACGGGACTAAAGGCACTCATAAAGGAAAATAAGCATTCAAGTGTTTCAAGATATATATATATATATATATATATATATATATATATATATATATATATATATATATATATATATTTTGTTCAGATATAGGGGCAAAAGATATATAGTAAAATAACGGGTAATTATATATATATAATTATTTTTTATGCATCCAGGATATGTTGTACTGCACTGTGCATACATTTAGGAATAGTCCTTAAAAAAAAAAAAAAAAAACATCTCACTAAATTAATCATAGTACGAAGCTAATTTTTAAAGAGTCCCATGCTTTTTTAAATCTAAATAACATGTTCGTGGTATACAAAGAAGCCTTCACGTCTGTAATGTGAAAGCCAGTTATGTCCGAGCTACACCAGCTCCAGTCAGAACCCATTATAAATAGCGAAGCTATTAGCTTAAAGGGATACTTCACCTCTGGGAAGATGAATGTGTATTTAAAATTGGTCATTTATATAGTATAAATGTGAAATTATTTTTGAATTTGAAGCATTCTAGACAGAGAAAAGGCAGAAAATGTATTTTTTACACATGTGGCTGAAAGACAACAACTCCGAGAATGCACTTGCTTTGCTGCCCTTACGAGGCCACTCCCAAACCACGCCTACCGGTTACAGGAGGCAGTATCTGAAAATATGATACAGCTACATCGTGACTCTATAAATCGTGAGTTAGTTGATAAATTGACTGACTACGCGGGAAGAACATTATGATAATTCCGTGTGTCCAAACTCTGTACATGACGTCTTAGTAACAATAAAGAAAAATAAACAAAATACTCACTTTACACTAAGCCGTCCGTTTGTCCCTGCGGGCTTTGGCTGGCGTTTCCAATTTATCTTCGGGATCCTAAAATAAGTTTCCAGGACTCCCCTGTCCATGTGTGATACAAAACTTGGGTGCTCAGTTATACATGCTCATGTTATCGGTGCAGTTTCATCAGCGGATTCAGCGATCTCGTCCAGTATCGCTGAAATTCGCGACAGCAATAGGACTCTCTATCTGTTTCCATAGGCGCACAGCGAGAGCACTGACACCACCAGTCCGCCCCAACTCGAGTCTAAATATAATTTAACACTCTCTTCCTCCTGACCGCCAAGCAGGTTTTGCTCCCCTGCTACAGCAGCTGCTCCGGCTGCCTCTGTTCATCGCTGTATTGCGGCACGTACAGGTAGCGCGAGCATCAGATTCTCACAACAGATCTTCGAAATCCCCTTCTGCCATTTCAACTTCAAAACTACCTTCCGCCATCGTGATTAGCCTACTTGTATACAAACTTTCTACACAGAGCAAGAGCCTGTTTTCTTAGCTTCTACAGAAAGATGGCTGAAACTATCTTCACATTCTGTGAGTGAGACCCCGCCCCATATGGGCGTGGTGAAAACATGCAGAATGGACCAAAAATCCTCCGATGATGCAAAATGACGATTTTTGCGTCATCGGAGGATTTTTTCCAGACTAAAAATAAATAAATCTCTTGTCTCAGGGGGATATGAGGGGGGGGGGGGGGGGGGAGCTCGGTAATTAGAAAATACTACTGGTTTTCTACTGATACAAAGCTTAATGCTAAATCCTGAAGTAACCCTTTAACAACATTTCTGAGTAGCGAGACGGTAGCTTCGCTAGTTTTATATCAAGTAGTTTTTCAGTAGCGAAGCTGTAATTTTGACTAGGTAGTGGCGTAACTCTGAGAAAAGGTACACCGGTACATCACCCCTTGTACCCGGTGTTTCCTATAGCCAGTTTTGAATCAGAACTAAAGATGTCCGATCACAAATGAATCACTCATCTGAGTCGGTTCTTTAAAATGAATTGGTCACACGTGATAGGAAAGAAGACTGAATCGGTTCGTGATTCAATCTGACTCCGAAAGTTTGCGCTCGCGCTGAAACCTTTGTGCTCACGCTCACTTGGCAACAAGCTCGAGGAGTATTTTATAACACGGAAAATAAAGATAACACGGTGTTAAACACCAGTAGCAGTGGATTTACAATCACTGGAAACAAAACGTTTGTTAGTGATGAAGAAAGTCTTTATAAAGTTCAACACGTTTGCAGATTGTAGTAAGACAAGGCTGTCCTATATCTCCATATTTATTCTTGCTTGCCGCGCAATTTCTAGCTATACACATTTCCAGTAGTAATTTACAAGGTATTACAATTGACGAAAGACAAATTATTATTAGCCAGCTGGCTGATGACACCACTTTGTTTTTGAATGATGCCTCTCAAATCCCTTTAGCTTTAAGATTGATTGATTCCTTTTCCAGAGCTTCTGGTCTGTATCTAAATATTAACAAATGTGAGTTAATGTCAATTAAAAGCTGTAATGTTCCCTCTATATGCAATATCCCTGTGAAAGAGCAAGTTACATACTTAGGAATTGTAATTAATAAAGACCAAAAAACAAGATGTAAACTAAATTTCGATCATCTAATAATGAAAACCCAAAAGAAACTCAATTCTTGGCTGCAGAGAGACTTGTCAATAAGAGGAAGACTTCTACTCTCTAAAGCTGAAGGATTGTCCAGACTAAAGCATGCAGCTCTCTCCTTGGAGGTTGATAAAGGGACATTAAAAAAGGTTGATAGCATGTTAAATAATTTTGTTTGGAAAAATAAAACCCACTTTATCAGAAAATCAGTACTGATGAATCCATTAAAACAGGGAGGATTGGAATTTTTAGATTTTACTACCTTAAACAACACTTTTAAAATCAATTGGCTTAAAAATTCCCTTAATAATCCCTCTTCACTTTGGAATATTATCCCTAATTATATTTTCTCAAAAGTAGGTGGCCTGAAGTTTCTCCTACTTTGTAACTATAATGTTACAAAGATCCCTGTCAAACTCTCTAATTTTCATAAGCAGATGCTCTTGGCATGGTCCCTAATATTCAAACACAACTTTTCCCCACACAGATATTACTTATGGAACAATAAGGATATTCTCTACAAGAATAAATCACTTTTTTTTTTTTGACAACTTGGTCAAAAACGATCTTCTTTTAGTTGGTCAGCTTTTTAATTCACAGGGTAGACTTTACAACTATTTAGATTTTTTACAGAAATATAAAATTCCTATAAATGCTAATGAATATGCTATTGTTTCCAATGCAATTCCCTCTGGAGTGACTTTTCTGTTGCAATGTTCTACATTTCCACGGCCATGTACTTACTCTTTGAGCCTAACTGACACAATGGTCGGAAATGTATGCTTTTCTGTAGAGCAACAAAAAAATAATTATAAAATCAGAGCTCTCTTCCAGAAAGAGATAATGACAATTCCTTATGTAATACCATACTGGAACAATATTGTAGATAATTTACCGTGGGAAAAAGTATGGTCTTTGTCTCATAAGTATCTGCTTACCAATAAGGTCAAATAAATAGCATTTAAATTAATTCACAAATGTTACATAACCAAAACCTTTCTTAGGAAATATAAATCAGACATTGAAGTGAATTGCTGTTTCTGTCACTCTCCTGAGGAAGATGTCATTCACTTGTTTTGGCAATGTACCCACACAGAGAAATTTTGGTCAGATTTGTTAATGTTTATCCAATCTTATTTTGTAAGTGACTTTTCTTTCTGTTTTAAAGATGTTTTCTTTGGTTTGTTTGACTACTCAAAAGAGAAAACTGGACAATATTACATAATTAATTTGTGTTTCCTTCTAGCTAAATTTCACATACATAAGCAAAAATTTTCCGGCTCTAAACCTCTTTTTTCTCTATTCAAAGATGATCTAGACAAATACATAGAAACTATCCAAAGCTCTGTTAATCCAAAAGCATTGAAAACTGTATCTCTATATTCATCC